>CM040119.1:171124952-171665494 GCA_022559845.1 Amorphophallus konjac | reverse complement strand
GGTACGTATCGCCTTCAGCTGAGCAGCCTACAAACAGGTAAACAAATCATCAGTTCCACAGTTCAATAATTCATGAAATGAAATAACAACATGTGACTAAAGGTAGGTCACGCACCTGTGAGCTCGTCGCTCGGAAGCCCTCATCTACGCAGATAAGAGTGGCTCGAAGCTCTTCAGTCTGTAAAAATGATTTTTTATCAATGCACAATTTATATCTAATCATTATTTGAATGAGGTTTCAAGTTCAGAATTTACCCGTGAAGCAAGGTCACGCTCCGCCACCTCGGCTCGCGCTATCGCACCAGCCAGCTGCTCCGTCAGTGCAGTCACCTCTGCACTAGGCCCCCTCGAGCTGGAGGCCTCCCCTGGATCTCTCCTCGCTGCTCCCTGCTGGGCACGCTGCATTCATTAAGACCGTCAGTGGCTAATCATTAATTCAACACAACAAAAAAATTCATTTGCATATAGGAATAATTTAAACACTCACCAGGGTCTCCAAGTCTGCCCGTGTGGCAGCTAGCTGGTCCTCCAGGATGTGGAGGTGGGCCTGTGCATCTATCGCCGCTATGTCTCTCGCATCCTGCATTCATTACATGTTAATCGCATAATAGTTACATAAGCATTTGCATTTAATTTAGAAATCATTGCATTCATACATACCCCTAAGACCCTCATCTGAGGTCTGCCGGCGTGAACCTCCCAGTAGCGCCGGAGGTACTCGGAGCTGTCAGTCGCGTGGGAAACGACTGTGGTCCCGCCTCACTGGCAGTCGGCGTACTGCTCCTCGAATCGCACCCTCCAGTCGGTCGTCTTGGTGCGACCGCGGGTCTTCTTGCCAATCCCTCGAGGCTCTCCGACCTCGATCCACTCCTGGGGCAGGCCCAGGGTCCTCATCACCAGCCGAAGCCGTAACGGCTCAATCTCGCTCAAGCAGTGTAGCCACAGCTCACGCCCAAAGCGAGGTCGCCCCGATACGACCCAAGGCTGGCCCTCATCGGTCATCCCCTCATATGGTCTCCACTGCACCTGCATTCATGAACACGCATCATTATCATTTCATCATATTCAAATAAACAACAAAAAGAAATGCATATCATTCATTCATACATACCAGCGAGGGAGGGAAGTCGCGGAACTCTCTCCGTAGAACCCACAACTCGTAGTCAAGTGGGGCGCCAAAGATAACAGGCACCCAGCGTCGCGCCAGACGGAAGGATCCCTCAGCTCCTGGCCGTGGGTCAACGCGCCCCATCGGCATGTATAGGTGGCTCCACACCTACATCCATGCATTGCAATTAGTACTATATTCACATGCATCATAATAAGAAGGAAAAGATAAGAAATGAGAAATTGCATACCTGAAGAAGAGGTGAGAAGCCACTGACGGTCGTCTCACGGCCTGTCCCCGTGGACAGATCGGCCATCAAATGCGCCAGCAGGGCCGCTCCCCAAGCATATGTGTCAACCGTCTCCAGATCCTCAAGGATGCCTAAGAAGCGGCAGTTGATGACATCGGCTTTCGTCCCCAGCAATAATCTCCCGAGCAGCAGCAGCAGGAACCTCCTCAGGTCTCGGTCCGCTCTCTCATGGTCAGTCGGGTCCTGGCAGCATGCCGCTCTCACCCCGTCGGTCAGTCGCTGTGCAAACTCACCTAAGGTCTCCCCCGACCTATGCCTGGCATCTCCTAGACCCATCACCGTAGTCAGGTCCGTATGGAAAATGGTCCTACACTCGCTAGGTCCCACATAGACCATCTCAAGCCCTAGTAGCCTCTGGGCCATCTCCGTATAGTCAGAATAGGTGAACCCACTCACGGCCTCACCATCCACCCGTAAACCTGTGATCCTGGCTACATCCTCTAAACTAGGAACCATATGCCCCCAGGGCATCAGAAAAGTCCGGCTAACCCTATCCCATCTCTCCCTCAAAACCTGGATCAGTGCTAGGTCAGGTCTAAAAGGCTCGATGGATAGAAAAGCCCCAAATCCCATGGCCTCTACCCTAACCCTCTGGAAGTCGGGGAGACCCTGGTATGCTGCCCAGACCATGACCCATGAGATACGGGTCCTCATCAACCCCTGCAGGTATTAAAAGAGAATTATTTTTCTTAATTATTTGAGTATCCATGTGGAATTACATTTGATTTGGGTTAAATATTGAATTTTAGCATTTTTGGAATTCACGGCCACCCTCAGGTCGTTTCTTGATAAATTCACGCCCCGGTGGGGGGCGTTTTTCAGAATGAACTTTAATGTAACGCCCTTACTGAGGGCGTTTTTTATGTTAATCACGCCCTAGTCTTAGGCGTATTTTGGTGGCTGTTTCGCTATTTCTGAAACATATTTCTAATCACGCCTCGGTGATGGGCGTTTCTTGTTGAATTAACGCCCTGGGGTAGGGCGTTTTCCTAAAGGTGGTTAATTTTGAATCGTTAATGAATGAAGCGACGCCCTCTGGTTTGGGCGTCTCTTGTTGAATTAACGCCCTACTGGAGGGCGTGGGTTTCTCAATTTAACAGAAAAATCAAATAACTGACAGCATGCGAAATAATTCATGAAAATATTTTTGGAAATTGTTTAATGAGCATGGAAATCATGAAAAATCATAAGTTTTAAGACATGACATGCTTCAGGGCGTTTTCCATGGAGGTTAATTGATTTTCAGAAATTTGAAATAATTAACGCCCTGGGTTAGGGCGTTTTCTTTGAGAGTAACGCCCCCGATGGGGGCGTGTTTTTTCTGGGTTGCAGATTTCGTCCCCGATGGCCATGAAAAATCAAGAAAAATATAAATAAAATAAAATGGAATTAGGGAGGGGGAACCTACCTTCTTGTGTTTCTGGGGTTGTGGCCGTGGCAGTGGCCGTCTGGGCCGCCGGAGTTGCCCCCGGGGAGCGACCGCCGCCGTGCACGGCGGTCCTTCTTCTTCTCCTTCTTCTTCTCCTTCTTCTTCTCCACCGTCTGCATCTTCTGCATCTGCTGTTGCTCCGTCGGCCTCGTCGCCGCCGGCCGTCGCCGGCTCTTCTTCAAAAGCCACGATGGCGAGCTCCTCCACGGAAAGTTCTTCCTCTTGGGCGTGGGAGGCATCGAGATCGACCACATCTGGGGCGCTGACTCTTTGGCGTTTGGCCATGGCTAAGATTGAGAGAATGTTTGAAAGAATGAGAGAGAGGGGATTGAGAGAGAGGCTTCGGGGGGGGGCTTCGGTTAGGGTTTGCAGAGAAAAGGGGTGAAATGAGAATGGAAGGAGGAAGAAGAAGGGGCCCGACGGCTTTTGGGTTTCGAAAATGAGACACGCTCTTAAGAAAGGCGTTTTTAATGAAAGTCACGTCCATTCCTTGGGCGTTTTATGAAAGTTGACGACGATGATTAAGGCGTTAATTTCTTTTGCATGGGGAACGATAACCGTCGTCAGACGCATTGAATGGGCGTTGATTGATGTGAGAGAAGTCATTATTGCTGTTGAAGTAACGCCTCTTGTAAAGGCGTGTTACACTTGAAACGTGACCAAGGAAAAGGCGTTATTTTGGAAGAGTCAACGATTATATTCTTTTGGTTTGAATCTAGTCACGCCTTGTCTGAGGTCGTTATTTAAAGTTACGCCCACTCTGCAGGCGTCATCTGTTGACAAAGGCCCACAGGAAGCGCCTTTAGGTAAGGCGTGTATTTGTGAATTCACGGCATTCTTACAGGCGTTATTCATGACAGAAACACAGGTTTTTGGATGATTTGGTTCATAATCACAGTGGCAGTTGGCTCAATCAGAGAACAATCGTTATTATTTTGAAAAGAGGAACTACAATGACTAATGAGCCACTTTGGGCCTTAATTTTCTCAATGAAGTTACATAATTTTTCCACTGATCTTTGTCTTCGTCCAAGTCTTCTACAGGTTGATGAAGCTTGCTTAGCCTCCATAGAGCTTGAATGGTGATAACCTCCTCACCATCTTCATTGTTGCCTAGATCCCTTGATTTGATTGGAGGAAGATGAGAGATGTCTTCTAAGTGTTGCCTTGGGAGCCCAAGCTGAGGAAGGCACCGGTGTGCATTATATAAAACGAAGTCCGAAGCACCGATAAGACGAAGGTCCGTCCCGATGGAGAAGCGTGCACGAAGTTCCTGCATTTTGAATACACCCGGGGCACAAGTAAAAAGATTCTTTGGCATTACTTTTAAGTGCTCCCTCCAATCCCCTCTCTTCTTGATTTGAGGAATCCGGTTGGTCACTCTATTGCTTATGCCTAATGAGCCGGTTATATATGAGAGTGGGCTCTTTGAGAAAATTCTTGAAGGTTGTTGGGCTTCGTGGCATGAGTCGAATTTGAAGTGTAGATCAACCCAACTTGAGAGTGCTAGCATGCACCCGTAAATGGGCCTTCCCATGGACGCCGCTGTAAGCCCGCTATAGAGATATGCTAGGATCGCCGGTCCAACTCTCCCTTCTTCCCATAAGCTCACCACTGCGCTCAATTGGGACTCCTCTAGAAAGTCCTCCGTGGATGGGAATAGGAGTGCTCCTGCCAAGCACACCACGAAGGCTTTGGTCACTCTTTCTATCTCATCTTCCTCTTTAGCTTGATCCGCTCTCTTGTACACCCACGAGGCGAGCTTCAAGAGGTTAACTCCTTTAGTGACCTTGATTTGGTTCACTATATTCGGGCTAGGTATTAACGAGGTTAGCAACTCGTGGGAGGAGATGGGCCTTGGCATGATGGCCATCTTTTCTTCTTCTCCGTGCTTCATCCTTTTCAAGCCTAGGATCATCTCTACTTCCTCCAGCAAGATGGTGGCCTCAAAAGTGGAAAATAAGAAAGTATGGGTGGAAGGATGCCATGTCTCAATCAATGCTCCTATGGCAGCCCAATCTATGTGGATTTGATCATAATGCTTGGCATGGGTTATCAACCCCAAGAGATGCCATCTAGCTACATATACCCTCATGTCTGATGTGAACTTGGAGAGGATGAGGGGCAACCATTTGATTTGGACATATCTTCTAGCCCCTGGAAGATTTGGGTACTCCTGTGAGAAGAGAGGAAGAAAACAAAAAAAGAGAGGTACATGAGCATATGAAGTATTGGACAGAAGAGTTCAGCAACAAAGAAATAAGTGAGCAGTTCGACAGAACAATGAAGGGTTACATGCACAGTAAAGGAAATTAAAGCTTACCTGATTCAAAGTAATTCGATTGCTTATGTGCCCTTGTATTTCAGAGATTCTAGGAGTAGAAATCTTAGGTTTCTTCACTATTCTGTCCATCGCCGCCAGCAATTGAGAACAGAAGAGAATAAGAGGCCAGCAGGAAAAGAAAGAAACGAAGCAGTTCGGCCGCAGAAGAATTCTGATGATTTGGTTAAGAAAGTCTGCCGTTTTATAAGGATTTGAAGAGTCCTAAAGAGCCCCGAAGATAGAAGTTTGATTGGGTTAAGGACTATGTTCTTGATTTAGAAACGGAGGATCGGGCTAATTCACGCCTTGTGTAAGGGCGTGTATTTTTGATTTAACGACCTTATACTGGTCGTGTTTAATGTAACGCCTTTGATAAGGACGTGTTTCTTCCAAGCTTTTTCTGTTGGTTACGCCCTATGAAAGGGCGTATTTTTTTGATGAGACGACATTTGGCATGGTCGTGTCTTGATGAGGTCGTGTTTCTTCTAAGCTTCCTTTCTTGGTGACGCCTTTGAGTAGGACGTGTTTTAAACAATTAACGACCTATGGAACGGCGTCTTTCATGCTGTTAACGCCCTTTTCTTAGGCGTGTTTTATTGGCCTACGTTTTTGCCTTCCCAATGCTTTTGAATGAACTTAAGTGCTATTATTTGATGAAATTGTTTATGATTAAGCACTTATGATCATGTCATATTCTGAATTGATAAATGAAGTCTAATAAGTTTCAAAGTGCAGAAGTTTGCAGGATTCGAGGCGTTTGGATCACCCGTAGGGGCAGCATCATCACCTTGTATCTGTTTCTTGTAAGCATTGTTACTATATGATATGTACGCTATTATATTATGTCAAGGACCTTGTGGTTCTGATGAACCTGAAATTTGAGTTCCCCTTCATCAAAAAAAAAAACGATGACGATTTCAGGAGAATCTTGATCACACGGATAGGCCGTCGAGTTGTTAAAAGTTTGGGACGATGGTTCCACTTTCTAAGTTGATACGTGGACAAACGGGCTTCGGCTTAGTGTTAGCTCAGAGATATGGATTCTTGACCAGACCTAAACAGCTTAGCAATATTATCCTTGATTATTTTCTATTTTTAGTTTGTTTTAACCTTTTCTTTTAGCCCAGCATGCATCATGTAGGACTTTGAGTTTCATGCTGAAAATCTTCATATTATGGCAATAATGAAGTTCACTCGCTCTTGATTGAATTGACATGAGATATTCCACTTTAAATCAAGTACTTCGTTCTATTTGAAGCCATTCAGGCTGATTCCTTGAAAGTGTTCCTTTTGTTGGATTTTTATCCCAATTCTCTTTACTTTTCTGCAAAATTTACCTTGGTTGCAGCATGTCCACATTGGCTGGTAATCGCTCTCCAATGGTCTTTCCCTGTCGTGCCCACGCGCACACCCTTTATTATTTAGTTTAATCTCCTTTTATCCAACAAATCGATGTTTCCTTGGAACCACTCAGAGTTGTTTCACTTTGAATCTTGGAAAGATTTCAAATGCTTAGTGTCTGAGGCGTGTCACATCACACCTTGGCGTCTCCTTATCAGTTCGTTCCACTTCAATCCTTTCATTACACTTCGCTCCATTTCCGTCTCACTCCCTTACAAAGCAGACGCCAAGGCGGGGCAGCTGTAGACACGCCAAAATTGACGTTTTGTTGATCAAATCTCATGTTATTATATAAATGCCCCAAGTGGACTTCAATATTCCTATAACATAAAGTTTTTCTATTTTTGTGAGTTTTTCTGCATTTTTCCTGTATTTTTGTGAGTCACGACTTGATTAAGGGCGTTAATTTCACAAATAACGACCTGTTGAAGGGCGTTTTCAAAGAAAGGACGACCATAGATGAGGGCGTCAATTCCTGGTGTTATCCCTTAATTTCTGGAATTATCTATTTTCAAAATAAAAGGCATTTTGTGAGTAACGCCTTTCCTCAGGGCGTGATTTTAATTAACGTCGTTATCTCAGGCGTGTTATCTCAGTTTCCAAGCAGAGGAACGTTTTTATTTCCAAAATTAAATCCAGGAAGAAACGCCCTTTCCTAGGTCGTGTTTCAAGAAACGTCTCTGTGAAGGTCGTCAATTCATAAATAGACGCCCTGTATTAAGGCGTGTTTCACTCCAGAGTCCTTCTTTTCCCCATCTTTCCCTCACAGTTCCCTGCTATCTTTGGACTCTTGCCCGATCTTAATCCTTCCTTGGATGCCTCATTACCCGTTCTTATCAATTCCCTTGTTTGATCACATCCGATTGACACTATAAAAGAAAATCTGGTTTGATCGTGTAAAAGGTTAACAACAACAACAACTCAAAAGGTTGAAGATTTTTAAGTATTCAAGCACGCAGAGCTTCCTCCTTCGAGCATTGTTTTTTTCTTCATCCCTCTGCATCCGTCCAGCGTCTCTCCGGTTCCCTTTACTCTCGTCAGGGAGAGCAGGGCGATATATATATATAGCTTGTTTGTTGTTCATCATATTCTTGGCATCACTATTGTCTCCTGTCGTCGGTTCTTTTACTGCATGTAGCATATTAGCTCCTTCCCTAGTTCTCTGCTAGGGGTTCTAAAAAGAAAACAAAAGAGAGGTGCGCATGTTAACGTCGTTTCATCATTTTATGTTGTTTGTTTTCGGAGTGGTATTACTGCACTTTGGCTGATCCCCTTTCTTTTGCTTGTCTTTCATTGTCTTTCTTACAAGGTAATCAATCAAGAAAACCCACTTCGTCGGCCGGCCGATTGGAGTTGGAGGAGGAGATCCACATTCATCCCGCATCCCATCTTTCACCAGGTACATGCGATCTTATTCTTTTTTTTTTATTGAGGTAAACCCTCTGGCGATCACACACTCCCCTTGTGCACCTCGTGCATTGTTTCATCTCCACCATTATTTAATGTTTCCCTTTTCCTTTCCTTTTTAACCTTTCCCCAAAGTGTGGATTTTAAAGGAATCCACACTACTCAAGTAACATGGGAAGAATTTGTGGAATACTTCAATGCTAAATATTTCTCGGACCGAGTCCAAGAAAAGAAGGCTGCAGAATTCGCTGCATTGAAGCAACGATCTTTATCATTAGCAGATTATGAAGCTCAGTTCTCCAGGTTGTCTAGATATGCTAAGCATCTTATTAGCACGGAGAAGATGAAAGCCCGTAGATTTCTTAATGGGCTTAGGCCCCACTACATTACTCAACTGGCGCCTATGGACATCCAAGTTTATTTCGAAATAGTGCGCCGAGCTCAATTACTTGAAGATGCCACGGAACTATCTGATAGGATCCGTGGGAAAGATAAGAAGGAGCAAGTCACAAGTTCGGGTTCTTTCAAACCCAACTTTAAGAAGAGGCCCAATAATGGAGGTTCATCCTCTCAAGATTTCAAGTTCAAAAAGACCAAGCCTTTATCTATCACAACTACCCCTTCTAATACAACATGCAAGCATTGTGACAAGGCTGGTCACAAGATCGAAGAATGCTGGAGGAAATTAGGAGCTTGTCTCCGTTGTGGGAGTTGCGAACATCGGATTCCCGATTGTCCATTAATGAATGACCAAGCCGGTGACGGTAAACGCCCGGTGACGAAGAATGCTCGTCTTCATGCAATCCAGGAGACCGAACCTGAAGAAGAAGGCGGATTAGTGGAAGGTACATTGAAAATTTGTTCCAAAAGTGCTTATGTCTTATTTGATACGGGTGCATCGCATTCCTTGATTTCTAAGAAGTTTGCCGACCTGTTACCGTTAGAACCAGAATGGATAAAAATAGTTCTAACTACTCCTCTGGGAAGTGAAAATGATATTACTCATCACTATCAAAACTATGAGGTAATGGTTCAAGGTAGGAATTTACCTATAGATCTCATATGCCTCGATCTAAAGGAGTATGATGTTATACTGGGAGCGGACTGGTTATCCAAATACCATGCAACGGTTGATTGTCGCAATAGCCAAATTGCTTTCAAAGATTTTCCAGAATTAGTCTTTACTCGCCCCAAGAGTCGGAGCAAATCCCCTCTTATTTCGGCTCTTCGAGCAAGCAAGCTCGTCAGGAAAGGATGTGTATCCTTCCTTGCATTTGTCACAGTTAAAGAAACAAAGGACACTAAGATAGAAGACATTCAGGTAGTGCAAGAATTTCCAGACGTATTTCCGGAAGATTTGCCGGGATTACCCCCTCAAAGAGAAGTGGCCTTCACCATTGACTTAGTCCCTGGTGCTGGTCCAGTTTCAAAGGCACCCTATAGAATGTCCCCTGCGGAACTCAAAGAATTGAAGGAGCAGTTGATGGAACTGATTCGAAAAGGGTTTATTAGACCAAGTACTTCCCCGTGGGGAGCACCAGTCTTATTTGTAAAAAAGAAGGATGGATCCATGAGATTGTGCATCGACTATCGACAGTTGAATCATCTTACTATCAAAAACAAGTATCCACTGCCGAGAATCGATGAGTTATTTGATCAAATTTCTAGATCCAAATATTTTTCCAAGATTGATCTCCGGTCGGGATATCATCAGTTAAGAATCAAGGATGATGACATTCATAAGACTGCGTTCAGAAGCAGGTATGGCCACTATGAATTTGTTGTTATGCCTTTTGGACTAACCAATGCCCCTGCTGCCTTCATGCAGTTAATGAATAGCATATTCAGGCCTTACTTGGATCAATTCATAGTAGTCTTCATTAATGATATATTGATATATTCCAAGACTAAGGAAGAACATGAAGAGCATTTAAGGATCGCATTGCAAGTATTGAGGGAAAATCAATTATATGCAAAGCTCAGCAAATGTGAATTCTGGCTTGAAGAAGTGACTTTCCTCGGACATGTGATATCCAAGGATGGTCTATCTGTTGATCCATCAAAGGTAGAAGCTGTAAGAAACTGGGAAAAACCAACTAATGCAAGTGAGATCAGAAGTTTCTTAGGTCTTGCAGGCTATTATCGGCGATTCATCAAAGATTTCTCTAAGATCGCCGTACCACTTACAAGATTAACTCGCAAGGAGATCCGATATGAATGGAGTGAGGAATGTGAAAGAAGTTTCCAAACTCTCAAGGATCATCTCACTACAGCTCCGGTGTTAGCTCTACCAATAGAAGGAGAGAAATTCGAGGTTTACACAGATGCTTCTGGCATTGGCCTCGGATGTGTCCTAATGCAACAAGGAAAGGTCATAGCATACTCTTCACGTCAACTGAAGAAGCATGAGGAGAATTACCCCGTCCATGACTTAGAACTGGCCGCGGTGGTATTTGCCCTAAAGATATGGAGACACTACTTATATGGAGTGCAGTTTACTGTATACTCCGATCACAAGAGTCTCAAATATCTATTCTCACAAAAGGAGCTAAACATGAGACAAAGACGCTGGCTAGAATATCTCAAGGACTTCGACTTCAATATACAATACCATCCCGGAAAGGGTAATTATGTTGCTGATGCCCTTAGTCGAAAGCCGAGAGCAATGATAGCCAATTGTATGATACAAGAATGGAGGTTGCTAGAACAATTCTCCGAGCTCAATATAAGCTTGGACAAGGAAGCCAAATTTGTCACATTATCTCATGTAAGCATACAGTCGGATTTATTATCTGAGATACAAGCACTTCAGGATGATGATCCTATATTAGTGGAAATCAAAGGCAGATTAGAAGGACAATCTGATTTTCAACTAACTTCTGATGGAAGATTACTATTCAAAGGTAGAACTTGTATACCCGACTGTCCAGAATTAAAGAAGAAGATCTTAGATGAAGCTCACCGATCAAAGTACACTATTCATCCAGGATCAACCAAAATGTATCAAGATGTAAAGAGGATCTTTTGGTGGCCCAACATGAAAAGAGAAATAGCGGACTATGTATCACGCTGTCTCACATGCCAACAGGTCAAGGCGGAACACCAAAAGCCTGCTGGAAAACTACATCCTCTAGATATTCCTAAATGGAAGTGGGAGGATATTGGTATGGATTTCATCATGGGTCTATCTAAATCCAAAGGAGGACATGATGGAATATGGGTTATCATTGACCGTTTAACTAAATCGGCGCATTTCTTGCCAATAAAGAGTCGATGGTCAATTGATGTCTTAGCTGCATTATATATCAAGGAAATAGTCAGGTTACATGGAATTCCTGTCTCAATCGTGTCTGATAGAGATCCCCGTTTCACTTCTCATTTTTGGAAGGGATTACAACATTCGTTGGGGACAAGACTAAATTTTAGTACAGCTTTTCATCCTCAAACGGATGGTCAGACCGAGAGAACTAACCAAGTTGTTGAGGATATGCTAAGAGCTTGCATCATTGACTTTGGTGGAAGCTGGCATGAACATTTGCCACTAGTGGAATTTGCATATAATAATAGCTACCAAGCTAGTATCCAAATGGCACCTTTCGAAGCTTTATATGGAAGGAGTTGCCGATCACCCTTATGCTGGAACGAAGTTGGAGAGAAACAACTGTTAGGTCCAGACATGGTAAGGGATACAACTGAGAAGATACAAGTAATCAGAGAAAAATTACAAGTTGCTCAGACCAGGCAAAAGGTTTATGCAGATACAAGAAGGAGAGATCTTAAATTCCAAATCGGAGATCATGTATTTCTTAAAATATCGCCTGGACGTGGCATACGAAGATTTGGTGTTAAGGGCAAGCTTACGCCAAGATTCATCGGACCATTTGAGATACTCGAAATAGTTGGCGAGGTTGCTTATCGCATCGCATTGCCTCCTCAATTGTCCGAAGTACACAATGTATTTCACATATCTATGTTGAAGAAGTATGTACACGATCCATCTCATATTATTGAACATGGAGATCTGGTGATCCAGAAAGACCTCACCTATGAACAGAAGCCTATGAAGATCTTAGACCGTGAAATACGTGCTCTAAGGAATAAGGTTATTCCCATGCTTAAGGTACAATGGAATAAGAATTCTGAACACGATGCAACATGGGAGACCGAGGAATCTATGAAGAAACGATTTCCCGAGTTATTCTAAGAGGTATATGATCTACACTCTCCACGTATATACATATTATGCAATTGAATTTGGGGACCAAATTCTTTTAAGTGGGGGAGGGTGTAGCAACCCTGATAAAATATTAATAATAATAAAGATTTTAAAATAAATCAAATAAATAGATAAATAAAACAAAATAAAATAACGCCTCGGATAAAGGCGCTATTCAAATTAGAAACGCCTCTGGATAAGGCGTTATTCAAGAAGTGACGCCCTGACCACACGGCGTCAAATTCTAAACGTCAAAAACGGTAAGGCAAAGTAACGCCCCTATCTTAGGCGTGTTTTAAAACAAGGAACGCCCTTACACAAGGCGCTTCTTAAGAAACGACCTGCACCAGGTCGTCAATTTAAGAATCGACGCCCTGACCTAGGTCGTTAATTACATTCCAGAACCATTCGAACCCAGAACTTATCCAGGGTAATGGATAAGTATTAGAAAGAGTTAAAAGGTGGTAAGGACTCTATATTGGAAGCATTACTTCCACTAGAACTCTAACCCTAATAGGACCCCCAAAATCCTATAAATAGTCTTGATCGAACAAACCCTAAACCTATTTGATTCAAGCCTCTGCGACGGTAAGTGAAGAACAGAACTGTTCTTCTTATTCTTTTTTTTTTCTGTTTCGAGTGTATGAAGAACTAACGTTCTTCATCTCCTTCTCTTCTTACAAGTCGAAGAGAGCACACGTAGTGAAGAACAAGGTAACGTTCTTCTACTATCTCCTCTATTCCGATAAGTGAAGAAATTAATATATGTTTCTTCTTCTCTTCTTATAGGAACTGTAGCATCTTCTTCTAGTTAAAAATCCCTCACGTTCATCTCCGATCAAACTATCAAGGTAGGTTTTCTCAAGTCACTGTAGCCCAAATAAAATAACGCAAGATATATGTATAAGCATGGCATGCATACAGTTTTATTATGTTCTGCAATATTTTGAAAGAGACGCCCCTGTCAAGGTCGCTAATTTACAAGACACGACCATGCCCAGGTCGTCAATTTCATATTTGATGCCCTGTACACAGGCGTTAATTTCATGTAAATGTTAATCACCTATCTTAAGAACTGATTATCCATGAAATTACATGAAATCAATAATGGTTAACGGTTAAAAGTCAATAAACATGAAACATCAAATCTAATATACTGCATCTGAATTCCTGCCAATTTTTCTGTCATGACTATATGATTGTTATCCTTGATTATCGTGCAAATCTTGCTGATCCTGTAAATTCCTGGTATTTCTTGAATTCACGACCTAGACTAGGTCGTTTTCCATGTGTTAACGCCCCATCACAGGGCGTGAATTGGAAAAGTAACTCCCTTTCATAGGGCGCGTTTCTGTTAAAATCCCGAACAATATATTCTGTAAAAATAAGAATTTAATGATTAACGCCCCTGCCAAGGGCGCATTTTTGATAATTTCTGAAAATAAATATGTTCTGTAAAATATTGTAAATAACAAGACGCCTGCTACTGTAGTCGTCTCATTGCAAAGAAACGCCCCTGTCCAGGGTGCGTTTTAGATAAAAAATTGATTTATTGAAAATTCTGCAAAATGGAAACATATGTAAACGCCCTTCTGTTAGGCGTTATTTACTTGAGAAACGACTTAGCGTAAGTCGTTATTTTCTGTAAAAATGATTTTTATCCTGATTCTGTTAACCGATGGTTTCATATTATATAATATATATATCGGCACTATTCTCCACTCCGTGAGTATAGTCCCACTTTTCACGTTGTTTTATCGATCACACTCAACTCTCATTGACATACAAGCTCTCCATTGGACATTCCGTTCCTTTGGACTAGCGAGTTAGTCATAGAGACCTCCGTAAGACTCCTCGTAGCCTTGGATTCCCTCAAGGCCGACTGAGCTGGTTGTACCCTAAAAACCCATTACACCATTGATGCCATGTCACTCTAAAGAAACATGGTATACCGGCCCTTATGATGATACAAAGAGTATATCATAAGAAATTCTTAATAGAATGATGATATCATGCCATATCATGTCATTCTTGTAAACCTCAATTCTATGATAAGAATGAGGGTATCTTACCTTTGATATACTGTTCATGTGGACCTCAATTCTATATATAGAATGTCCATATCGATTTGTCATGGTACCTAAGTTAAGGGAACCTAATTCCACCTAGTTTCATCGATAATCGTGATTATACCGTTATTATCGCCAATCTATGTCCTTTGTCATATTTTGGACTCTATTCTATCAAAGTTGTCGTACGTGTCTACAAGCTTGATTATTGAAATTCTATGTTGGCTATAAACAAGAGTGGATGTCAAAACACATGATAAATGCCTGCGCATATAGGGCCCGATCTGGTCCTGGGAGGAGCACCCGAAAGTACTTGTGCCCATGGGAGTTAAAATGATAAGGTATCTGGCATTATACCGAGTACTTGACTTGCTTGATTGGACATTCCACACACATCTTGTACTTGAAATCGTACTTGACTTGACATGAAATGCATGGCCCGAAAAAGGGTAATTTACTTGCTTGATACATGATAGCCAAAGTTCTTGACATAACTTGTTAAACGTACTTGCTGGAATATCTTTAATAAACTTGTTATCTTGTTGAAAGTTCATGATTAGTCCATCTTATTTCCTTCATATTACATTCTCTCTATCTTGTCGTTTTATGCGAGCATGCACAGCCTTATTGCATTCATGAAAATGTAATTACTTAAACCCCTTGCTAGTACTTGAGATATAATTTCCTACTGAGCGTTCGCTCATCCCGTTTGTCCCTTTTTACTTTTCAGGTAAGTCCGACGACGATGGAAGTCAATCGGATGGGAATGGTCAAGAGTGAAAGTGATAGAGCTGCTCAAGTGTCATCTAGTCTTTTCTATAGTTTCTTGAGTCAACTATGTAATTTTCTTTTTATTAAACAGAGTATTGGATTTGTAATAGTCTATTATAAAGGAATAAAGGATTGGGTTATCTTGTTATTTTGCGCATCTCTATCTTTGTGTCGAATACACGACCACTCTGATTGACATGATTGATATAGACACGTCGCGCACCTCCGGGTATCTTCCGCGCTCGGGGCGTGACAACTCTCCTATCATAGAGGGTTATGAATTGGCAACTTGACCAACCTGATTTAATTATGATGTATACCAAATTTGTCAATTAAACTCAATACTTATATCTGAATTCAAGTTTTAATAAAGGTGAACCAAATAATCAGATAACACTCAGGACCAATCATCTTTATCTTATACGCATGGTCTCAATGACTCATTTGAGAGTTACACAGATTAGTATTGAGATTAAACACTTTTACAAGAGCATGTGTTGACAGAGTTTGCAAGATTTTCATTTGAAGCACATTATTCTTTTATTGAGTAATTTAAGTTGATCAACACCTTTTTATGTGAGGCACAACACGTCTCAGGTGAAGTGACCCAATTACTCAGTGTAATAACTGTCATTGCCTCTCAACATTGAGACCAGAGTTAGCAATAGAAGTGTCTTTTTACGTGATGAGACACCTTGATCAGAGGCCAGACTCCTCAGTTACTCAACACAAACATGCCATTACTCTGTCAGGTTCTCAATGATTTTTTGCTTTAAGTGACTATGACACTTCATGACTTGGGTTTACTTCATTTCTTTGATGGAGGACCCAGTTTCTCAGTGAACAAAGTCATTACATTACTAACCGATTTTCTTTTTAGTCAGACTCTTCAAGGTTAATGTTTAAGAACAATACTCACTCTATGTATCTCAACCAAAGTAGCCTTGATTTCAAATTTTCAGATTTCAGATGAGTGAATCTAAGGTTTTCATGACCCATATGGTTAAAGTTTATTAAAGGTTATCATTCAGATATTTTCAAGTCATTTAAATGCAAATATGAGAATACATTAACCTTATAACAGTTTGATTCAGTGGTCACTCTTAAACCTATATGATAGGAATTTCTACATGATTCTCAGACTGAATTGCATGGCATGCAGCTTGAGTTCCTCAGATTAGATCAAAAATACAGCTGACCAACTAATCAACAATTGATACAAATCAGTCACACCAGCTAAGAAGAATGTGAATGATGAGTGTAAGCTGGTGAAAGAAACAACAACAGGAAAGAAGAGCATCAAAAGAGTGTATATCAGCAAACAGTAGCTGAGTCTGGAATACAGACAGATCAGCTATTTCAGTGATGACAGTAGAGAATTCAAGTAAAACAAATTGAGAGCAGCAGAAGATCCAATTGACTTAACAGGAGAATTTTAGGTAAAGGTGAACAAGATGATCTAAACAGCTCCCTCTGTCTAGATGCATCATGTAAACAACAAAGCATGAGCAGTAGTATGGTTAATCAAGAATGGTTGAACTCCCCCTGACTAAGTGCATGATATATGATGAAAGCACATCACATGATTTCAAGTTTGACATTCAATTATAATCCATGCACTTCAGACAGAAGTGAGCTACCATGAACATGATTGAGCAATTCCCATTTCAGAAATTTTTAATTTAGCACCAACAGAGCAACATGATATACAGTCATTTCAAATTCTCAATTTTCGGATGATAGAATTTAAACAGAGTGTTCAGAGCTGACCTGAAGCGTAGGATTCTGGGGTTTTCATTTTGAGTGCCTTGGTTTATTTACCCCTCTTTGTTCGTTCCAAGGCACACCTGCAGCACATTAATCCTTTTGATCCTGTAGGGACCCAAACAGCCTTGGGTCCTGCGTTAACCCTGACAGGTGTTCTGAACAGTCTCTTAGCAACATTATCATCATAATCCATCAGGTAACAACTATCCATGGAGTGACCATATTTTTCACAATATCTACATGAAACAACAGATTTTCTGGTCCTATGATGCATATCAACAGCAATATGAGACCCATGAACATAATCATAAAATGTTCTATTGTATGCATGGACAGTTTGATTCTTATTCCCTGACAACCAACAATTTGCATACTTGTGACCTGACTTACCACAATTGAAGCATGAAGTATTTACAGGTCTTGTTGTAGAGAATTTAGCAAATTCGGAATTAATGTGATTTCCCTGAACATACCAGCAGTCCTTGACTGCATGGCCATATTTCCCACACTTAAAGCACCTTAGGTGCTTACCTCTTGAGTCATTGTTTCCCCATGAAGGCCCAAACCAGCACTCAATAGCTTTATGACCATGTTTGTTACAGTTATAACAGATGATGTATTGGTTTGAAGCACACGTGTTTCTTTTGGGGTCATGATGATGATTTGTAAAAGATTTATCATGCATCATATCATCATTTTTCATTACACTACAGTCATCCATATAATGACCATGCCTACCACAGTAATGACATGACACCTGTGATTTCTGGCGGCATGGTTACTAACAGACTGACTAGATGCATGCGAATGAGTACATGAGGCATGAGCAGTGTGCATTGACCCTTCAAATTCAACCGAGCTAGTAGATTTTAAGGCATGAACATGAATAGTTTTTACCTTCTTCGTTTGACCCTTCTTTTTCAATTTCTGATTATTCTTAACAATTTTTGTTTGTTTTTCATTTTTCTGAGCCTTGAAATGAAATACAGATGATGAAGGTGATTTCTGATTTTTATTTTATTTTGGGGATTGATTTGTGATGCCAGGTACAGAATTTTGCACGAAAGTGGTGTATAGCCGGTTTCTAATAGTTTCCTTGACATCATAACTGCAACTTATCCCCTTTCTTGAATCATCATCCTCACCTTTCATGACAGCTTTCATTTTTCCTTTATTTTTAGCAGACTCGGATGCTGAGTTTTCCAGATCATGAATTCTATTTTTCAGAGAAGCAATGTGAAGCTCATAACTGGCTATCTCATGTTCACTGCAATTAACGCATTCACTTAGACCTTTGTTTGCAGTTTTATACTTCTCAATTTCTTGTTCCAGATTGCTCAAAATTTTTGATTCTTCATCACTGATAGTTTTTCATTTTTCTAAGGTGAGAAATTTTTCAGACATACCTGTGTTTAACCATTTTAATTTTTCAATTTCAGCTTTCAGTTCAATGTTTTCGTTGGTCAGCTTCTTAATTTCTTCACCACTAGATATAGACTCTACTCTTTCAATCAATTCTTCTTCTCTTTCCTCCACTTTAATTTTCTCAGCAAGCAGATTTCTGTGATCTTCTTTAGATGAGGCAATCAGTTTATTCAGCCATTCATTCTCACTATAAAGATCTTCATTGCGTTCTTTTAGAGCCAAGCACTTGTTGCAGCTTGATTTTAGAGAGGAAACATGCACACCTTCCTTGTTAACTTTCTCTATTTCAGCTTTAAGAATTTTATTATTCCTTTGAATTTCACTATTCTCAGCTTTCAATTTCTCCAGATCAGAATTAATCCTTTCCAACTCTTTCAGATTTATCAGATGTTCATCAATTTTCACCTTTAACTGACTTTCTAATTCAAAAATTTTATTGGCACATTCTTGGTTTTCATTTTTCAGCAAGCACATTTGCTTCATATTCAAGTGAGTCTCAGACAAACATTCAGCATATAATTCATTAATCTTCAAGCACTTTTCACATGATGAATTAGAATCATTTTTATCAATTTTCTTTTTCATATTCTTATACTGTTTTCTTAAATGATCATGAGACTCCAACAATTCATTATATGCAGCAATCCAATCATCCAGGGTGTAATTTTTAAAGATGTTTACCTGATCATGGTCCTATTCTTCATCTTGATTGCTACTTTGTTCACTCTCTTGAGCCATCATGCATCGATCATCATCTCTACCGCAACCAGTCTTCAATTTATCCAGGATTTCCTTGGCAGACCTGTAGGATGAAACACATGAAGTTAGATTTCTGTCAAGGGATCCCTTCATCAAGTTTACTGCTTTATCATTGACAGAATTTTTTAATTTATCCTTCTCGGTCCATTTGGATTTATCTCTTGATAATGTGTATGGACCTTGAGTTATAACCTTCCAAAGGTCAGGATCAACTGACCTTACGTATCGATGCAGACTCTCTAACCATAGATCGAAGTCTTTACCTTTGAATATTGGCAGATGAGCCATAAGGACAGATAAGAGGCAGCATCCAAATCACGAAAGAATGTACCAAAACCTCAATCGGAGCAGGATAGACAACAGACAGAAACAACACCTAAACCAGCATGATCCTCTGTAGATCGTTGGATCTGAATGCACAGAGACCCCCTCTGATACCAATTGATGGGTGCAAGGCTCGGATTCAAAAGGGGGGTTGAATGAATCCCCTATTTAAAATTTTGTCCGATTAAAACCTGTAACTGAACAATGATGCGAAATTAACACAAATAGGTGCCTTGTATGACACAGGTGCTCTCTTCAAACGAAATGGAAAGATCAGATAGACTGAACTTCTGATCTACTATATATGCACTGGTGTGCAGACCCATATTCAATCAAATATGCGGTGTGCGAATAAACCACTCACTAGATGAAAGAACACATCAAGCCTAAGCATGCATCTAGCGAAACACAATAGACACACAAATCACTGCACAGAAGATTTTTTAGGTGGTTCGATTTTCCAGACCTACGTCCACCCCACACTCAGACCAGAGTGTGGATTCCGTTGATACACAGCTTAAACCGCTGAGCCTCACAGCTTGCCTACAACTGCTGAGCATCACAACTTGCTTCTGCTGGGCAGTACAGCTTGGCCATCAGCTGCCTAACAGCTTGACCCGCTGGGCAATACAGCTTAGCCGACCAGAGGTATCCTCCTCTACAACCGCTGAGCAACACAGCTTGCTCCGCTGACTAACAGCTTGAATAAAGGTTCAAAATAAAAACAAGAGATAAGAAAACACAGCAATTGAAAGCTATAAACGACATCAACACATATGTGGCTCCCATGGAGCTGACTGGATTGGATATGATCCAGATTCCAGTAGGGACAGATCTTCTGATGAAGCTTCTCTTCTTCTCCTCTAACTCTCTATCTCTCTCTCTCTATCTTTCTTCTTCTTCTTCGTTTCTTTTCTTCTCTTTCTCTTCTCTCTGGATCGTGCAGGCTCTTTCTGCTTCTGCTCTTCTAAGGTATTTTTCAATCCACACACACACGATCATCTTCTCCAGATGGAGAAGTCTTCTTTTTATAGCAGTAGCAGATAGGTGGGCATGTGTCCTCCACGAATTCCCGCCCTAGCGCCTTGACCACGTGGCAACATTTCAGCCCACTACTTTACACGTGTCACGATCCTGGCACATCCTCCATTCTTGGATCACGTGCCCTTCTTAAACTCCTCGAGCAAATATCCTGCAAAGGTCAGACTTAATATTAGTTAAAATCAATATGAGGATAGTAGAAAGATGCACAGAGTTGGTTCGAGAATGTATAGACTTGCTAAGTCATCAAGGCAACCATGTGTAGACTTAATATTCAAATGCACGAACTTTACGTATGTATAGAAAAAAAGTTGCACAGGCATGCCACCAAAGAATGTACAGACTTTGCGTGCAATGTACAAGCGATGCACAGATATGCCACCGAAGAATGTACAGACTTTGAGTGCATGGTACAAAAGATGCACAGACATGCCGTCGAAGAATGTACAGACTTTGTGTGCAATGTACAAACGATGCACATATATGCCACCGAAGAATGTACAGACTTTGAGTGCATGGTACAAAAGATGCACAGACATGCCGTCGAAGAATGTACAGACTTAGTTGTGTAAGATGCACCCATGCACGGACTTAGTCGCGTGCAGCAACAAAAAGCTGCATCGACTTGAGTTCATGCTACAACAGGAGTAGCACGGACTTGGTGACATTGTGTATGCATGGAATCAAAAAGATGCACTAACTTCGCTTATGCAAGAAAACATGCACCGAATATGTATGTCTTAGACACAATCAATACGCTGAGTGAGACTCAGACATGCACCGACTTGGCATGAGTGAAGGGAAGAATATGCACTGACTTATAGCCACCATGAACCATAATTATGATATGCACAGGCCAAGACAGTTAATCCTGCACTGACTCGGTTACGTGCTGCAACAGAGCTTGCATCAACTTTATGTATGCATGTACGAGCTTATCGACATGTGAGTAACCTTTTATGAACTCAGGGTTCATGCAGCAAACATATGCATGGACTTAGCTTGTTCAGGATGAAAGTATGCACCAAGAAGCCATGTAGTCTAGGCAAAACTCTGTACTGACTTAACTAGAGCATGGACATTTAATTAGAAAAATGCACTCAAAACATCATATCATCAATAATGCACAAGGGGCCTGGACCTAACACACTCCCCATAATGCTCCCCATAGCAGTTAGCATAGATCATCATCATTCTTATGTGGTGACTCATTGAGTTGCTATCATCAAACAACAACACACTATCATCAAAACACAAGGGGCACAACAACGCGAACACTCGAACCGCATCATTGATGAACCGGGCTGTCTGCTTCCTCGGCGGGTGCCACTCGGGGCGAACAGGCGTCCCTAGTATGTCAAAGACCGAGATGCATTGCGGAGGGGGCTCGCTCACGATGTCAATCGGAGGAGAACCCTGAACATGTTGCTAGAGGGCCCGAGGGCGGGCTTGCCTTTGCCTCCGCTTGCCTGTGCGGGGGACATTGGACGACTGGGCGTCGTCAGACGACGCTACTGTGAGGCCAGTCGCATCCCGTCTGATGCCGCGTCTGAGTGCTCACAGGGGCTTGGTGACACGCGCCCTTCTAATAGCTTGAGCTTCTTCTGGGGTGACCCAGATTCTTCTCAAGTCAAATAGTTGGTCTCCCTTGTCGCCGCTTTTCCGACGGGTTGTGTTGGGAGGCCGTGTGCCTGGTTGTGGTGGGTGCCCCGGGACTGCCGCCGAGGAACCCGCTCCTTTGAGCTTCGCCCCGTCCTCTCCTGTTTGACGTAAGAGGTTGAAATGATTGGAGGTGGGGATGGTGGGAACGGTCTGTTCCTGAGGTATGATTGGTTCACCCCCGTCGAGACGGATCCGCAAGTCACCGACAAGGTGTTGTGCCCCTGTGGTTTTGATGATTGGTTTTTGATGTGCGTTAATCACTGTGAGTCATCTTACTGTGTGAGTCATCATGTTGATATTCAGTCACTTTCTGTTCATAATGCAGTCTTTTTCAAATGTTCAGTCAAGCATTGCATATTCTGATGTTCAGTCTGATTATCAAAGCATTGTATTGCTGTTCAGTTAGTTTAACAGATTTAAAGCATTGCATGATTTATGATTAGTCATTTTGTCTGCTGCATAAAGCATGTTCAGTTATGCTGTCTGTTTGTGCAAGTCTACACATCCTATTTGGTCGCTCTCCAAGTCTATACATTGTCAGCACACACGTACAAAATCTCTTCATGTGAAGTCTTCACATCGACTGTTCATGCAAAGTCTAGACATTCGATCAAGTTTGTACACTGGTCTTGGGTTATGGATTCATAAAGTACATACTTACTTTGGTTGACTTCAACTGAAGTATGTACATCGGCATGCATTGCATCAAGTGTATACATTG
Source organism: Amorphophallus konjac (assembly GCA_022559845.1). Taxonomy (NCBI): domain Eukaryota; kingdom Viridiplantae; phylum Streptophyta; class Magnoliopsida; order Alismatales; family Araceae; genus Amorphophallus; species Amorphophallus konjac. Next base: position 171,642,762 of record CM040119.1, on the reverse strand, counting down.
GGTCATGCATTCACTGTAGAGTCTACACATTGCTGGGTCTTATTCAATGTCTTCATGCATTCATCAAGTCTATACGCTGGAAGACAAAGTCTATACAGCGTCAACTCATTGGGCTGCAGCGTCAACTCAGCAAGTCTATACATCCTCAGTTGAACGTAAAGTATATACGTTGCAGTGTCAACTCATTGGACTGCAGCGTCAACTCAGCAAAGTCTATACATCGCCCTCTGCAAGCATTCTTCAAGTATGTATAGCCTGTGCATTGCTTCACAACAAGTATAGACATCCTGGTTGTAGTCTAAGTCTACACATCCTGCTAGGTCGGACATCAAAGTCTGTACACTGCGCACCACTGTACAAGTCCATACAATGGCTGTTGAACTGTGAAGTCTATACATTGTCTGATCATTCATCTTTGAAGTCTATACAACGTTGCCTTGTCTCTTCAAATCTATACAACGTTGCCTTGTTTCTTCAAGTCTATACAATGTGCACAGTTTCTTCATGTCTATACATTACATCGTGGTCTTCAACTAAAGTCTATACATCGGACTGTTTGAGCAAGTCTATATAGCGTTTCATTCACACTGGAAGTCTATACATTAGACTGTGGCAAAGTCTATTCATTCGTTTCCAGAAGTTCAAGTCCATACATTGATCGTTTGGGTAACAAAGTCTATACATCGCCTTCAAGGCATCAAGTCTATACAGTGGAATGTGCTTCAAGCATTGGCCAAGTCTATACATCGACCTGTTCACTCGTATGAGCAAGTCTATACATTGGTCGGTGGCAAGTCTATACATTGCTTTGCTTTACCTACGTTCAAGACCACCAAGTCTATACATTGGGTAAAGTCTACACATCGCCTTGGTCACTTGCTTCAAACTCTATACACTGTGAACACTCAAGTCTGCACAGACTTCACTTCAATCAAGTCTGTACATCGTTAAGCTGCCTTTGTGCCGAAGGAAGTCTATACAGTGGTCTTCATTTCGTCAAGTCTGTACATTGGTTTCAACTCTCCAAGTCTGTACATCGCTTGCAGCTTCAATGTCCATACAACCATAGCAAGTCTGTACATTGACACCTTACCTTCATTCAGAACCTCAAGTCTATACACTCGTTTCTAAGGCAAAGTCTATACAATCGTCTTCATAGGTTTCAAGTATGTACAGCATGCCTTGCTATTCACAGCCTTTAAAGTCAGTACATTGGCCTCGCATCGGCAAGTCTGTACATTGGCTTCATATGCTCCTAAGTCTATACATCGGTCCTCAAGCGTTACAAGTCTGTACATTGGTTCAGACTCTTCAAAGTCTGTACATTGGGCCTTCAAGCTTTTGAAGTCTATACACTGGCTTACTCTTCAAGTCTGTACAGCCTGCCTTGATTCAGAGTGTATTCATCACTGTTGAGTTAAAGTCTGTACAGCCGTTCCTTTGGCTAAAGTCTACACATCGTGTAGTCTATACACTCAACTGCCCTGCTTTGCTTCAAGTCTGTACAGTCTCTCCCTCAGCAAGCCTATACACTGGAGTCGTCAGCTGCAAGGACAGCATGTCTGTACATTGGTTCTCATGCATGTTAACACCAAGTCTATACACTGCATTCATGCATTGTAATTCACAGGAAAGTCTATACACTGTGTTCTCTCGCATGCAAACAAAGTGTGTACAGCCTGTGCTTGCATTAGTAAGTCTACACACTCGATTCATTCATGCATTTCACAGAAGTCTATACACTCCTTCCTATTATGATAATGCATTCTTCAGCAAGTATATACACTGAGCTCGCATGAAGACTTCTAAGTCTATACACTCCCTCACACTGTACACACTTGCTGTATTGATATCTATAAGTCTATACGTTGCTGAACTATGTACAGCCTGTGTTAATTTTGTCCATCGACTGAACTCCTCAGTTACTCTTGCAGGTGTTCTGGCACGTGAACCAAAGAAATGTCTGGCACGTGATCCAAGGAGCTGAGATGCTGACACGTGGCCAAATACTTGGGCGGCAAATGTGGAGGCCACACGCGCCCAGTGTTGCCCCTGCTCGAGCTGCTATAAAGGGTAGTCTCCGTTGTCTGATGGAGGTTGATCGAAGCCTTGAGAGCAATAGCAGAAAAGCAGAAGTGCTGAGAGTTTGATCCAGCAGAAGAGAAGCAGAGAGTAGAAGAAGAAGAAATAGAAGAAGAGTGAGCCGGCAGAAGAAAAAGAGTTGCAGAGAAGAAGGAGAGAACTGCGTGAGAGAAAAGGAGAGCAGAGGAGAAAGAAAGAGAGATAGAGAGAGAGAGAGTTCGTGGAAAAGAAGGAAGAAGCTATTGAAGATCTGTCATCTGGCGTTTGGATTAAATCCAAGCCAGATCTGCTCCTTTGAGAGCTACATTCTTGTTCTTCATTTATAGCCTTCCGATTGCTGTGTATTTTCCATTCCTTATTTTTTTTCTTTTCATCTGGTTATCCTTGTTGTTCCGATCCTCTGGTCTGAGGTCGGGTTCCTCCTGTGGACTCAGGAGAACGGAGACTTGTCTCCGGTTCTGGGCTTGTGGGTTGCAAGTCCAGGGGTCCCTCCGGTTGGAGGAAGAGAGGTCTTCGACCTCTGGTTGCTGGTGACGGGGAGTCACTGGTGGGTTCCCTCCTGGACTGGAGGAAGAGAGACTTCGGTCTCTGGTTTCCAAGTGGCTGGGAGTCACTTGGGGTGTCCCTCCGGTTGGGAGGAAGAGGGGAGGTTGTTCCCCTGGTCAAGCTGTGTGGCAGCACCTTGTTCGCAGACTGAGTCTGCTTGGTTCTAGCGTTTGCTAGTGAAGCCTCACTCCGGTTGGGAGTGAGGGGTGGATGTAGGTCTGGAGGACTGAACCACCTAAAAATCTATTGAGCAGTGGTTTGCTTCCGCTAGATACTTGGATAGGCGCGCTCCATGTGCTTGCTCATAAGTTTAATTGAATTAGTTTTATTCTATGATTGCGTCTAGCATCTGAGTTTTTATTTGGGCATTATTCGTAGAAGGATACATTCACCCCCCTCTGTATCCGGGCCTAGCACCCTAACAATTGGTATCAGAGCGTTGTCTGCTTAGAAGGTCCAGCGACCTACAGATCCGATCCTGCTGTCTTCGGTGCTAATTTGTTTCTGGTGCATCAATATTCCTGTCGCATTATATCTGTTTGTCTCCATGGGTGAACCACCAGTTTTCAACGGTTCCAATTTTAGTGTATGGTTTGCTAGTCTGAAAAATTATGCTAAATCTTTTAATCCAGACCTGTGGAAAGTGATTTCACATGCTCCTCATGATCTACCAAAGAAAAAGTCCAAATGGACTGACAGTCAAAAATCACTGCATGAAGAAAATCAGATAGCAATAAATCTAATGAAGGCAGCTACTGATAGAGCTTTTCATTCATGTTTCTTTGATTGCAGTTCTGCTAAAGATATTCTGGACATGCTGAAGCGAACTCAGAAGAGGAATGAGGACAGCTGCATGATGGCTGACAGAAGCAATCAAAGCAGCAGCCAAAATGAAAATGATGATGATGAGGTAAATCTCTTCGAGAATTTTTCTCTTGATGATTGGGAGAATGCATATGTTGAATTGTTAGAGTCACATGAGAGCTTAAGAAAACAGTATAAAAAGTTGAAGAAGGGTACTGGGATAGATAGTTCTAGCTCTCCATGTGAAAACTGTTCAAGTACGAAGCAATTTCATGATGCATGTCTGTCTGATAATCATATGTATAAAAATCAGAATGCAAAACTGAAGAAGGAACTTGAATGTGCTTACTCTGAACTAAACAAGCTAAAATCTGAAGATGACTCTCTCAGAAAACTCTCCAAAGAAGATGAAGAAAAATCAGAGAAACTTAAACAGGAGAACAAATTGCTGATTGAAAATTTTAATGTCATAAAGTCTGTAAACATAGAATTATAGAAAGATCTTGAAAAACTGCAAAAAGATATGAAGGAAATTGAAAATGGAAGAAAGTATGAAGTCAATTCAGAAGATCAGCTTCTAATAAATGAATTGGTTCAAAATGACAAACTTAAGGAAGAAAATGAGAAGTTAAGAATGCTGAACTTCACCATGTCTGAGAGACTTCTAGCTTTAGAAAGAGGTAAAAGTGTTTGCGTTGAAGATTCTGATAAACTGAGCAATCTGGAACAGGAAGTTGAAAAATACAAAACTGCTAACAATGTGTTAACTGAATGTGTGAATTGCAGTGAGCAAGAGATTGCCAGTTACGAGTTGCATATTTCCTCTTTAGAAAATGAAATTCAAGACTTAAAAAACTCTTTGTCTAAATTTGTTAGTGGGCAAGATAATCTGAACAAATTGCTGGGAACAAAAGTCAATGTCAAAAAGGAAGGGTTGGGCTACAACAATGTCAATAAAAACGCTTTTCAGAACAAGCTAATGACATCATTTGTAAATGCTTCAAATGTAGCCACAACATCAAAAGACAAACAGCCAACTGATCAGAAAAAGCTGGGAACAAAGATTAATTTTAAGAAAGAACGACTGGGTTACAGTCCAGTCATGAGGAAGGTTGATGGAGTCAACCTGAAAACTATTTTTGTTAAATCTTCTGAACAGGATGAGCCTTCTACTTCATCTCTAACTCAGTACAAGGTTAAGAAAATAGGAAAACAGGATAAAAATCAGAAAAGGACTGTAAATCAGAAAATAAATGAAAAGGGTTCATCAGTGCATATTGATCACAGTCCTCACACACACTCACAAGCATCTAAAAAGAAGATTATCTGTCATTACTGTTATAAATTTGGTCATCTGATGCATGAGTGTAAGTTGATGGAGAAGGATGATAAGAATGCTAGGAGATCTCATGATGAAAATCCTTCACCTCAGAAAAGGAGTGTCACATGTTCTAATTGTGGCAAATCAGGACACTCAATTGCTCATTGCTGGTTTGCTAGTGGTAAGAAAACCTTTTATTCATATCATGCTAAATTCCCTGCAAACCAACATGTCTTTAGTAAAAACAAATCTGCTTCAATGAACCAGCACATCATCTGTTTCAACTGCAATATGATTGGTCACAAGACCTCTGAATGCTGGTCAGGCTCTTTTAAAAGAAATTCTATTTCATGCTTTGAATGTGGAAATAGTGGCCATAGGGCCATTGAATGCTGGCATGCTCAGGGTACAAATGAGAATTTTAAACATGCTAAAATCCCTGCAAATAGACATACTTTTCATGAGAATTTTAAGAGAATGAATTCTTCTCATTGTTTTAACTGTGGGAAGCCAGGCCATAGAGCTGCTGAATGTTGGTTGGTCGGTTTTAGTAAACAGAATTTTAATTCTGTCAACAACAAAAAGTTTCATGCATATGCACATGGATTGCATGCTAACAAGAATGTGCATAGATCAAATCTGAAACCTGATGCATCTTACTATCATTATAGTAAACAGAACTCTCTCTCTGCCAATGAACTTCATGACAACAGTAATGTGCATAAGAGGAATTTGAAATCTGCTAATTCATGCCATTGCTGTGGACAAATTGGTCATTCAATGAATAATTGCTACTTGATGAAATCTGATGACCATGCTACTGGAAATGTGCTGAGAAAACCTGCTAGAAGTAATACTGTCATGTCAGGACCCAAGACTTCTTAGGTGCCTATTTGTGTAAAATAGTTTGCTAACCTGCAGGTGTGCCTTGGAAGCTGAAGAATAAAAGGGGTTAATAAACCAAGGCACCCAAGTTGATAAACCCCATTCTCACACTGTTCAGGTAAATTCTCTGCATTTCCTGTTTTGAAACTCATTACATATCTTGGTTGATGTGTCCATGCACAATTGCTATTTTTTTTCTGCATAGCATATTCACTCTTCATCTGCATTGTCTAAATTGAAGCCTCTGTACTCTCCTCAACTGAAATTTATGTTTTGGACACTATGAGTATTCACATCTCTCAATGCTCATACTGTTTTGTCTGTTTAAATCTGAACTGCATATGAATGTTGTTGAAATCTGTCTATTGCATAGTTCATTGAAAATTTGAATTGCATATAGGACTGCATATTGAATTATCATGATTGACCTCAATGGTATATAAATGGTAAGCTACCAAAAGGCAGAAAAATCTATCTGGAGGCTCTTACTATGTGTGAGGTGGTCTTTTAGACCAAGTGCTCCGCCTAGTACCATGGGTCACTTTGCTGATAGGACAGTCTGATTGTGCACAAGTCACAATATCATTTGGAATCATATGTTTAGTTTTCAGTGCAAACATTGCATGTTTTCAGGGGGGTTGCATATCCTTGCATAGCATTCAATGTTGAGTCTTTGCATATCCTTGCATACATATAGTGCATTGCATTTCCTTATATTGAAAATGCCAAAAGAAGAGTTTGAATGCATATTGTGAGGGGGAGTCAATGCATTGCATATAGGTTGTCAAATGCATACATTTGTCAGAATTCATTGCATATCCTTTCTTATTGATTTTGTTGACAAACCTTGATCATATTCTGAAAACTTTGAGCCTCACAATCTCTTTTAACAATTGGTATTTCTCTTATCAATTGGTATCATTTGGGTTCAAAATTCTATCAGTCCTTCATGAAGATTTCAATGGGCTATCTCGATCATAAATCTGAAAATTTTTGAACTAGAAATCTTCTATTATACGTTTTTATGAATATCTAAAATAACTCAGGTGGTTTAAGTTTAATGTACTCAAGGGTTGACTTTAAAATCTCTTAAAAATATCTGAAACATGTTTAATAAACCTTAACCATCTGTTTCATGTTGTGTCTTGTGAAAACTTCTGAAATATGCACTTTTGAATACATGACTTCAACTGATTAAGTACATGAAATTATTATTGACTTGAAGCAAATGAATTTTTCTGAAAAGTCTAAAGGGTAATATCTGTCAGAGCAATGACCTTGGTCACTGAGAAACACATGTCCAAAGGACTGTGTCATGAGGTACCATAGTTAACTCTGATTAAGAATTCATTGAAATTCAGGCAGAGCAATGGCATGCACACTGAGAAATACAACTCACTCATCAAGAAATAATTTGGAGTGTGTCATGATGTGTAAATGCTATCTCTGTTCATATATAGCATGACAGTTAGTCACACTAAGTGCTTAGGGATATTGGCCTCTGTTCAAGGTATATCCTCTAGTTACAAGGTGTGCACTGAACTAGACTGCTCGTAAAATTTGTAGCATGAAAAATTGTTGAACATATCTCAATATCTGAATATTGATGCTAAAATCAAATTGCTACAACCCTAGACAAAATAATATGACTTCATAATTGCTTAATCTCAATACTAGTGCATGTAATTCTGAAAGAAGTCAATAAATTTGATTGTGTAAGACAAAGGGAGGACAATCAAGATAAATATGAGGGCTTGGTTCATTTTTATTAAAACATGGTTTTAGATATCAATACAGAATTTTATTGATAAACTCTGCATACATCATGTTTAAACCATGCTGTTCAATAAAGCTCATTCATAAGCCCTTATAATGGAAGACTTTGAAAACTTATGTTTTAGATTTATGAGATTGATATCTCTTTAAAAATCTGGCTGAATTTCTTGTGTTTGGAGCATCCTTGAAAAATATGTTAATTGAAACTCTTCTGCTCATGTCCTTGGCTCATTGACCAGAACTTCTCTTTGTTTGCCCCTCTGGTCTCCTTCTCATCTATCTCATAAGATTCCACTTATTGAGGGGGAGCTTCCATGTCATATGCATCATGCTGCATAGAAACTCTTAAAGGGGAAGATCTTGCATTCTGGTATCGGCATCTGCATTCACACCTTCCCATGGTTCATCCTGACTATACTAAAGGGGGAGATTGTTTGCCAAAGGGGGAGAACTATGTTCTTGCAAGGGGGAGAAATTGACTGAATTTTTATACATGCTTTAATTTCTCAAACTATTTTCTTTTTGATGAAGTCAAAGGGGGAGAATAATTTGAGTCATCAGAATGCCTCACATCATCAGAATGACTCAATGTGTTGAAAGTGTTGCCATCATCAAAAAGGGGGAGATTGTTGTGCCCCTATGATTTTGATGATGGTTTTGATGATTGGTTTTTGATGTGAGTTAATCACTGTGAGTCATCTTGCTGTGTGAGTCATCATGTTGATATTCAGTCACTTTCTGTTCATAATGCAGTCTTTTTTAAATGTTCAGTCAAGCATTGCATATTCTGATGTTCAGTCTGATTATCAAAGCATGATATTGTTGTTCAGTTAGTTTAACAGATTTAAAGCATTGCATGTTTTATGATTAGTCATTTTGTCTGCTGCATAAAGCATGTTCAGTTATGCTGTCTGTTTGTGCAAGTCTACACATCCTATTTGGTCGCTCTCCAAGTCTATACATTGTCAGCACACACGTACAAAATCTCTTCATGTGAAGTCTTCACATCGACTGTTCATGCAAAGTCTAGACATTCGATCAAGTTTGTACACTGGTCTTGGGTTATGGATTCATAAAGTACATACTTTCTTCGGTTGACTTCAACTGAAGTATGTACATCGGCATGCATTGCATCAAGTGTATACATTGGGTCATGCATTCACTGTAGAGTCTACACATTGCTGGGTCTTATTCAATGTCTTCATGCATTCATCAAGTCTATACACTAGAAGACAAAGTCTATACAGCGTCAACTCATTGGGCTGCAGCGTCAACTCAGCAAGTCTATACATCCTCAGTTGAACGTAAAGTATATACGTTGCAGCGTCAACTCATTGGGCTGCAGCGTCAACTCAGCAAAGTCTATACATCGCCTTCTGTAAGCATTCTTCAAGTATGTACAGCCTGTGCATTGCTTCACAACAAGTATAGACATCCTGGTTGTAGTCTAAGTCTACACATCCTGCTAGGTCGGACTTCAAAGTCTGTACACTGCGCACCACTGTACAAGTCCATACAATGGCTGTTGAACTGTGAAGTCTATACATTGTCTGATCATTCATCTTTGAAGTCTATACAACGTTGCCTTGTCTCTTCAAATCTATACAACGTTGCCTTGTTTCTTCAAGTCTATACAATGTGCACAGTTTCTTCATGTCTATACATTACATCATGGTCTTCAGCTAAAGTCTATACATCGGACTGTTTGAGCAAGTCTATACAGCGTTTCATTCACACTGGAAGTCTATACATTAGACTGTGGCAAAGTCTATTCATTCGTTTCCAGAAGTTCAAGTCCATACATTGATCGTTTGGGTAACAAAGTCTGTACATCGCCTTCAAGGCATCAAGTCTATACAGTGGAATGTGCTTCAAGCATTGGCCAAGTCTGTACATCGACCTGTTCACTCGTATGAGCAAGTCTATACATTGGTCGGTGGCAAGTCTATACATTGCTTTGCTTTACCTACGTTCAAGACCACCAAGTCTGTACATTGGGTAAAGTCTACACATCACCTTGGTCACTTGCTTCAAACTCTATACACTGTGAACACTCAAGTCTGCACAGACTTCACTTCAATCAAGTATGTACATCGTTAAGCTGCCTTTGTGCCGAAGGAAGTCTATACAGTGGTCTTCATTTCGTCAAGTCTGTACATTGGTTTCAACTCTCCAAGTCTGTACATCGCTTGCAGCTTCAATGTCCATACAACCATAGCAAGTCTGTACATTGACACCTTACCTTCATTCAGAACCTCAAGTCTATACACTCGTTTCTAAGGCAAAGTCTATACAATCGTCTTCATAGGTTTCAAGTCTGTACAGCATGCCTTGCTATTCACAGCCTTTAAAGTCTGTACATTGGCCTCACATCGGCAAGTCTGTACATTGGCTTCATATGCTCCTAAGTCTATACATCGGTCCTCAAGCGTTACAAGTTTGTACATTGGTTTAGACTCTTCAAAGTCTGTACATTGGGCCTTCAAGCTTTTGAAGTCTATACACTGGCTTACTCTTCAAGTCTGTACAGCCTGCCTTGATTCAGAGTCTATTCATCGCTGTTGAGTTAAAGTCTGTACAGCCGTTCCTTTGGCTAAAGTCTACACATCATGTAGTCTATACACTCAACTGCCATGCTTTGCTTCAAGTCTGTACAGTCTCTCCCTCAGCAAGCCTATACACTGGAGTCATCAGCTGCAAGGACAGCATGTCTGTACATTGGTTCTCATGCATGTTAACACCAAGTCTATACACTGCATTCATGCATTGTTCTTCACAGGAAAGTCTGTACACTGTGTTCTCTCGCACGCAAACAAAGTGTGTACAGCCTGTGCTTGCATTAGTAAGTCTACACACTCGATTCATTCATGCATTCCACAGAAGTCTATACACTCCTTCCTATTATGATAATGCATTCTTCAGCAAGTATATACACTGAGCTCGCATGAAGACTTCTAAGTCTATACACTCCCTCACACTGTACACACTTGCTGTATTGATATCTATAAGTCTATACATTGCTGAACTATGTACAGCCTGTGTTAATTTTGTCCATCGACTGAACTCCTCAGTTACTCTTGCAGGTGTTCTGGCACGTGAACCAAAGAAATGTTTGGCACGTGATCCAAGGAGCTGAGATGCTGACACGTGGCCAAATACTTGGGCGGCAAATGTGGAGGCCACACGCGCCCAGTGCTGCCCCTGCTCGAGCTGCTATAAAGGGTAGTCTCCGTTGTCTGAAGGAGGTTGATCGAAGCCTTGAGAGCAATAGCAGAAAAGCAGAAGTGCTGAGAGTTCGATCCAGCAGAAGAGAAGCAGAGAGCAAAAGAAGAAGAAATAGAAGAAGAGTGAGCCGGTAGAAGAAAAAGAGTTGCAGAGAAGAAGGAGAGAACAGCGTGAGAGAAAAGGAGAGCAAAGGAGAAAGAAAGAGAGATAGAGAGAGAGAGAGAGAGTTCGTGGAAAAGAAGGAAGAAGCTATTGAAGATCTGTCATCTGGCGTTTGGATTAAATCCAAGCCAGATATGCTCCTTTGAGAGCTACATTCTTGTTCTTCATTTACAGCCTTCCGATCGTTGTGTATTTTCCATTCCTTATTTTTTCCTTTTCATCTGGTTATCCTTGTTCTTCCGATCCTCTGGTCTGAGGTCAGGTTCCTCCTGTGGACTCAGGAGAAGGGAGACTTGTCTCCGGTTCTGGGCTTGTGGGTTGCAAGCCCAGGGGTCCCTCCGGTTGGAGGAAGAGAGGTCTTCGACCTCTGGTTGCTAGTGACGGGGAGTCACTGGCGGGTTCCCTCCTGGACTGGAGGAAGAGAGACTTTGGTCTCTGGTTTCCAAGTGGCTGGGAGTCACTTGGGGTGTCCCTCCGGTTGGGAGGAAGAGGGGAGGTTGTTCCCCTGGTCAAGCTGTGTGGCAGCACCTTGTTCGCAGACTGAGTCTGCTTGGTTCTAGCGTTTGCTAGTGAAGCCTCACTCCGGTTGGGAGTGAGGGGTGGATGTAGGTCTGGAGGACCGAACCACCTAAAAATCTATTGAGCAGTGGTTTGCTTTGTGTGTTTGCTTCCGCTAGATACTTGGATAGGCGCGCTCCATGTGCTTGCTCATAAGTTTAATTGAATTAGTTTTATTCTGTGATTGTGTCTAGCATCTGAGTTTTTATTTGGGCATTATTCGTAGAAGGATACATTCACCCCCCTCTGTATCCGGGCCTAGCACCCTAACACAAGGAACGTCTTACTGGAGTTGCTGGTGCAGCAGCGAGTCGCCTGCTTCTACGGCCATAGCGACGCTTCTTCTAAGGAGCTGAGGAAGACTCCGCCCCAAGATGGTAGATCGAGAAGACCCTGGCCTGGAGCGACCAGCACCGTGAAGCGGTCAGTCTGAAGTGCTGGGATCAGCTCCCGAGATAAGTAACCTGTGCCGGGAGTTGATGGTTGGGTGACTCAGGTGTACGCCTTCGCCCACGCTGATAGGAGTGTTGCCGATGCTCGAAATGACGCTCTGGCACCGGAAAGCGACGCCGTCGGAAGTGCTAAGATGCCGACGCTCCTGGGTCGAAGACCCGCGGTAGGTGCCGATGTAGTCTGGGCTAGGTATGGAAGACCCGAGGAAGGTGCTGAGGAACATTGCCACCAGTGTGGAAGACCCACGGGGAAAGTCGGTTCAACTGGAGCTCGGGACCGGGGTCCCGAGTGTGATATTGGGGAGCCGCGAACTCGGGGCTGTGAGCCCGTGTCGAGTGTCGGCCGTGCCGGGATTTGGGGTCATAAACCCGGGGCTGAAAGCCCGTGTCGGGTGCCGGCTTTACTGGGGCTCGGGGTTGGAGACCCGACGAGGATGCTGAGAAGCCGTGGACCTGGGGCAGGGAACCCGTGTTGGGTGCCTGATGCGGAATGGACACGGGGACCGACTCTAAGTGATATGGACCTCGGACTCTAAATGCATACTCGAGCAGCAACATACGAGCATGAGAGACACTAGGCCCGACACTAAGAGCTCCTATGGGCTATACGTCGCTAACATAAACGCAAGCTCACTCGTCGTCCCAAGCGAGGGATAGCGTAGATCCACGCGGTTGAGAAATCGGCAGAGTCAAGGGTTGTCGACTCACTTCCATGCTCGGATCGAGCCACGGGACGGGTCACTCTCTCGCTCACAGTGGTGACATGGACTCACGGGCTAGAATCCTACGCTCTCACAGCGGCATATGACCATATACTAAACTAGCAAATGAACGCCAAGGAGTTAAGATCGTTACCTCCACGCTCCCGGCGTGGGGAAGACAACCCCAGCAATCCTATACTCCCGGTTAAACAAGTTTTACAGCGGTACAAATGTTTCGACCCACTCCACGCAGGGAGGTAAAAGGTCACATGTGGGGCCCGGGAGTCCCGCGAATTGGGTTGACGGGCAGCATCTTGATGTCGCTCCATCAGTGCCGAAACCTGCGTTTAGTGCTGTCCGGACGGCGTGATCTAGGGGTTCATGGGGCCCACGGACCGCTTTGTCCTCCGAGTCTGATGGGGTGGGTCCCGATGTGATGGAGACCCCTGGTGGCGCGCCTCCCTGGAAGGCGATCGAGCGGGAACGCCGGTCAGAGGCCGGGCGGCTCCAATCTTCAAGACTTGGAGTTGCTGCCCACGGATCTGCAGGTTCTGTTTTTAGGCGCGCGATCAGGCGAGATCTGCTACTGCGATCACTCCCGATGTTGGATCGACACACAAGAGGTATCGTTGGAAAGCTCTCTCGAAGTCCTTCGACCCTATGAGACTCAGAAAAATTTACCGGAGCTGTGCTTCTGATGGGCGATTTTAGAACCGACCTGTTCCCAGTCTCAGATCTGACTGGGCAGAAACTGAGTTTCCTGAGAGTTGGCATTGACCGTAAGGCAAACCTCCGAATCACACCTCGAGCTCTTTATGAAGATTGTAGAGGGGAGAGAGAGAAAAATGGAAATATTTTTTATGACTGATTTGGTGGAGATTTGGATGGGGAAAGCTATTTTATACTGGTAGGTGGTCGGATCTGGACAGAAGCAGATAGAACTGAAGGGGATCTGAAAACAATTTTTAGAAAATAGGTGGAGGTTTTTTGAAATTCCACGAAAATGCTTGGGTGGAGGGGATGGTGGGTAGGACCTTCAGTAATTTTGGGGGTTCCAGAAAAAATTAAAAGGAGGTCCGGAGATGGGAAACTCAGGGTGGCTGTGGATCTAGACTGAAAACAGGCATATCTGGAAGGAAAAGATGGACGAAAATGGAAAAATGGAAATCGGAAACTAGTGGCCAAACCAATTTTTCTAGAATATGGAGGGAACCTCTGAAAGTTTGAGCTCTAGAAGATTTCGTGGCTGGGAGCAGAAATTCGTGGAAGGGCTTGCTGTTGGATGAAGACAGAATTCTGATAAGGCGGCGGTGGCGATGCGACGGCGGCTCGGTGGGGGCGGCGGCGATAGATCTGAGCTTCCCACTAAGAAGAGGCTTGAATAAGAGGCTTCACACCTATGGAGTCAGCCTTCACAGCTGCAAGAAGGGGGAGGAGAGAGGAGGGGTGCGCACCACTCAAGGAGGCTCCAAGAATTTCAGTAATTTTTTGGCATTAATTGTGTAAGAAATGAAAATTAGAACTCTTTATATGACTTGACCTCCCATGGCAAATGACCTTCCATGCCCTCAGATCTCGATTTCGGAGGGACAAATAGGGGAAGCCAAATCCCCTTTTTTACACATGTGGTCAAAGAGAGAAAGAAAAGAAAGAAAAAAAATAAACAACTAGCCTAATAGAGACAAAAGGGGGTGCGCCCCCTACATGGGCCTCTCTTGGGCCACTATGATCCAAGGCCATCAAGGCCCATCCACAAACCCACTCTATTCCAACTTAGGTGGCCCATGAGAGAGAGAAGCTTAATTGGGCCTTAAGTGGCTTAAGAACCCAATATGAAGCTTAATGAAGCCTCTTAGCCCAATATGGCAATCACCCCTTAATAGACTCTAAAGGGCTTAACCCAAATGGCTTATTAAGAGCCTTACAATGAGTCCAAAATGAAAAACCCAAATAAAACACACATTACAAGCCCAAATACAATCCAAATAACTGCTAAAAAGTGTCCAAACTCATGGCGGAGACTCCAGACTATCTCCGAGCCAAAGAGAAGCTGATGTAGCTTGAGTGGTGCTCCGCGTACGGTACCGGCGGCTCGCCGGTTCATGCTTCTCGCTCACTCTGGTGTCCGCACCAATTCTCCTCGGGTGATAGAAACTCGACCCTGTCGAGTAAGGGTCTGCATCGCTCTGGTAGCGCTCCAGTAGATCCGGATCTATCCGCTGCAACTCTCCACGGGCAATCCATGTATCCTCGATGGCGGGTCACCCTCTCCATCGCACTAGGTAGCGCGGGTAAGATCCACTCCTGGTAACTGTCACCTGCTCATCTAGTATATAATCGATATGCTCTCGCTGCCGTGGAAAGGGAGCTAAAGGTGGACACTCAGGTGTGGGATAACTCTCAATGGGAGAAGATGGCTCGAAAGGCTCACTAGGGATCATCGCTGGGTCCCTATATGCAACTAGATCTGACATATTGAAAGTTGAGCTTATACCATATTCCTCGGGTAGGTCCACAACATACGCATTGGATCTAACGCGTTTCAACACTCCAAATGGACCGGCTCCGCGAGCTTGCAATTTCTTTACGGTTCTAGAGGGAAACCATTCAGGTCTTACTCTGATCATGACATATTCACCCTCTTGGATCTCATGGTGGTGTCGATGGGCATCGGCTAACTCCTTATACCGTGCATTGCTGGCCTCAATGTGATGACGGATGTCGTCATGCAAACTCCTAACATGCCTAGCAAAAGACTCGGCAGACTCAGACGCTCGTGCATGAATGGGCATGGGAACAAGATCCACTGGCTTCCTAGGCCTACGACCTGTGACAATCTTGAATGGAATCATACCGGTAGACCTGTTAACCGAATCATTATATGCAAATTCTGCCAATGGTAATATGCAATCCCAATCCCCTAGACGATTCCTGACAAGACACCTCAAAAGGTCACCCAGACTCCAATTGACCACCTCGGTCTGACCATCTGTCTGGGGATGATATGTAGTGGAAAACTTGAGGTGAGTACCCAACATATGCCACAGTGTCTTCTAGAAATAGCTGGTGAATCGAACATCACGGTCAGACACTATGGTACGAGGCAACCCGAACTTACACACCACATGAGTAAGGAATAGGCGGGCTACCCTCGAAGCATCCGAAGTCTTCAAGCAGGGAATGAAAAGGGCCATCTTCGAGAATCGATCAACAACCACATAGACCGAATCATGCTTCCTGGAGGTACGTGGCAATCCCAAGATAAAATCCATGCTAACATCCTGCCACGGGGCATCAGGCACGGGAAGAGGTGTATAAAGGCCCGAGCTTTACTTCTTCATTTTGGTCGTAGCACATGTACGACACTGAGCCACAATATGAGCAACATCACGCTTCAAGCTCGGCCACTAAAATCTATGCTCAACAGTCTCGATAGTCTTGTTCCGACCAAAGATGTCGGCTAGACCTCCCGCATGTAGCTTCCAGACCAAGAAGTCTCGAACCGAAGTTCGGGGAACACAAAGCCTGCCTCCTCGAAAGAGGTAACCCTCCTGAAGCACATAATCATCAAGGTCTCTCGAGGGTCTGGCCTGGAAAGTGGTATAAATATGACCAAAGTCAGGACAGTCAACATAGGCCTCTCTCATATTCTCTAACCCTATGACCTCGGCACTCATGGTGGTAAGCAAACACGCTCGCCGACTCAAGGCATCGGCCACCTTGTTCTCCACTCCAGCCTTATGTTTTAGCACAAATGTGAACTATTAGAGATACTCAACCCAACGGCTGTGACGCGCATTAAGCTTCTTTTGAGAATGGAGGTACCTCAAAGCCTCATGATCGGAGTATAAGACAAACTCCTGATGTAATAGATAGTGCCTCCAATGCCTAAGAGCCTGAACAACTGCGTAGAATTTCTTATCATAAGTGGAGTATCGCAGTTTCGCATCATTCAGCTTCTCACTGAAATATGCGATCGGGTGGGCCTCTTGACTCAACACTCCTCCAATCCCAACACCCTACGCATCACAAGAGACCTCAAACACCTTCGAGAAATCTGGCAATCGAAGGATAGGTGTCTGGGTCATGCGCTCCTTCATGTCCTTGAAGGCAGCAGCTGCGGCCTTCGTCCACACAAATGTGCCCTTCCGGATACAATCCGTGATGGAGGCGGTGACGGAGCTAAATCCCCAGATGAAGCGACGATAGAACGTCGCAAGGCCATGGAAGTTACGGACATCATGGACCGTACGGGGTTCCCGCCACTCAACAATGGCCCGGACCTTCTCCGGATCGGCGGGAACCCCAGTACTAGACACAATAAAACCCAAGAAGGTAAGCTGAGGTGTCATGAAGGCACACTTCTGTGGGTTCGCATACAGCTGCTCTCGCCTCAGGAGTAGACAGACCTGTCGAAGGTGGTCTAAGTGGCCCTCCGTGGTGCGACTATAGATAAGGATATCATCGAAGTACACTACCACAAAGACTCCAATGAATGGTCGAAGGACCTGAGTCATGAGTCGCATGAAGGTGCTAGGGGCATTGGTCAACCCAAAGGGCATAACCAACCACTCATATAGACCATCCTTGGTCTTGAATGCGGTCTTCCACTCATCACCTGACCTAATCCTCACCTAGTGGTAGTCACTCTTAAAATCGATCTTCGAGAAGATAGTGGCACCGGCCATCATGTCTAGCATATCATCTAAGCAAAAAATAGGGAACCTGTACTTCACGGTGATTTTGTTGATGGCACGACTATCAATGCATATTCTCAATGTGACATCCTTGTTTGGGGCGAGTAATGCGAGAACAGCACACAGACTCATGCTGTCCCGAACAGACCCTTTCTGCATCAACTCATCGACCTACCATTTTAACTCGGCATGTTCTGTGGGACTCATGCGATAATGGGGAAGATTGGGCAATAAGGAGCCCGGAATCAGGTCGATAGCGTGCTGAATATCCCGCATGGGTGCGAGTCTCTCGGGAAGCTCCTCGGGAAAAATATCAGCGAACTCCTGCAGAATAGGAATGACATCGGGTGGGAGTTCACCCTCGGACTTCGGCTCCACCTCTCGGACCGTAATAGCAAACACAGGGCAGCCCCTACTAGCCTCCCACTCCATTTCCCGGGAGCTAATCATCATCAATCTCCTAGTCGAGGGCTCGCCTGGGCCACATGTAACGGCCATAGCCCGTGATGGAGATGGGGTACTGGGCCCGGGGATGGAAGGCTACGGAGTACTTGGGCTAGTAGGACCCCTGACTGAAGGCTTCTTGGGCTGAGAGGGTTGAATGGTAATCCATTGGCCAGCATGGTCGAAGGTACAGGTGTTCGACCGGCAATGAAGTGTGGCATCCCGATCAAATAACCATGGCCTACCAAGAATAATGCTGCCCACCTCCATGGGGAGGACATCACTCCAGATATCGTCACGGTAGGCACGGAACTGCAGTGGGACCAGACACCGTAGCTTGATCGGAATGGAGGTGGAATCCACCCATGATACTCGATAGGGGCAAGGATGATCCACGGGTGTAAGACCAAGACTGGAGACAGTGCCCGTAGAGATTACATTGATGCAACTCCCACTATCGATAATCACCTTACAAAGTTGCTTGCCCAGCTGATAGAATGTATGAAAGATAGTGGTCCGTCGCCAGTCATCACTGGCCTGTGGCTGGGTGAGAATACACCTGACGACCGCCAAGTGGGTATCATCCGGATGCTGGGCATCCTGGCCATTACCTTCGGCCTCATAGTACTCGTCAGCTAGCTCCGGATCTGCTTCATAGCTGACTAACTGGAGGTCCGTAGGGGTGGTATCCTCGACATGTGTGTCCCCAATGACAAGAGATTGGCAGGTGGGACACTGGTTGGCAAAATGGCCAAACCCATTGCAGCGATAACACTGCTGCCGTGATCCACTAGGCTCCCCAATCATGGGTCCTTTCCCCTTATCCTCCCGATGGATAAGAGGTGAAGGCAACAAAGGACGGGCAGGAGGTGCGGGTGCCGGTGGACAGGCTGTGGGTGCCGTAAGATGTTGGGGATGAGGAAGGTCCCTCGGAGGTGGAGGGCGAGGCCTAGGAGCGAAAGGCTCGAAACGAGTGGGCTCCTGAGGTCGGGCCATGGGGGCCCTCGGATACGTGCCAGAAGAGCCACGGGGCTCAACACTACGAAGGGGAAAGGAGCCCAACCGATGGGGAGACTCGAACTCGGCCTCGAATTGCTCCAATTCGAGAGCAACCTGATACGCTTGTTCCAAAGTGGTCGCATTGCGGCGAAAAAGTTCGTATTGATAGTTTGGCCGCAGACCTCTCCGAAAGCGTGATATGGTCATGGTGCTCTCTTCCGTAACTCCACAATGCAAATAATACTCATCAAACTCGGCGGTGTACTCGGTCACGGATCGGTTCCCTTGGGAGAGACTTTGCCATTTGTCTATGAGACGTTGGCGATATGAGGCAGGAAGGTACTTCTCCCTCAATTTCATTTTCATGTCATCCCAAGTGCCGATCGGGGGTTGACGTCGCTGATTTAGCAGGCTCTCCACATTGGTCCAATAAGTTTGGGCCTACCCATGCAGCTTCATCTTCGCGTATCAAACTCTCTGGTGGTCCGTCATCTCAAACCACTCGAAGTACCGATCCATGCCGACCTCCCAATCTAAATAGACCTTCGGGTCCAAGGACCCGCTAAAAAGGGGAGGGTCCGCACGCACGCTCCGAAGAACGCGGTCGTCATCATCATCATCACGATTCCATCATTGGTTACGATGACCATTTCCCCCTTGCTCATTATCAGATGCATAGTCAGCCACCTCATGCACCTGTTGCCTCCCAACATCTACCGCTTGAGCTCTTGGCGCAGTAGGTTGCTGAGCCGGCTCCAGTTGACCATTGGTCAGCGCGAGTTGCGCCACTGCTGGGGCCCTCTCGAGGACGCCAATCCTCCCTACAAGACCCTGGATGGACTGGTCTGAAGTTTCGGTCCGATCTTCGAGGGCTTTCATCCTCCCTTCTAGACGCGTTCCTACGCCATCTAGACGCGTACTAAGGCCATCCATACGCGTATCGAGACGATCCATGAGGGCTCATAACATCTCGGCCGTCGAAATCTCATCGGAGCTACAGGCTCGGGAATCTGCCATAGGTGGTGGTGGCGAGTATTGGGTACCTCGACGGGTGGGCATGCAAAGACACACGAACTAGGAGACACAAACTGATGCAAACACCGACTAATGCACCTAGACCTAAACCAATATCCGGTACGTGGCGGAGTTAATCGATCCGAAGATCACTCCCGTAAGTGTGCGGCCTTCCCGATAGGCGTAGCCTAACGTTCGGACAACACCTAAACTAGCAAATGAACGCCAAGGAGTTAAGACCGTTACCTCACAATCATGTACTCCCGATTAAACAAGTTTTACAGCGGTACAAATGTTTCGACCCACTCCACACAGGGAGGTAAAAGGTCACATGTGGGGCTCGGGAGTCACGCGAATTGGGTTGATAGGCATCATCTTGATGTCGCTCCGTCGGTGCCGAAACCCGCATTTAGTGCTGTCCGGACGGCACGATCTAGGGGTTTGTGGGGCCCACAGACTGCTCTATCTTCCAGGACTGATGGGGTGGGTCCCGATGTGATGGAGACCCCTGGTGGCGCGCCTCCCTGGAAGGTGGTACGTCGGGAATGCCGGTCGGAGGCCGGGCGACTCCAATCTTCAAGACTTGCAGTTGCTGCCCACGGATCTGCAGGTTCTGTTTTCAGGCGCGCGATCCGGCGAGATCTGCTACTACGATCACTCCCGACGTTGGATCGACACACATAAGGTATCGTTGGAAAGCTCTCTCGAAGTCCTTCGACCCTGTGGGACTCAGAGAAATTTACCGGAGGTTTGCGTCTGATGGGCAAGTTTAGAACCGACCTGTTCCCAGTCTCAGATCAGACTAGGCAGAAATTGAGTTTCCTGAGAGTTGGCATTGACTGTAAGGCAAACCTCTGAATCAGACCTTGAGCTCTTCATGAAAAGTGTAGAGGGCAGAGAGAGGAAAACATAAATATTTTTTATGACTGATTTGGTGGAGATTTGGATGGGGAAAGTAATTTTATACTGGTAGGTGGTCGGATCTAGACAGAAGCAGACATAACTGAAGGGGATCTGAAAATGATTTTTAGAAAATAGGTGGAGGTTTTTTGAAATTCCACGAAAATGCTTGGGTTTAGGGGATGGTGTGTAGAACCTCCAATAATTTTGGGGGTTCCAGCAAAAATCAAAAGGAGGTCCGTAGAGGGGAAACGCAGGGTGGCTGTGGATCTAGACTGAAAATAGGTAGATCTGGAAGGAAAAGATGGACGAAAATGGAAATATGGAAATCAGAAACTAGAGGCCAAACCAATTTTTCTAGAACATGGAGGGAATCTCTGGAACAGACCTTGAAAGTTTGAGCTCTAGAAGATTTCGTGACTGGGAGCAGAAATTCGTGGAAGGGCTTGCTGTTGGATGAAGATAGAATTCCGATAAGGCGGCGGGGGCGGCGGCGGCGATAGATCTGAGCTTCCCACTCAGAAGAGGCTTCACACCTCTGGAGGTAGCCTTCACAGCTGCAAGAAGGGGGAGGAGAGAGGAGGGGTGCACACCACTCAAGGAGGCTCCAAAAATTTCAGCAATTTTTTGGCATTAATTGTGTAAGAAATGAAAATTACAACTCTTTATATGACTTGACCTCCCATGGCAAATGACCTTCCATGCCCTCAGATCTAAGTTTGGGAGGGACAATTAGGGGAAGCCAAATCCCCTTTTTTACACATGTGGTCAAAGAGAGAAAGGAAAGACAGAAAAAAAATAAACAACTAGCCTAATAGAGACAAAAGGGGGTGCGCCCCCTACATGGGCCTCTCTTGGGCCACTATGATCCAAGGCCATCAAGGACCATCCACCAGCCCACTCTATTCCAACTTAGGTGGCCCATGAGAGAGAGAAGCTTAATTGGGCCTTAAGTGACTTAAGAACCCAATATGAAGCTTAATGAAGCCTCTTAGCCCAATATGGCAATCACCCCTTAATAGACTCTAAAGGGCTTAACCCAAATGGCTTATTAAGAGCCTTACGATGAGTCCAAAATGAAAAACCCAAATAAAACACACATTACAAGCCCAAATATAATCCAAATAAGTGCTAAAAAGTGTCCAAACTCATGGTGGATACTCCAGACTATCTCCGAGCCAAAGAGAAGCTGATGTAGCTCGAGTGGTGCTCCGCGTACGGTACCGACGGCTCGCCGGTTCGTGCTTCTCACTCGCTCTGGTGTCCACACCAGTGCCGGCTTGGCTGCAGCTCAGGGTTGAAAACTTGAGGGAGGTGCTGTAGTCGTAATCAAAGTCCGGGTCATGGGGCCCGTGTTGGAGATCGGATGAGGCTGTCCCCGGGTGCTAATGCTCACCCATGCTGGCGTTGATCTGGGGGCCCTATAGGGGTCAGTGGTGACGGTCCGGTGCCTGGCGCTCAGGTGGGACATCGGTGCTGGAAGTGCGCGTGGCGCATTGGCCACAGGAGCCAATGAAGAAACTGGAGTCGGTTGAAGGGCAGCCATGGGGACCACACCCAAAAAGTAGGGCGATCCGATAACCGGGGAGAAGCTACCGAAAGAGATCGGCGTCGCCAAGTAGCCCACCCGGGTGTGGGTGGCAATGACGTTAGGACCATTGGTGATGGCCGCCATAGTTGCTGGAGTGCTGAGTGCTGTGGAGGCAACAGTTGCTGACAGTCGCCGAAAGCGGTCCGACGATCAGAACGTGAACCGGAAGCTGCTAGAGAATGCGCGCACGAGCACCCTCCTCTGCCTCTCCTGCAAGGACAGGGAAAGGGCACCGGGCTTCAGGGCTGGCACAGACTTTTCTTCAGCAAAAAGAAGGAAGGTGGGAGCCATCCCACCAGGCGTGCCATCCTCTCTGTTGCACGGGTTTTTTATGCTGATTTTTGAGGTGAAGGAAGGGATACAACAGGGAAGGAAAATACGGGAGTTTGATACATCTCAGGTATCCTCCTTGCAGTTGCATGCCTCTCCCGGCAGTACCGGGCACTCTCCTTTCACGAAAAGTAGAGAAGGGTCGAATGGCACGGAAATGTCAGGATAATGGTTAACCGGACAAGGTGCAGGCGTGCCAGCCGATTTCTCGACAATCACTCATAAAACAAAGGGTTGACTAGGGAAGCACCACCAGTGCGCGGCACGTGGGCTCGGGCGATCGGGCGACACGTGGAGAGAAGGGGTTCCATGGGTGCAAGTGCGTAGGTGATTGCGGGAATCGTGTACAGGACGTCTTTCCCCACCGGTCGCAAGCAACCGGTGTTTATTTACATCGGATTGAATCCGAATACCTTCGTTCTAAGCTGAAGAGAAGTTTGTATATGTGTCTAAAGCCGTGGGTAGGGGGCTGGGGGGCATTCAGCAGCTATGGGTGCGCGTTAGATCGAGGGGTGTTCACTGGGGTTAGGGTGTTGGGCACGGATGCCGAGTGAGGTAGATAGAAAACTGAGGGTCTGAACGTGGGTGCGAGAGCACTCGTCCAATCGGCGGTGTTACACTGAGGTGTATATTTCTTTACAGGAAAACCGTAATGGGTAAGATACAACTGGCGCATGCCGCGGGACAGCTCCGACATGCTAGTCGGTCCCCGGGTCGATGCGTGATGAATGAACACACATGTGTTTTACAGAGGGCTCCTCTCGTGGCGTAGGCCATGGCCGAGATGCCGAACGGGGGCCTGTGACTGGATGATTGGGGGGATACATTGATCCGATGTCTGGGCGAGGGTCGATCACGACTCGAGTTGAGTGGTCGGACATGGCCTCGTGACTGTGAGAGAGCATGACGTCATGGTACACGTGTGGTTGCAACCGACGGACACGCGAGGGGAAATCCCGGCATGAGGGGATGTCCGCCCATGTCGAAATGCCTCACATACAGTGGGTGTTGACTTGTGTGTGACGGATACATACGGTGTGAGGGGAGTGCAAACGACATACCCCCGGCATATTAGACCGCTGAACAAGTCACCCACACACAATTCTCCTTAGCTCACTGCTTGGAGCCGCGCTCGAAGTCCTGTGCTTGCTGTGTATCTGGATTTGATGCAATTCGATTCTTGATGTCCCACCCCTTGAGCTCCTAAGGGGTTTTTATAGGGGAAGTTGAAGGGTCACAAGGGGTTTACGCGGACCAGCTAAGGGGGGTGAGTTGGTCCGCATAAACCCAAGTGAATAGTGTCACTGGGAGTTACACGGGTTGAGAGAGGGGGAAGGGGTTTACGCGGACCAGCTAGGGGGCCTGAGCTGGTCCGCGTAAACTCCCCTTGGGTGGGGGTTTACGCGGACCAGTCAGGGGGCCTGGGCTGGTCCGCGTAAACCCCCCCCCCCCTCAGGGGGTTTAGGCGGACCAGCCTGGGGGCCCAGGTTGGTCCGCCAAAACCCCACCCCAAGGGGGGTTTAGGCGGAGTGGCTGGGGTTTTTTCTTTTTTGAAAAAAAAGATAAATTTTTTTTAATTGAATGGGGGGTTTACGCGGACCAGCTAAGGGGGGCTAACTGGTCCGCACCCTATCAAAATTGATTTTTTGGGTCTTTTTCTTCCTAAATTGACTACGAAAGAAAAGGACAATTGTGTGGAAGGATACGTGGAGCTTGTGGAGTTTAGGCGGGTTCGCTCCAAGATAGAGAGGGGTTGGTCCCCACCCTATCAAAATTGATTTTTTGGGTCTTTTTCTTCCTAAATTGACTAAGAAAGAAAAGGACAATTGTGTGGAAGGATACGTGGAGCTTGTGGAGGCTTGTGTGCGCGTCGACTTGGGGAATCCTCGCGTGCTGTCGCTTTATGCTCCCACGTCCACGTGTCTGCTTCTCGAACTGGTACGGCACACGAATTGCGTCATAGGACCGTAAATCGGACGAACCGGGGCTGAGTGGGGTCGTGGGACCACCGGGCTGGAGGGAGGGGCGCGGCCCCCAGGGAGTTCACCCTCCCTAGGCGACGCGGCCATGCCCCGGGGTGAACTAACCCCGGGCTGGCCGTAACCTCAGGGGATGGCCCCTGGGGGTTTTCTTGTGTTACCTGGGGCATCCTTTGACGGACTTTGACCTTCGGAAGGCTGGCATGGGCCCGCAGGGCCGTTGTTCTTCGAATCGGAGTAGCCACTCGCACGGTGTTCGAGCAAATGTCCGACACACCCTAGGTTGCCGAACGAGCCGCGTAGGTGGTCGACAGGCCTTGGATTTGGCCTAGGGCCAAGGGTAGACGTCCATAGGGGCTAGGAGGAGGCACCTTGAGCCCGTGGGCCTTGCCTCGTGTTACGTGCCCCATTGTACGACGGGTTGGCAGGGTAGCCTCGGGTTAGCCCGAGAGCTAAAGTTTAGTGGCATGTTGCCACGTGTCTGAGGGTCGGGGGTGGCCCCGGCTTGCTGGGGGGTCGTTGTAGGACCCAGTTACTGTACTGGAGCCACGGGCTGGCCCGTGGTCTTGTGTAGAAGGGCTGGGACACGTGCGCTCACAAGGTGTTCGAAAATATGCCGAACACACGTGTGTGAGCCGTAGGCACATGCTACGGGCCTCCAAAGCCTGTGGTTGACTTGTTTGGGTCTCTCTTTGACCTTGGAGGGTTGAATGAATAGTCTCGGAGTGGGCCCGCGGCTCTTTTACTGGATGCCACGTGGCGTGGCTTAGTGTCGGGGCGCCCCCAGGTGGTCCCGGGGTGCCATATAGAACGCGGGCAAAGCCCGTATGAAGGTGGCCAGGATTGACCCCAAACACTTGCTTGTGTTGCCGCGTGTCACGGCAAGTTGGTTAGGATCCTTGTGGGGACCCGTAGGGTTATAGAAAGGGCTAGATAGCCCGTGTCTTGAAGGTGTTCGAGGAAATGCCTGAACCCTTACTCCTTGTTATTTTAGCTGGGAAATGGTCCAGGTACAACAAGTACACAAACAAAATATTTTTTTGGGCCTTTTGACCTTTTCGGTCGATCGGCCCACCCGGCGCGGTCGATCGAAACCGGCGGCCGGTCCAACCGGGACCCGACCGCCCCCCTTTGTAAAGGGGTTTTCTCCCCTTCTTATCTCATTCTATCCAATTCCTTCTCTCTCCCATACATTCCCCAAACCCTAGCACACAAACCCTCCACCTCTTAAGCCTTCAAACCTCACTCGCACAATCTCCGTCGGATTCGTCACCATTCCGGGATGCGATCTCCGCAGATGTTCGTGCTGCCACCAAGCTACCTCCTCGATTCCAGAGCGTGGGGAACGATCTTCCAGGGCTCCAGGAGCGCTCCTTACTCCATCTCAATCTCAAGGGAAGAGTCTCTCCTCTTTGAAGGATTTCCCAGTCGGTTTCCTAGTCTAAGATGCTGCCTAGACGGAGTTCTCGGCGTTCCACTCAAGGGGAAGCCAGCAGTCAGAGACGGAGACCCCGGCTCGTCCACAGCAGGCACCGGAACCTCGTCGTGCACCCCATCTACCTCCACGACTCGCCTGGTTGATTTTCAGGAGGTGAATGAGATATTGCCAGATTTGTTTGCACTTTTTGCAATTCAAGACGGGTGGAATGATTTTGTCTCCAGATACACTAGGTATTACCCAAACCTAGTCCAGCAATTTTATGGGAATCTCATTGAGAGAAATGGAGACTTATTCACAATTGTTCAAGACATTGAGATACGTATTGGGCTCGACCTTTTTTGGTGTGCCTTAGGAGTTTCAGCCTGGGGTGCCGATATGACATTTAGACATGGTGAAGTGGAGGATACATTCTTTGCTATGACAAGTTGTGATTATGTTCAGGGTGTGAGTGACCTCATCCAGCTAAATGCCAATTACTTTTCGCCCTTACAGCATGTTCTACATCACATATTCACTACCTTGATTTATCCAAAATGTGGAAGTCGAAATGAAGTGACAATGGTTCATCGGTTCCTCTTTTACCATGTCATGAATGGGAACCACGTGAATATGGGTCGACTCATGACTACTTTGATTGACTCTTGCCGAACCAACTTGCGGCGCTCCTTACCTTATGCATCACAGTTGACAGGAGTTTTTATCTATGCTGGGGTAGATTTGACAGAAGAAAGGTCACTTCAAGTTCGCCCAGATGATATCTACAATGAACACAAGCTTTTCTTCAATCTTGGATATTACTGGGATGAAGATGGTGAGCTTACCAGGGATATTCCTACCTATGCAGAACAATTTGCTAATGAAGAAGAACCACAGCAATAGCAGGCTCATGGGGATGCACCCCCTCCAGTTCAGGCGGAGGATCAACCTCCCCCACCTTCACCTAATCATATGGATCAGAAGATGCCACCTTTCCCTCATCATATGGATGAGAAGATGCCACCTCCTCCATAGTTTTTTCATGGGGAATCTTCTACTCAGGGTGCTGGTCATCCCGCTTGGGGGGATTATGAGGCTCTTCACAGATGTGTTTTAGGCATGGAAACCCGGCTTTCCTCATCCCTTGATCGGCTAGACACCTTCATGGACACTATGACTGGACGAATGGACTCTTTCTCCATGCTCTGAATGACATTTCTACCTACATGGCCACTCTCTATGCCAGCCACGAGGATACCCGTGAAGCCTTCCAGATCAACAATCACGCCCTTCTTAGCATCCGTCGACAGCTTTATCGCCACGATGAAGTTCTACATCGTATTGAGGACCGTCTTCCTCCTCCTCCACCTCCTGCTCTTGCCTCTCATGCTCCCTACTCCGGCGATGATCACAGTGCTTCGGATGATGATGCTCGCGAGAGGACTCTGGATCACCCCGCTCCTTAGCTGTCCCTGTGTTTCCGACGTGTCGTTTATGTCCACAAGTCCTATAACCCACTCCCCATTTTGATGATGCCAAAGGGGGAGAAGTAGTTATCTCAGGTCCTATCTATATGTTATGCATTTTGTTTGTTTGCTTGCATGCTTGAGTCCTTGTGAGTCATGTTGCATCTTGTTAACTTGCATCTTGTGTCGTGCATGTAAGTCTTGTTGGAACTCCTTGCAGTATATCAATCCTTGTATCAGATCCTTGAACTGAAATGAAATGATGTAATGCACTTGGTTTTGGCTACTTAGTGGATCTACTTGTTCTATTTCATATCAAAATCCGGGCATATATGAATGATTCAAATGCATTGTTTCTTGGTTGACTCATCTACGCTTTTTCTCCTCGTGTTTTGTCATCATCAAAAAGGGGGAGATTGTTGAGTCTCCTTGAATGATTTTGATGATAACAAAACTCAGAGTGAAGGATTTATCTTGGCCCGTGTCAAAGGGGGTTCAAGTTTGAGTTTATATATTCTGTGGAAAACTCATAAGTTGTTATTTGAATCAATGTGTTTCAAACTGAGTTAATTATGTCAAAACAAACCCCAAAATGCATGAAACAATCATTCACTTAAAGCCATTGTCACATTGATTAATTTCTTTGGGCTAACAATTCAATTTTGTAGGACTAGACCTTTTCGGTCGACCAACACCCTAGGGCCGGTCGACCAGATTTTCTAGAAACGAAGAACTTCAAAATTTACAGGTTTCGATCGACCAATGGGCAGTGGCCGGTCGACTGGATTTTCCAGAAATGAAAAACTTCAATTTTTACAGGTTTCGGTCGACCGCCCCCATCATTCTGGTCGACCGAAATCCCCGAGGCAGCCCTTTTTGACTTTCTGTTTCAAGCTCGAGAAGAGGGTGTTTCTCCCATTTGTTTAAACCCTTTGGTCTCAGTCAAGGAGTGATTTGTGGATCTGGTCTGGGGACTTGTCTGCTAACCTTCCAAGCTATATAAAAGATCTTATTGGGGTCATAAACCCTAAGGCTTATCAAGGAGTACAAGGGGAGGCTATCAAGAAGAGGGTGCTGGTACTGTTCACGTGAATAGTGATTCGTGAGGAACTCTTCATTGCAACTCTGCATCCAAATCAAGTGGAGATCAAGCCAAGAGCAAGCTTCATTCCATACCACCTTCATCCACTAAGGGGGAGCCTAATTTGTGTCTTCACTTCTTGTGTTTCTTTCTTCCATTCGTGTTTGGGTTGATTCATGTTTCCCCTGTAATATTCAAGTACCTGTGTGTGTGGATCTAGACAGATCCGTGTGTGTGTGTGTGTGTGTGTGTGTGTGTGTGTGTGTGTGTGTGTGTGTGTGTGTGTGTGTGTGTGTGTGTGTGTGTGTGTGTGTGTGTGTGTGTGTGTGTGTGTGTTCTTCGTTGTTCTTCGCCGTTCTTGTGTGTCTGTGCTCTTGCACTTTCGTGGGAGTTCTATACTCTTCACGTGTGTGTGTGTGTGTTTGGTGTTCATCTTGTAATTCCATACAAGATAGTGTGTGAATCCTCACCGTGTGTGAGGGGTGGACGCAGGTTACCGTTGTTGCATCCGAACCACCTAAAAATTACTTTCTTTTGAGTGGTTTGATCCATATATTCTACCTCCATTCTCTTTAGTTCTTTTGCATATTGTATTATCTTTTTGTTATGTATTCAAGTCTAGATTCATTAACCTTCTTACGGGAGATCTCTGGTATATCGAAAGGTAATTTCTGATCGACAAGGTTAGTCATGTCAGAAAGAAAATACTTTGTGTGAGAGAATCCTCGGATTCCCAGACTCCGCCTAGTACCAAAGAACTGCTGTAGGGGTTAATTTATCCAGATTCTCTTTGTATTCCGTTAAATCTCTTACCGTTGTTTGCTTGCTCTTTAGATGTGTGTTTATCTAGTATAAGTTTTGAAAATTTATTGATACCCAATTCACCCTCCCCCCCTCTTGGGTGCCATTTAATCACGGGACTTCAGAAAATTGATGAAGCTCAAAATGTCATTTAAAGGAAAGGGTAAAATAGACAAGGCTAAAGAAAGTACCTGACGAGCAGTTTTACATAAGACACCAAAAGTGTGAGGAAAATCTCTTGGAAATATAACAATATAAGTCTGTCTGCTATGTGAAAAATACTAGTTTGTGTCAGTATAATAATCTACTGCTCCAAAATTTCATTCAGTTTATATGTTCCCACCTATGTTGATTTCACCTCATGTTTACCTATATGCAGTTTGATTGTGTGCACTGTGCTAACTTATAATTGTGTTTTAAATCTTACTTCTGTGATGCCTACCCCTTGCCTAAAACCTTCATGCAACCATCTGACATGGTTCTCTGTTATCTTTGTTACGAGTTGCATTCTAGAACACCTGCAATATCCTTTTCTCTAAAATATATTGAAATGAGATTCGGTATTCATCCTCAATGTGCCTTATGTTCATGCTTAAAAATAGTTATCCATCTTGATATTTACTTTTCACAATATTGTCTTTGTAGCATTTGGCATTGCACTCTTTTCCTCCCACAAAGTTTGCCTCTTTTGGTTGATGTATGCCAAGGGCACTTTCACTGGTTCACAGATTTATTCTAAAGTTAGAAATGCCAAATAGTGGATGGATAAACTGGGGACATCACATTCATCAACTTGCCTCTAAGGTTCAGCTAGATTTCTCTCAAAATTAATAGCATATATGTAGTTAAATGTCATCCTCATCATCTACTTGAACTTCTCTTTTTTTTTAATCACTTGCATTTCTCTCAAAATCCTATTTTATGTGCTTTGTTTGTGTTAATATAGCATGAAAATTTCTTTTTCCCTTCATTGATGTTATGTGCCTGGAAAAATTAATAATGTTAGATATGGGTTGCCTATAGATCTTTCTCTTTTTGTTATTATATGCTATAGATTTCCATGTTTAACTTCAATTAAATCCTTGTAAAATCATTTTAGACATTCCATATTTTATTTTTTATGTCACTCTTATGTTGTAATCAATTGATCTTCAGTGTTCCCTTCTGTTTTTTTGGGGGGGCACTGAAGCTGCAATTGTGTCGGGATGTCTTTGAGTTGTATAAGTACATATTGGTTTTTGACAATATTCATGTGTTCGGTAGGTGCATCTTCTCATGTCCAACAGTTGCTTTGTCTCCATTATTAGTAGATAAATTGGTAAACTCGCCTTCCTAAAAAAATGTTTGCTTGTTTAACTTAGTTTGATTTCTCTTATATGATTAGAAGACCTCCTTTTGTGCTTTTAGAGAAATTTTACATGATACAGAGATTTTCTTATCTTTTTTGGGGGAGGCGGGCAGTGTAGTTTTGGACATTAGCGCACATGCTTTAAGCTGATCCTTCTTTGAGAGGTCGAAGATTTGAAAGCATCTCAAGGATCTAAAGCAAGCAAACATACCAGATACAATGGTAATTGATGCAAACTCTGTCCTTGTTTCATAAGATGGTTATCTCTTTGCTTTCTATATCATAGTTAGGATTCTCTATAATGTCTATAACTTATGGTCAATTGGATATAGATGATTCTATCCATTTCTTGTTGAATATACTTCTCTAATTGAAGTGGAATATTACCTAAATATATTTTGTTTTCAATTATGTCTGTAGGGAGTAAGTCATTGCTTGTCTCCTGCGTCAACCTTTATAAAGTATTAACTTGGTTTATTCCCTTTTGTTCTCTTTCCCCTTGCTGATAGATCCCTTATATATTCTTTCGTACCTTCTTCACCTTAACTCTTCATTTACTTATCCACCAAAAAAGGGTTGGTAATTTTACTAGTAGTTTGTGGAACAAAATAATCTCCCAGCATTAATGTTGCGTGAGCATCATGAGATTTAAGTGATGCATTGAGTTGTTGCCATAAGTGAAAAGGAAACAAGGTTTTAATTATGAGTGAGGATAAGGAGTAGCTTCTGAAGTCTCATTTGTTGCAAGTGGCAATAGAGTAAAAAAGAGACAAAACAGAGAGAAGAGAAAATAGGGTTGGTGTGTGGGAGCTAAGAGATGCTACAACAAGACTTCAGCATATTTACATGTTCTAGATTGTGGTATGAATATATATTTGGTGTATGGGCTTTGATATATCTATGTACAAGTTTTGTTTGGAGGGGGTGGCGGTAGTTATTAAACTGTGCTCAGTTAGATCAGGATGGTTACTGTGATATGAATATATATTTGGTATATGTGCTTGATCTATTTATGTACCAGTTTTGCTTGGAAAGGGTGGGGACAATTATGAAGCTGTGCTTCGTTAGATCAACTAGATATTTCAATTTTATAGTCACTTTGAACAGCAAAATAGTTGGTGATTGGTTAGATCAACTAGATATGACTGCACCTCATAGCCCATGGCCATGGGAACCCCCTATTCTGCATGTAACATCATGCAAGATGGAACATGAGAATAGATTTTTTTATTTTATTAATAAATCATAGTGTGAAAAGGAAATCATTTCAGGTATAATATCATGCTTAAACTGTTAACAAGTATTTAGCAAACTATGACAAGCTGAGATTTTTTATATTGAACTGGATTGCCTCTGTATTTTATGTTTTCTATAACCTAGATTAGTAGAGACATGGGATCAAATTGGTATTACCCCATTCACATGCTCAATCATTTTTTAAAATTTGGACAAGAGGTTGCTAGTGTAATATTTGGTTGTTTTTTTTGGTTCTTTTTAATCCTTTCTGTGCTTGTGTGTAGGGCAGGTTGTTAGTGTATATTTCTTGTATCCCTATTTTTTAATAATGGTTTATATGGACAAATCCACTTTTTAAGCACTGCCACTCACTTACTTTGTTAATTGTCCTAATAACTTTCAACACCCACTGGATATTATTACAAAAGAACCAAACCCTTATATATTATCCAAGGTTTGCGTGTGATCATCTCAATCAATTTTTCGTCACCTGACAGTTTGGATTGGGCTTCGAATCCTTTGGCACTACTATGTTTTCCAATCCACTGTTATAAACTACATCAATTTCAAATTTTTTTCAACTGCTACAGTATCATCCTCTTTGTGACTTCTTAATTGCCCGAGCACTCTAGTCCACCTCAACTTTAAGGCACATCTGAGATTTGAGGAAGTCCTATGTTCTATTGCAATCATTCTTTTTGCATTATAGACAAAAGATTTCTGGAGAGAAGCACAAATTCTGTCAAAGCTGCACCATCCAAATGTGGTAGCTTTTTATGGAGTATCTTATGATCTTCGTGGCTTAGTGCACTGGTTAACACTCCTTTTGTTTAGAAGCTTTGTTGTCTCTAATCTTTTCCATCTTCTCTTCAGAAAGGGCTTGCACTGCACGTGAGGGTGCAAAAATGCACTGCTACAGTTTCCATATACTCTTAGTGGATACCTCCATGGATCCTGTTTTGAAGTTAGCTTTGGTCTATCAACTCACATCAGAAGAACTCCTTCCCAAAGAAAAAAGGATGATCTGCATCTGAAATATGTTCAGGAACTCATTGAGCAATTCATAAAGTTTGTACTCCACTCCACTTAAATAAATGTGTTGTTTTTAGATGACCAATTGAAGCTCCAATTGTTCTTCTTTTGTAAGGATGACTCATAATATAATGTGAAGTGCATTCCTTATGGTTCTTAGCAATCATATTACTTTGGCAACATGCATTTGTTTTGATGGTAGCAGCGTGCACTTCTCATATTTTGGGTCCCTTTTTCCCATACAAAATTACAAATATAAGATTATTTCACAGTTGAGTTAGAAACTGAATATATCATCATTTTTTTCATATTTCACACAAAAATGTACATGCCATCGTTGAGTGTAGTGCATGTGGGACAGTAGGAGTACCAACAAAGTACGAATATGATGAAATAGGCTTCTTAGAGAATGCTTTGGGTTTCTTAAGAAAAGGGTAATCTTACCTGCTCAGTTCTACTAAATAAAAAACAAAATAACGGAATTTTTTTGCAAACAAGCCAAAAGGACGTCCGGGAGCATCATCTTTTGACATTTTCTCCAAAATTTATTTCTTGATTTTGTTTTTTTGTTTGAACTTCAAGAAATTTTGATAAAGTCTTTTGAGCCATTGCTTTGGTATACAATAACTGTATATGTTTTTCTCACATGATTGTCTAGAGTTTTCTTCAACCTCTTAATGCAAGTCATGTTTAGTAGCTTCATAAGTGACAAATGTTATATCCTTGTTCTTTGATTTTTCCTTATGCATATCACTATTACCTCGTTTAATACCAATTCGACTATTAGTTTTAGCTTAAATCTTTGATGAAAAGCTAATTTTAAACATTTATTTGGAGTTTGTGAGTTGGTGTAATCGTCATTTTTTTTACTAGCGATTGATTATTTTTCTTATGTCATGTAAGTAGGTCTTCTTTCTATGTTAAAGCCTCAAATGGTTGTCTTCGTGAAGAGGCTTTATTCAAAGTGTGTATTCCTCTTTGGAGTTTCTTATTGAACTATTCAGTCAATTTTCTCCACTTTTGTATTGATGCTTACATTGATCAACATCTAATTATGAATTTGTGGTGTGATTTCATTTTATTTTTTGGATGTGATTTTTGGGTCTTCATTTTTCAAGCATGGTTTGCTTTTGGTTTTGTTCTATGTAGATGATGTGAAATAGATTGTCAAGGTTGAGAGTTCCCCGTTGTATCCATACCCGATTGGCGCTGGAAGAACAAATAAAAGAGAATGATAATCTTGTTGTGTAGTGGCTAGCTGTAAAATGAGAAACCTATATACGGGTAGGGGCAAGGTGATGTAGATGTTCATTCTTCAATATTTTTTTCTACCTTTTTAATTTATGTAGGATGTTAATAATTTATAATTGGCCTTGACCTATGTATAATTGATGGGAACAAGTACCTTTTGTCAGATTTTTTTCATAGTGGTTCAAGAATTAGTATCTGTGAGTAAATTAATGTATGTTCTTCTTGGATGAATATGTGAGTACATGAATGTATGTTTTGGATGGATGAATGCATGCGAATACATGAATGTCTTTTGTGTGGATGAACATGGATGTGAGTGAGATAATCAATGAATGTGAACATGAATGGATGTATTATTATAGGTGATGAGAGCATAGATATTAATAGAATTTAAAAAATAGAAAATATATTCCTACATTTTTTATTAACCAACGTTAAATCATTTTTCTATGTTTTTTAATAAGTGATGTTAATCCTTATTCAAACATTTTTTTTACTACATGGCGAAAGGTAATACCTACGTTTCTATAAACGTAGGTACAATCTCTTACATGCTTGTGTATACATATTTTTAACCTACGCTTTTTATGAAAGTGTAGGTATAGATCGATATCTACCTACGCTTTATGAGGTACTATTCCTACGCTTTCTAAACGTAGGTATAGGTCGATGTCTACCTACGCTTTTTGTTAGACTATTCCTACGCTTTAAAAGCGTAAGGATAAGTTAAACTATACCTACGTTTCATAGAAACGTAGGTATAACCTATAGTCACGTGAGCAAGCACCACACTTTGAAAGCGTGGCAAGCAAACGTGGCTAAAGGCTTTACCTACATTTTTTGGATCTATACCTACATTTTCTAAATGTAGGTAAAGGCCAATTTTCTTGTAGTGGTTCAGCCTCCCTTCTTCTTTATCAAAAGGGAACCTAGTGAATTGCTCCCAACAATTCACCCAACCAGAGGTCACGGACCTCTCTTCCTCTTAATGAAGAGGGAACCCAGTGAATTGCTCCCAGCAATTCACCCAACCAGAGGTCACGGACCTCTCTTCCTCTTAATGAAGAGGGAACCCAGTGAATTGCTCCCAGCAATTCACCCAACCAGAGGTGACAGACCTCTCTTCCTGTTAACCTAAGGAGGGGAGACCAGAGTTAGACTCCCTTCCTCTGATTTCACTCAGAGGGAAACACAAAACGAAATCACAGTGCTAAAGAACAAAAGAAACTGAGAATAGAAAACTTCGATCGAAATAAAGAAGAAAGCAACGTAGCTTCAAATCGAAGCAGATTCTCAATAAAACGTGCTGGACGCTCTTCTCTCCCTCTCTTTGTGGAATTCTATCTTTCTTTTCTCTGCGAGGGGACTCTCAGATATGCTCTCCTTCTCTGAATTTTTCGGCTCTCTCTTCTGAATGAGAGTGCTCATATTTATAGAACAGAGCTTCCGAAGCAAAATGGATGAGGCAAATAACCTAATGATATCTCATTGGTCCACCTGACAATCAAAATATTCTTCCTCTCGAAACCTCTGAAAAAGCGTGCCACCTTTTCTTGGATCACATGCCACTATATCAGTGAGTCATCCTTTCCAATCGGGTTTGAAATCAAGTTAAGAGTCTAGAGTTCGGATCTTCAAACCTGTTAACCTATGACCATCTGGATCGACCTGATCTTGTATGGTGGACTTGTAGCATTGACCTCATCACCAAAGCTTCGACCTTGCTAACGATAAATCGATGCTACTGCATCGACCTTACTAATAAAACCAATGCTGTTGCATCGACCTTACTAATAAAACTAATGTTGTTGCATCGACCTGATAACATGAATGCTTCAGCTACATCGACCTGATCAAGGTCAATTTTCTTGCACGCATCGACATGTCTTTAACAATTGCTACTGACTGCTACTTCGACTTTGTTGATTTCATCATAGTGACTTTGACTAAGAGAATTGAGGAAGCTTTCTGAAGCTTTGAAGAAGTTGACGATTAGATGCTTTATGAAGATTGTGTGCATCGACCTGATTTGGCCTGGAGGCCAGTTTTCTTCTTGATGCGTCGGTGCATCTCTTCTTCATTCTGCTAGTTGCGTTAGTGCATCTCTTCTAAATTTGTTCAAAGGTCTGTGGCTGCATCGATGTATCTGCTAGATGCGTCAATTCATCTATCCGACCTTGCCTCATCATATCAACTAATCCATGCTCTTTGAGATTCTTTCCTTGGATTATTCTGACTCATATTTTCTGTAGGAATAAAATTAGTGTCAGTACCAAGAAAGACATATCATATTGACATCATCAAAACCTAGAATTCAACATTCTCCCCCTTTTTGATGATGGCAATAACTCTAATCAACAAGAATGTTTTATTGTATGATTATGTAACAAGATTTATTTTTTTAGAGTAGACACACATATAGAAATGATAGAGGGGAAATAGAAATGTATGGACAGATGGACAGCTCTAATTCTAAACCATAACAGCAGCGTAGCTCTAACAGCAGTGCAGCTCTAATAGCAGCGCAGCTCCACACTTAACTAAAACTCCCCCTAACTTTAACTCTCTTTTCTCTCCCATAAACTTTCTCTTCCCTTTTGTTGCTCTCCCTCTTTTTCTCTCCCCCTTTGGCATCATCGAAAAGAAAAGATGAAGGTGGGGATGGTGAGGTCAAACCAAATGATCAAGAGATCCTAGATACAATAAGTTCACAGAATTGATAAAGTGTCAATCTCTTAAAGAATTAAGGGAGTAACTAAAATGAGCGTAGATGTTTAAAAATGATAATTCAGAGAGACAAGATATTTAGGATAGAAGATTATCATTGTACAGATGTAAAGAGAATGAGCAAAGTGTTATATGAATGCCTTGAATATGCTGTCTAAATGTTGTACTAATTTATTTTTCAGAGACTCCTTGAGTGAAGAAACGTTCCAACAGTATTGAAGCCAAACCAACACTTTTTACTGTGCAATTAGTCTTAGAAAGACTTCAGTTTGAACACATGCAATATTTTTCAGAATAAGTTTCTTTTCCTTTGAACACAATGGGTTAACTTACACCTTTATGCTTGAGGAGACACATTGGTTAGATGCAGGAATCCCCAGATACTCAGTGTGGTAACCACGTAATGTTTCTCTCTTGGAGAACAGAGTTAGCATTAGATATGTCTTTTTACGTGAGACACAACACGTCTTAAGTGAAGTGACCCAGTTACTCAACACTCTAAGCCATTGCTCTGCCGGGTTTCTATGGCCTCTTTAATCAGAGTTAACGTGATACATCATGACACAACTTTACTCCACTTCATTGGTGAAGCAGTTGGTTTCTCAGTGAACCAAGTCATTGCTCTGAGAGAATTTGTTCTTTATGATTTCAGAGAGGTGGAAGGTTTGAGGACAATACTTATGTAACCGAATTTTAGCTGAAGTTGCCTCTCTTTTGATAAAGGTTCAAGCTTTTAGAAGTTTTCAGGGCATTATATTTTAATATTATTCTTTACTCATAAGATATGTAGAATGATATTCTTCAGACCCTTTGTCTTAGTCTATACAAGATTATAAAGTTCAAACATTTTGCTTAGATTTCAGTTAATCAATCTTAAGACTTTAAGAGAATTCTGAAATACTGGATTATGTGAATAGACTGTATAGGAATCTAACTGACCACAGTGGACTGACAGACACAGAATCTACACAGCTCCCCCTCACACTTAGACTTCGTGCAAAATGTAATATAGATAGAGCAAGCAAAGAATCTCTCCCTGACTTTATGACATAATTTGCCTTGGTACTTGGCAGAGAACTTAGGTCCAAGACCACTGTTTAGTATGTCTTTCCATATTATTTTTGACCATGATTTTGATGATAACAAACATTGTGAGTTTATGGGAGCAAAACATTGTGTATGATCTCATGGATTCAAAACATTTTGTGTTTGGAAGAGCATGTGCTTTATAATGACATTTGGTTGCATTTTTATGGAATAATGCTTCCCATTTGATTGTGTGAGTGTATGGATTTTAATGGAACAATCATGTCTTTCATGTTTTTGGAAGGACTTAAAATGTTCAATGAAGATGCTCATTCATGTGTAAATGAATATCCCTCATTTGAGGTTTTCTTGTTATTGAGCATATGAGAGATTCAAGAATGCCATTTACATAATTAAAGCCTCCATGACATTGTATTTGTCAAATGCTTTTGTTGGTTGAGAATGGAAGTCAAAATCTTGATGAAGTGTGCTTATTGTAGTTTATTTGAATGATCAAGCTCAAAATGTCAAATTTGATGCTCAAATGTTGATTATGATCTAACCGCTTGTTTCATCGTGTGTTTCAGGTTAAGAAATCATGTTTGATCATCATGGGACTTTGGTAACATCTAAACATTTATTTTCCCATGTATTTTTAGTGATTTGAAGTGTTTTTGAAACCCTCATAGGGAGGGGACGACCCCAAGGGTCGACCCTTACAGCTTCTGGTTCGGATAGAAGCAAAATAAAGGACCCAGGCTGCAAGGGTCGACCCATAGCAAGGGTCGACCCCAGGGGTCGACCCCTATGCCCAGAATTTTTTTGGCCGTGGGTTTTATGCTCTAACAGCGCGAGGGTCGACCCCAAGGGTCGACCCCTTCCCGTCGGGATTTGCGAAAGTGTTTAAAACATATTCTAAACCCTTCCAAACTTTACCAAAACACCCTCCATTGGTTCCTAAGTATATTAGGGTGTCTCTAACATGGATTGGGAGGGTTTTATGTGTCTTTTCCCCTCTCTTTGGTGTGCATATATATGAGTTACGAATTTGTGGAGAATGGAACCCTAATGCCTAATTGTTGTTCCTTGTAGGAGAAGAAAAGGGGGAAACAGTGGAGGAGCTCTTGAGGGGAAGATATCATCTACATCTGTGAAGATTTGGAGCTCGTGGAATAAGAAGAAAAGGAGCGGATCGGCGAGAGGATCAAGAGGATGGAAGAATCGTCTACATCCGACTTCTCTCCGACCCGACCATCAAAGAACATCGTCTTCCGGCCATTGAAGACAAAGGGGGATCATCTCTATATCTTTTGTTTGTTCTTTGGGATGTGTTTCATGCTCTATATCTTTGGTTTAGCATGATTTGAACATTTATGTTTATCTTCCGAACATTAGAGATATACGTGTGTGTGTGACCGTCTGTGTATACGGTCGTGTTTGATCGGTTGCATGCGGTCGTGTGGTTATTGTGCTGCATTTGTTGCAGCGTGTGTGCGTGTGTTGTGATCCGGTCATCGGATCGTGTTGGAGACCAAGTCTCCGTGTGTGTGTGTGTGCGGGCTTCATCCCGTGTGTGTTTGGAGCGTTGTCTCTATTTTGGGGATTTATCCCCGAGTGAAGCCTCACCGGATTTGGTGAGGGGTGGACGTAGGGAGCCCGTCGTGGTCCCGAACCACCTTTAAAATACCTTGTCTTGTGGTTTGCATCTGTGGATGTGTGCTTAATCGTTCTATTTGCTTGTATGCTCGAGTGAGTGCGGCGAGATTGAGAGAATCAGTTTATCTTGTTTAGTTAATTCCTCAATCTAATTAAAAGTTATTAGTTCCGCTGCATAGTTGTTTTAATTTGCCATCTAGTGTCGGGGACAATTCAACCCCCCTTCTTGTCCGCTCGCCTACCCCGAGACCAACAAGTGGTATCAGAGCGAGGCTCTGTTATTTCAAGATCTAACGATCTTCAGAGTGATCTTTGTAGGCGTGTTTGATTTGTTTAGCATCATGACTGAAAGTGTGTTGTCTTCCCTTCCGTGTTTTAACGGTTCAAATTTCAATGAATGGCTTAGGCATATAAATCGTCATGTTAAATCCATTGATCCCAAACTCTGGGATTTAGTTGAGCATGACTTATATGGAATACCTAATGATGATTCTAAGTGGACAGTTGAACATGTGAAGAGATACAAAGACAATGCTAAGCTTTTGCATATTTTTAGAAGTTCAATTGATCTTAGAAAATTTCCGCTTATTTCATCTTGCAGGACGGCCAGGGAGATATTCATTTGCTTGGTCAAGGACTATGAAGCAACAAAGGATGGTGAGTGCTTGATGGCCGATAAGCACTATACAACAAGCAAGGAAAGCTCCGAGCTAGATTTGGAAGGTGAGAAAATCTCTTTCGAAGAGCTTATGAATTTGTATGATGAATTGGTTGACAAATATAAAAAGGTTAAATCTGAAAATAGAAAACTTAAAAAGAAGTTTAAAAACCCCTTGCATGAAAATGTTCCTTGTGCCAAATGTTCTGAACTTGAAAGCTTGAATGAATCTTTCATATCTGATGTTGATATCCTTAAAGAAACCCTTTCATGTTTGAAAAATGAAAAAGAAGAACTTCAAAAGGAGAACAGTGCTTTGTCAATTCAGAACTCCTTACTTGAAAGTAATGTGAAAAATCTTGAAAAACTTCAAAAAGAAAATTCTTCATGTGATAGATGCTTAGAATTGAAAATTTAAAATGAATCTTTATTGATTGATATCAAAAAGTATGAAGAAATCATGTCATGTATGAAAGAATTGAAAAACTGAAGCATTTAAATTCAACCATGTCTGAAAAGTTGCTTGCTTCTGAAAAAGGAAAATATGTGAATGTTGATAAATGTGAAAAGTTGCATGTGCTAGAACAAGAACTTCAAAGCTTATAAAACTGTAAATAGAGTGTTGAATGAATATGTTGTTTGCAGTGAACAGGAAATTGCTAGCTATGAATTGCACATTGCATCTCTTGAAAAAGAGATTGTTGACTTGAATGCTTCCTTGTCTACATTTGTCAAAGGAAAGGATAATCTGGATAAAATCTTGGGGACCAAAGTGAATTTCCAACGGGAAGGACTAGGATATGATCCTAGTAAAAAGAAAGTTTTTGGTCTGAAAACACAAACATCTTTTGTGCATGTATCATGTTCCTCAAACATGTCAAATACTTCTTGTGTTGAAACACAAAAGTCTAAAGCTCAGGCTCAACCTAGGAACAATAGAATTCATCCTCACAAAAGTCACAAAAAGCATGTTAATGTCGAAAAAACTTCAAAACTTGATTATTTTTATTGTGGCAAGTATGGTCATGTGATGAGTGATTGTCTTGCTATGAAAAATGATGATTTGAAAGCATGTGAAAATAAATTTATTTCTAAAAGAAAAAATGTTCATTGCTTTCATTGTGGAAAGTTCGGTCATGAAATGAAAAATTATTTCATTTTGAGAAATGATGAACTAAGGGCAAGTAAAAGGATAAATGCTTGTGTGAAGCCTAAAATACCTTCAAAAAGCAAACCTTTAGTTTGTCATTCATGTGGAAAGCTAGGACATCATGTGTCACAATGTTGGCAAGCAAATGAAAGAAAGAATTTCAATGTCAAAAATAATTATGCCTTTGCCAACCCACAAAGATTCCATGCTTATCCTATTGTGAAGAAGAGAAACTTCCATGCTTACAATGATGACATTCATGATAAGTCACAGAAATTTGATGTTCATGTTTATAAGAATTCTGTGAAGTCATCAAAATGTTGTCATTATTGTGGTAAATTTGGACATACTATGCATGATTGTGATTTGATGAATTTTGATGATATGTTTGCCCAGAGATTGTGGAAGGCACCCACTAGAGGTGTAACTAACCATCCGGGACCCAAGAAGACTTAGGTACCCAAAATTGTCAAATGAGAACTTTTTTGCAGGGGTGTCTTGAGGCCAAGTGAAGGCTTGGAAAATAATGGTTGCTCAAGGTACAGGTTTGAAAATAAATTTTTGAATT
Organism: Amorphophallus konjac; assembly: GCA_022559845.1. NCBI lineage: Eukaryota > Viridiplantae > Streptophyta > Magnoliopsida > Alismatales > Araceae > Amorphophallus > Amorphophallus konjac. The sequence continues at coordinate 171,600,879 of CM040119.1, read as the reverse complement.
ATCTTTGGGAATCTAAAATTTGTTTCATTTGAATTTCCATTCATAAAAATAAAGAAAAATATGTTTTTCTTATGAATTCACATTGCATTCTTCATAAATCATCATTGCATGATTGCATTTCATGAATTTGAGCATTGTATTACTTGTATGACTTCATGGTATATGAAATGGTGACTTGAGGAAGGACAGGTCACACTTGTCTGAAATCTATCACCATGCGTGAGAATGTGTCTCCGTCTTGTACCATGAGTCACATTGTTCATTTAGGTCATAGGTTGCATGATCTTTAAGAAACTGTCAAATGTGAAATGCTCCTCGTGTCTATTGCTACATCTGAATTGCTCATGACATTGTTATGTGATTTGTGGACTAACAATGGAATGCTAGCCTCTTTTAAGGCTATTGCTAAGTTAGCATGCTTGAAGGCATATGGTGATGCCTACTGAACTCAGATATTAATTCTGAAAACTTGACCTGAGACTCTTCCATTATGATGTGATGAATATGTTTGAATGGTTAAATAGAATTGGAAACTTTTGAGGAGTGTGTATGAGATCATTGACCTTTGAATATCTTTTGATCTGAATTGTTTGAGCGCAATTGAACTTAATTGTATTTCTGGTATATTAAATGGCATTTGTGGAATGGTGAATTATGTCCACTCGAAACCATTCCCTATGCGTGAGCTGGGTCTTCGGACTAAAATCTCCACCTCGTACCAGAATGTATAAAATATGTGTGGCTTGTGGATGATTTCTAAACTTGTGAAATATTGTTGAAAATTTGTTTTGATCAACTTCTAAAAATAATTGGGTTGCATTACTTGATTCTGATCATATTTTCACCCTTGTTCATAAAAAATCATGAGATGAAAATGCTTGTTGTGCATCATTTGGATCTGAATGTTTTCTTGTGCAATCTGTCATGATATTTTGGGAATCATGCTCATGCATCTTACTTTTACATCTTGCATTGCATTCTCATTGCTTTTGCATCTTGTTATAGGTTGCATTACATTAGAATTCATGCAATAGGTGCATTTAGTTCATTAAAATGAAAATCCAAAAAAAAATTTGCATTTTGCACCCATGTTATATCTTGCATTTTGCATTATATTTAGGACATTTGAATGAAAATCTGAAATACTGTCTCACATTGCATATTTGCATAGCATAATTGTATATCATGTCTATAGTGTATATTTTGGAATGCATCAGTTTGAACATTGTTCATGTTGCATAAATGCTAAAGTGAATTCTTCCAACACTTGTATCACGTCTTCGGAACCATCAAGTGGTATCACATTGATATCATATCTCTGGAACCAACAAGAATTGCATATTCTTTCATTTTGCACTGCATATTGCATCTATTCCCATTGTGTGATTGCATGCTACTATATGCTATTTACCCCCGTCCTTGAAATTTCTAGGAACTTATGCCTTCTTGCTAAATAATGTTACATTTGAGTCATCATTGGTGTGTTTCATGTTACACACTTAGGGGGAGTAAATACTTGATAAGTGCATCTATTTAGGGGGAGTTGCACTGTTATGCGTTCATGATATTTTCGGTATATATGTTGAATCAAATTCATACACTTCATGCACTAAATGTGAAAATGAGTGTTAAACATAAGGATATAGGAATTTCTCTTCAACACTCTAGAGATATTAAACTTGCTGCATGTATGTTGAAGAGGCAGTTGAGGAAAAAGCTGCATACCTATCCTTATTGAAAAATTTGAAATGAAAATGAAAGGCAGAGCAATGCTTGGTCTCACTGAGTAAACTGGATACACGTCACCTGAGATGTGATGTGGTTCATTTCTGAAAAGTGTTGACTAAAGTATCTCTGTTCAGAATGAAATGAAATGGTTCAGTATTCTGAGTAACCGAGGACTTCTGACATGAGCTCCATGTGTCTCCTCGCGTAAAAAGGAATTATTTGAACCTGATCATTCTTTGCAAAATTCTGGTTATCAATGAAAAATTCAATTGTGAAAATTTATTGAGGTAGAGCGTAGCTCCAATACGCTGTTCTCATAAATTGAAATGTAGTCTGTGTAATCTCTCATTGTGCTGCTTTGAACATCTAAATATCCATATGGTTATAGTCATCTTTCATGTTATTCACTTACACTTTTAAAATTTTGATTTAATATATATTCATAAAATTGATTAACTGCATTGGCTATTGCATAACTCTTATATATGATTGCACAACCTCCTAGGTGTTATATATGAACATTCCGGTTGTCATGATTCTCATGCACTTTTCTTACACCCATTCCTTTCTTTAATAAAATGGGGGAGTTATGTTGCATGTGTATATACATATCTGCTTGATTCCATTGTATGCATTTCATGTGTCATCATTTGCATACATCTTGCTTCATGCATTTCACAAGAAAAATAAAAATATGAAAATCAAAGCGAATCATTTGATGTGTCAAAGACTTTCCATTTTAATCTTCTACACTTTGGTTTTAATGACAAAGGGGGAGAAATCAATATTGGTTTTGATTTTAATACTATCATGAATTCCCCGTGTTGATCCCTATTTTTGATTATGCCAAAGGGGGAGAAAAATATTATGATTGTATCACAATATTTTGTCATCATCAAAAAGGGGGAGATTGTTGAGTATGTCTTTTCATATTATTTTTGACAATGATTTTGATGATAACAAACATTGTGAGTTTGTGGGAGCAAAACATTGTGTATGATCTCATGGATTCAAAACATTTTGTGTTTGGAAGAGCATGTGCTTTATAATGACATTTGGTTGCATTTTGATGGAATAATGCTTCCTATTTGATTGTGTGAGTGTATAGATTTTAATGGAACAATCATGTCTTTCATGTTTTTGGAAGGACTTAAAATGTTCAATGAAGATGCTCATTCATGTGTAAATGAATATCCCTCATTTGAGGTTTTCTTGTTATTGAGCATATGAGAGATTCAAGAATGCCATTTACATAATTAAAGCCTCCATGACCTTGTATTTGTCAAATGCTTTTGTTGGTTGAGAATGGAAGTCAAAATCTTGATGAAGTGTGCTTATTGTAGTTTATTTGGATGAACAAGCTCAAAATGTCAAATTTGATGCTCAAATGTTGATTATGATCTAACCGCTTGTTTCATCATGTGTTTCAGGTTAAGAAATCATGTTTGATCATCATGGGACTTTGGTAACATCTAAACATTTATTTTCCCATGTATTTTTAGTGATTTGAAGTGTTTTTGAAACCCTCATAGGCAGGGGTCGACCCCAAGGGTCGACCCTTACAGCTTCTGGTTCGGACAGAAGCAAAATAAAGGACCCAGGCTGCAAGGGTCGACCCCAGGGGTCGACCCCTGTGCCCAGAATTTTTCTGGCCGCGGGTTTTATGCTCTGGCAGCGCGAGGGTCGACCCCAAGGGTCGACCCCTTCCGGTCGGGATTTGCAAAAGTGTTTAAAACATATTCTAAACCCTTCCAAACTTTACCAAAACACCCTCCATTGGTTCCTAAGTATATTAGGGTGTCTCTAACATGGATTGGGAGGGTTTTATGTGTCTTTTCCCCTCTCTTTGGTGTGCATATATATGAGTTACGAATTTGTGGAGAATGGAACCCTAATGCCTAATTGTTGTTCCTTGTAGGAGAAGAAAAGGGGGAAACGGTGGAGGAGCTCTTGAGGGGAGGATATCATCTACATCTGTGAAGATTTGGAGCTCGTGGAAGAAGAAGAAAAGTAGCGGATCGACGAGAGGATCAAAAGGATGGAAGAATCATCTACATCCGACTTCTCTCTGACCCGACCATCAAAGAACATCGTCTTCCGGCCATTAAAGACAAAGGGGGATCATCTCTATATCTTTTGTTTGTTCTTTGGGATGTGTTTCATGCTCTATATCTTTGGTTTAGCATGATTTGAACATTTATGTTTATCTTCCGAATATTAGAGATATACGTGTGTATGTGACCGTCTGTGTATACGGTCGTGTTTGATCGATTGCATGCGGTCGTGTGGTTATTGTGCTACGTTTGTTGCAGCGTGTGTGCGTGTGTTGTGATCCGGTCATCGGATCGTGTTGGATACCAAGTCTCCGTGTGTGTGTGTGTGCGGGCGTCGTCACGTGTGTGTTTGGAGCGTTGTCTTTATTTTGGGGATTTATCCCCGAGTGAAGCCTCACCGGATTTGGTGAGGGGTGGACGTAGGGAGCCCGTCGTGGTCCCGAACCACCTTAAAAATACCTTCTCTTGTGGTTTGCATCTGTGGATGTGTGCTTAATCATTCTATTTGCTTGTATGCTCGAGTGAGTGCGGCGAGATTGACAGAATCAGTTTATCTTGTTTAGTTAATTCTTCAATCTAATTAAAAGTTATTAGTTCCGCTGCATAGTTGTTTTAATTTGCCATCTAGTGTCGGGGATAATTCAACCCCCCTTCTTGTCCGCTCGCCTACCCCGGGACCAACAACCACCTCACGCTTAGTGCAAGTTACTAGACATAAAATGCCATTCTCCTAACACCATTTTATATACCCAGATTAAATGAGCAAGAGGGGAGGATGATAAGGAACAAAAGATGCATAGATGCATTGACCTGTTAACCAAATGCATTATCGTAGAGACAAGTGATAGAGTTGTAAGTGAAGAAGATTGAACAGATAGGTTGAGGCATAGGCTCAGTGCATCGAGGCATGCAACAACCTTAAAAGCAGTTGATAGAATTCAGAGATCAAGGGGGTCTGAAAATGCCTAATTCTCTTCTTAATGTAGAAAACTTCTCATTATCTAAGGGCTTAGTGAAAATATCTGCAATTTGCTGTGTTGTGCCTACATGGATTAATGCAAAGTTTCCTTTGGAAACTTCATCTCTTATGAAGTGATGTCTGATCTCTATGTGTTTGGTGCGTGAATGCAAGACATGATTTTTTGACAGGTTTATAGCACTGGTATTCTCACAGTATATGGGTGTGCAGCCAAGGTCTACATTGTAGTCCTTGAGCTGGTGCTTAATCCAAATAACCTGTGTACCACAACTCCCTGATGCTACATATTCAACTTCTGCAGTGGAGAGGGCCAGAGAGTGCTACTTCTTGGAGGCCCAAGTGACTAAGCACCCACCTAAGAATTGGCAAAAGCCACTAGTGCTTTTCATATCTAACTTGCAGTCAGCATAGTCTGCATCCGCGTATGAGTTTAAATCTAAAATGTGTGAAGCAGGATACTTAAGTCCTCAATTGTGTGTGCCTGAGATGTATCTGAAAATTCTTTTAACAACACTTAAATGCAATTCAGTGGGTCTAGATTGAAATCTAGCGCACATACACACACTAAATTGTATGTCAGGTCTTGAGGCGGTTAAATATAAAAGAGAGCCATTCATACCTCGGTATAATTTTGCATCCACTTCTTTACCTGACAAGTCAGCATCTAATGAAGTATCACTCTGTGTTTCACTTTGTCCTTGTTAAATCTTCTGAGAATCTCCAAGGTGTACTTTGTCTTGCTGATGAAGCATCCGTCTTCCAACTGTTGAACCTATCATCCAAGAAAAAATTTCAGCTCTCCTACCAAGCTCATTTCAAATTCACTTGACATCAAACCAGCAAATTCATTACATAGTTCAGAACATGTTGAACCAAACACAATATCATCTACATATACCTAAACTATGATTAGGTGGTCAGATAGATTTTTAGAGAAAAGAGTTTGATCCACCTTACCTCGATTGTACCCATGGCTGATCAAAAATCCAGTCAATCTGTCATACCAGGCCCGAGGTGCCTGCTTCAAGCCATACAATGCCTTATTTAACCTGAACACATGGTTAGGTTGTATAGACATTTCAACTCCAGGGGGTTGCTCAACATAAAGTTCCTCTTTTATATACCCATTTGAGAATGCACTTTTAACATCCATCTGATGAAGTTTAATGTTTTTAGAGCAAGCAAAAGCTAGCAGTATTCTAATTGCTTCCATCCTAGCCACTGGGGCATAAGACTCATCAAAGTCCACCCCAAACTCTTGACATTGGCTACCAACCTTGACTTATTTCTAGAAATGACACCATCTTCATTTATTTTGTTCCTAAAGACCCACTTGGTTCCTATGACATACACCTTTTTAGGCCTTGGAACAAGATCCTAGACTTTATTTCTTTTAAACTGTCCTAGTTCTTTATTCATTGCATTTACCCAAGATTCATCATTCAAAGCTTCTTCTACTATTTTGGGTTCAATTTGGGACACTAATGCTGTTTAGTCTTCATTATTTACAGCCTGATGATAAGATCTAGTTCTAGGGGGATCTTGCAAGTTTCCTATGATGTTATGTGCAGGGTGATCTTTCAGAAATCTAAGATTTGTTGAAGACTCACCTTGCTCGGCTGACTCACCTTGAACTGGTTCAACTTGTGCAGCAGGTTCAGGTGCCTTTGGTTCTTCATTTAATTCTTCTTCCAGAAATTCTCCATCATATCTTGAATTCCTGTCATCATCATCCAAGTTAGCAGAATTGATGGTTTCATTAAAAACAACATGAGGAGACTCCTTTATAGTTTGATCAGTTATATTGAAAACCCTGTATGCCCTAGATGTTTCAGGGTATCCTAGAAAAAGTCCTGGGGTACTCTTGGCTTCCAACTTATCAAGGTCCTTTTTATTGTTGTTGTGAATGAAGCATTTAGAAACGAAAATCCTAAAGTAAGCCACATTTGGCTTCTTACCTTTTAAAAGCTCATAGGGGGTTTTCTTATGGATAGGTCTTACCATGGCCCTATTGATAGTATAGCATGCAGTGTTGGCCACCTTTTCCCAAAATCTTCTAGGCAGCTGACTCTCCACGAGCATGGTTCTGGCCATTTCAACTATGGTCCGATTTCTTCTTTCCATTATGCCATTCTGCTCTGGAGTCCTGGGAGAAGAAAACTTGTGAGTTAGTTCTTCACTATCACATAGATCGAAAAACATAGAATTCTCAAACTCTCCTCCACGATCAGATTGGATTATGCATATCTTATGCTTACCCTCTTGCTTTATTTTATTAAAAAATAGTTTGAATTTATGGACTGCATCATTGGAGAGGGGGATTTCTGTAGCCCACCCAAAGAGCAGCCCAACAAGACCCAACAGGGTCCAACGAGGCAAGCCCACCTGAGTGACAGCCCACAGGGCCCACTCAGGAAAGAAAAGCCCAATAAACAAACACTCGAGGAACCAACTCTCCCCGGCGGCCTCTAGGCTCGGAGGGCCCGAGTGATGGTCAGGTCATAAGGAAGGTCCGGCCCAAGCCGTTTCCCTGCCAGGGAGAGACAGGCAGCAGCCGACCTATCCGACCCCTCTTTTACCGAGCTATGCTCATCGCCCGGACAGGGCTGGCGTCTCAGGAGCTCGGCCAGACCAGACATTATCCGTTCGTGCTGCCGTTAAGAGTCCCCAACGGGCAGGGGAATTAAGAAGCCGCCGGACTTCAAGGCGATAACGTTCCCACGATAAGGCCATGAAAGCCCACGTTGAGGACGTAACTCCCGCCGGAGACCCCTCAGCTGGCAGGACTCCTGAAGGCGGCACACTATTTAAACCAGGGATACCCTCCGATGAGAAAAAAAAAAAGAAGAAAGGTACTCATATACCCAAACTCCTGAGCAATCCGCTTCACCCTCTGGTGGAGAGGAATCTCACGCACTAGCTTTTCTCCTCTCCATTATTGCTTCCACCACAGCTCTACTGACTTAGCCATCGGAGGGTTTTGCCCCAGGGAAACCCCCTGGGCCCTCTGATACGTTTCCCTGTCTTGCAGTTCATCTTCCGGTGATCCACATCCCGCTCAGGAGACAGCGCGAGATTTCACCTCTTCATCTGGCGCCGTCTGTGGGAAACGCACGAAGAGCCAAGATGGTGAGAAGAAGCTCAGGGAGGAGATCCGCCGTTGAAAAGGGTAAGGCCGTGGTGGCGGCAGGAGATGGCCCCTCTAGGGCCTCACAGAACCCTCCCTCCAACGCCAGCGTCCCCACCAACAGGCCGCCGCCCCCTCCGACGGTGACGGGGGTACCCCCCAACGGTGGCGACGAGGCCTTCCAGGCCCTCAATAAGAAGCTCGACGTCCTCGTGGAGCTCATGAGGGCCCAGGCGGCGAGGGATGCCAGGTCCCGCGCCCCGTCCAGGAGCCCCCCCCCCCCCCCCGTCGAAGTGCGTCCCAGCATACCGCTGGGGGCCGCTTCACCCTCCGCGGTCAACAGCTCATCCGCAACAACTTGGGAGGACCCTCGCAAGCTCCACCCTCAGAGCAAGAGGCTTCCTCCACGCCCAGAAAAGGGAAACAGGGGGCGAGGCCTCCACGCCCGAGCGTCGGCGGTCCTGAGGATCGCCACGACGCTCCCCCCAGTCCCACGGCACAACCGCAGCCGGAACTATCCCTCCGACTGAGGGATTTTGAAAGACGTTTTGCAGAGCAAGAGCGCGCCCTCCGCGCCCTGCAGAAGACCTCTTTCCCGTAGGATGAGGAGAAATCCCCTTTCTTCGAATACATCTTGAAGGCAGAGGTGTCTCCCAGAACCTCCATTCCGACCTTCAAGCTCTATGATGGCCAGGGCGACCCAGCCGACCACTACGACAGCTTCGACGTCCTGGTGACTCTGCATGGAACACCGGATCCTATTAAATGCCGAGCCTTTGCGGCCACCCTGGTCCAAGGCGCGCAAGCATGGTTCTGGGCCCTCGCCCCTGGGTCCATCCGGGACTTCAGGTAATTCGGGCGAGTCTTCAAGGAGAGCTTCGCCGGAAGCGCCCCCCCAACGTCAGTAGCGGGGCTCCTGGCCCTCAAACAGGCACAAGGGGAAAGGCTTCGGGCTTATGTCCACCGATTTAAATCGGAAGCCCTCAGAATTCCCCGCCTTGATGTGGCCTCGGCCACGACCGCTCTGACCGGGGGCACCCGGGACGAGAATCTCTACCGCGAACTGGTCCTCCACCCTCCCTCGACCCTTGCCGAGCTAGTGACTCTGGCACTGCGCCACGCCGAGTGCGAAGAAGTACTCAGCGCCTGTCGAGACACAACCGGCTCGGGTCGGGAGGGGGACAAGAAGCGGGCCTCCGAGCCAAACCCTGGCTCGGGCAAGAAGCGCGATCGGGAAGGAGAGTGCAAGCGGAAGTATGAGCGGTACACCCCATTGACCGCGCCAGTCTACGAGATCTATGAAGACATCAAAGACTCGGGACTCCTCCGCCAGCCCGAACCAATGAGATCGAAGAACCGCAAGCGCGACAGGCATTGCCTGTTCCACGGCGACCACGGGCACCACACCGGCGATTGTCACCAGCTCCAGGACGAGATCGAACGTCTCATCCGTCAGGGGCACCTGGCCCGGTTCGCAGCCGGGCGCAAAGAAGATCGAGACGCCGCCGAGGAGATCGACAACGCCCCCCGAGGGGTCCACATCAACGTCATCTCCGGAGGAACGGCATCGGGCGGTGACACCAGCCGAGGAAGGAAGCGTCATGCCGAGCGGGCCAGCCGGGTCTTAGAGCCCTCAGGGGGCCCGCCGAGGGAGCCCCAGGTCATAGTCTTCTCCGACCAAGACTTGGAAGGGCTGAACATCCCGCATGATGATGCCCTCGTTATCTCGGCCACAATAAACCATTGTAACGTAGATAGAATTCTGGTTGACAATGGGAGCGCCCCCGATGTATTATCTTATGACTGTTTCCTCAAGATGGGGGAAGACCCATCCAAGCTCCGCCCGATCCGAACACCCCTTTGCGGGTTTAACGGCCTGGCCACCTACCCCGAGGGAGCCTTAAGCCTGCCGGTCACCATCGGCACCCCACCCAAAACCGTTACGGTCATGGCGGACTTCATAGTGATCAAGGGTATGATAGCGTACAACGCCATTTTCGGCCGGAAATTTCTCAGCCGAATAAAGGCCGTACCATCTACCTATCACCAGAAAATGAAGTTTCCCACCAAAAACGGGTTGGGGGAAGTCCGAGGTAACCAGGCCACGGCTAGAAGGTGCTACAACATCTCGGTGGAAGCCTCAAGGCCGGACGGGGGGGGATAAGGGCCCCAAGGGAATCGAAGGGAAGACCGTAACCGCCGAGCCCGGTGGCGAATTGCTAACGGTATTCCTAAACGATGACCCGGCCCTCGGAGTAAGGATCGGAGTCGACCTACCACCCAAGGAACAGCAGCAATACAAGAAATTTCTTTCTGAGTACGTCCGGGTCTTTGCTTGGTCCGATGATCAACTCCCTGGCATACCAGAGAAGACCGTGATGCACAACCTCAGCCTCGACCCCACCGTCAGGCCCGTACAACAACGGAGAAGGAAGCATGCGCCCGAGAAGCAGGCAATCATCAAGGCGCAGGTCACCAAGGGACAAGAGACAGGCCTCTTCAGACCAGTCCTGTACCCTACGTGGCTAGCCAATGTCGTCCTGGTGCCAAAAACCACAGGCAAGTGGTGAATGTGCGTGGACTTCATCGACCTGAATAAGGCTACCCCCAAAGATTGCTATCAGAGACCGAGCATCGACCAATTGGTTGATTCAACCTCGGACAACGAGATACTCAGTTTCCTGGATGCCTATTCAGGTTATCACCAGATCAGAATGAATCCAGAAGACATCGAGAAGACCGCCTTCATCACTGATTGCGGCGTGTACTGCTACACTCGGATGCCTTTCGGGTTGAAGAACGCCGGAGCCACATATCAGCGACTGGTAAATCACATGTTCGAGGGACAGCTGGGTCCGAACGTCGAGGCTTACATTGACGACATGCTCGTCAAGACCCCCAAGGCCCAAGACCACTTCACCGACCTCGCCGAAACCTTCGGCACCCTCCTGAAGTACATCATGAAGCTCAACCCCGCCAAGTGCGCCTTTGGAGTAAAATCCGGGAAGTTCTTGGGATTCCTGGTCACTCAGTGCGGGATCGAAGCCAACCCCGACAAAGTCCAGGCCATCCTGGACATGCGCCCGCCCGCGTGCATTAAAGACGTCCAGCGTCTGACAGGGCGTGTCGCCGCTCTCAGCCGTTTCCTATCCCGTGCGGCCGAACGATGCTTGCCCTTCTTCAAACTGATGAGGGGACCCAAGCTAGCATCTGCTACGTTCGCATGGGATGAGGAGTGCCAGACAGCATTCGCCGAGCTTAAGGAGTTCCTGGCTTCGCCACTGGTGCTCTCCAAGCCCGTCCCAGGCGAAGTCTTGCTGCTCTACCTCTCGGCGACGCCATCCACGGTCAGCTCGGTCCTAGTCAGAAATGACTCGGGAATCGAAAGATCGGTCTACTACACCAGCAAGGTGCTCAATGAGGCCGAACGGAGGTACCCCGCAACCGAGAAACTCGTGCTAGCGTTGGTTACCTCCGCAAGGCTCCTCCGCCCCTACTTCCAGGGGCACCCCGTCACCGTGCTAACCGGCGAGCCGCTGAAGAAGATTCTGGCCCACCCCGAGGCCTCAAGGTGACTCGTCAAATGGGCAATTATGCTCGGGGCCTACGACATCTCGTACCGGCCGCGATCAGCAATCAAAGGCCAAGCGCTCGCCGACTTCATTGCCGAAAGCACCATCCCCGCCGAGGACAGGCCTCCGACCATGACCGGGCCAACCTGGGAACTGTTCGTCGATGGATCGTCCAATTCAGCAGGTAGCGGTGCGGGGATCCTCCTGAGGTCCCCCGAAGGGATAGAGCTACAATACGCCTTGAAATTCAACTTTCAGGCATCCAACAATGCTTCCGAATACGAGGCCCTTATCTTGGGAGCACGCATGACCCGACGGCTGGGGGTCGAGCGAGTCAAGATCCACACCGACTCTCAACTAGTCGCAGGTCAGGTCAACGGCGAGTATGAAGCTCGGGAGGCACCCATGATCAAATACCTTCAGTTGGTCCGGAGCCTGGCCCAACAGTTCGAGGAATTTGGGGTAGTCTGGATAGCTCGGGAGCAAAACTCTCGGGCGGACGCCCTCTCTCGATTGGCCTCCTCCCTAGACCCGGAAGGTACACGATCGGTCCTCCTAGAAGAGCTAGAGCGCCCGAGCATTGACACGGAGCTCCTCGCTGTTGACTTGACCACTCCAAGTGACTGGCGCTCCCCCTACCTATCCTGGCTACAAGACTCCCAAGAGCCCTCCGACCCTCGAGAAGCTCGCCGAATGAAGTATCAAGCTCGGCGCTTCGTCGTCTTCGACAACACTCTCTACCGAAGATCGTTCTCCGGTCCCCTCCTGAAGTGCCTCGGTCCCGACGAGGCAGGCCGAGCCATCCAGGAGATTCATGAAGGCCTGTGCGGAGCGCACTCAGGGGCAAGGTCGCTGGCCAGAATCCTGTTATGACAGGGGTACTGGTGGCCCACCCTGCAGTGCGGCTGCTCGGCCTATGGTCAACAGTGCGACCGATGCCAGCGGTTTGATCACTTGGTCCATCAGCCGGCTACGGAACTTGTCACCCTAGCCGAGCCTTACCCTTTCGCTCGGTGGGGAATCGATATCCTTGGGCCATTCCCAACGGCCCAGTCCCAGAAGAAGTTCATCATCGTCGCCATCGACTACTTCACCAAGTGGATCGAGGCCGAGGCTACGGCAAGGATCACCGAGACAGTCGTTTGGGGCTTTGTTTGGAAATCGATCATTTGTCGCTTTGGCATCCCCCGAGTGATAGTAAGTGATAACGGTCGGCAATTCGACTCTCGGTACTTCCGAGACAAATGCGCCGACCTAAATATCCGCAACCACTTCACTTCGGTTGCCCACCCTCAGGCCAACGGGTTGGTTGAAAATGCCAACAAGACTATCTTGAAAGGCATAAAAACCAGACTCGACAAGGCTAAGGGTAGCTGGCTCGAGGAATTGCCTAGGGTACTATGGTCACACCGAACAACCCCCAGGACGGCAACCGGTGAAAGCCCTTTTCAGTTGGTGTATGGCACCGAAGCCGTCGTTCCATTGGAGATCGCCAATCCGTCTCTCCGAGTGATCAGCTTCTCACTCGAGGCAAACGGGCAAAAATTGCTCGAGAACCTCGACCTAGCAGACGAACTCGAGAGATTGCGAAAGTCCGGGCAACGGAGTACCAGCGCCGCCTCACTTGATACTACAACGCCAAGGTCCGAGACAGACGTTTTCAACCGGGGGACTTCGTCCTCAGGAAGGCCGAAGCCTCTCGACCACTAGAGGCGGCGGGCAAGCTGTCCCCTAACTGGGAAGGCCCCTACCGAGTGGTCGAGACGCTCGGAAAAGGTGCGTACAAGTTAGCGACAATGGAAGGGGAACCTATTCCTCGGACATGGAACGTAGCCGCACTACGCAAATTCTATTTTTGAAATTATACAGCAAGATGGACGGAATAAATCCCTTTTCTTTTCATTCCAAACCATTGGCACATCAGATAGGCAAATGCCAGTACATCACATAGCAAAAAAAAAAACAAAAATCCGTCTAACACCGCTTCAAGGGGTCATCGCTCGACTGACTCGGTCTTGATCTCCTCGCGTCCAGTCACTGACTCTGCCTTGTGCGGAAACTGGCTCGGACAAAAGGTGGTCGAGCCAGTTGGCTCGGGTGGCCCGTGACAAAGGTGACAGAGGGACTGCAGGAGGAAGGCCACCTTTAAACTTTGATGAAGGCTACCTCCCAAGTTGGCAACAACCAGGAAAAAGGAGCACCGTGAAGGCCTCCCCTCTTCCAATCTGCCAACTCCTTAGAAGGAAGGAGAGAGCAAGCAGCCCCCGAAAAGTGAAAGAAATGAAGAGCAGAAGAGGGAGAAAGAGACTGCAGACGGAGGAAGGCTGCTGGGAGAGGTTAGGAGGGAGCTAGAGTCACCTCCTCCCCTCACACGGAGGGAAGTGACGGCAAGCTCCCCTGATGCCCCCATCCGTCCTCCGCCTCGGCGTCCACCCGGAAGCCTCGTCGGAGCTAAGAAGAGGCCAACGGCGTGCTTCCACACACCGAAGTCCTCCCCAGATCTACGCAGCGACCGTCGGACCCGTCTCGTACACGCGCGGCGACCGTGGGATCCGTTCAACATTACAGGACAGCGGGAGCCCGCCGCTCCCCGTCGTCGGCGGCGTCGCCCTCCGAAGGATCCTCCATGCTCCGAATGCAAGGGCACAACGCAGAGTGAAGAGGAAGGAGTGAGGAAAGACTGTTAGAGAAAATCCTGAGCAGTAAAGAGGAAAGGGCGCCTTTCGGTCCTTCTTATAGGCCAAAGGAGGCTACACACCTTAAATAACCCCCCCTCGGAAACACGCCAAAGGGTTTCTCCCCTGAACAGTCATCTCCAATTCCTCGTTTCCCGCCCTAGCGGGATTCACGAAGCGGCCTGACATTCAAAGCATGAGGGAACGGAAAGACGCCCCGTCAGGAGCCTACCAAAACAGCGTGCGAAAATCACGCAGGACATATCGGCACCTCCCAACTACTCAAGATCCGCCAACCAAATCACGGCAAGGATGGTACTCAAACGGAGCGAGTCATTTATTACCACACCGAAAGGAAACCCTCTAAAAAGAGGAAAGAGAGACAAAAAGGGAAAGAGGTAAAATACATCAGGCCTCGGGCCCACTTTGACGTTCGAGAACGGCGGAAGGAGACGCGTCACCCCCGGCGCCGTCGGTGATGGCCGGCTCGGACACTGACCTCGCCTGTACAAGAACTGTCTCGGTCATGAGCCCTCCCGAGACGCCCGGAGCTGGTGACCCCGATGGAGGCGACCCCTCCGAATCTTCCCCGACCGACGAGGAAGAGCTGGAAACCGACTCATCCGAGTCATAACACTGGCCAAAGGGGAACTCGATCGCGGAGTTTTGCTCATTGGCGTAGTCTACCGCCCGGCGATAGCCCTGCTTGAACCCCTTTCGAGCACCCCGGCGTAGTGCTACCTCGTAGTAGGGTAGGGCGGCTTCCACCAGGTCGGCCGAGTAAGCATCCGAGCTCCTGTAACGCTCGATTGCCTCCGCCTCGATCTGCCCCGCCCTTCCGACGAGCTCAACCCGAGCCCGCTCCGCCTCGGCCGCACGCTCCTCTGCCCGGGCCCGGTCCACCTCAGCCTCAGCTCGGAGACGCTCCGCCATCTCCGCCCGATCTAGCAGCTCGGCGCGTTCGAGCTCCCAGCGATTGTCTAGCTCGAGGCGACGCAGACGCTCCTCCTCCAGGGATCGGCTTGTCCTCTCGAGAGACTCTCGGGTCTTGGCGAGCTGTTCGGTCAGCACCCCGGCTTCCAGTCGGCTCGCCCGCGCCACCTCCCGGAACGCGGAGAACTCCTGCCGGAGCCCCTCATGCTCCCCCTTGAGTCGGGCCAGTTTCCTCTCGTATCCCCCAAGGGTCCAGGCAAGGTTCGACCGCTCCGCCTCCGTCCGAGCGTGCGCCTCCGCCATCAAAGCCGCCAATCGAGCTATGACCAGGCCGCCCTCCATCAGAACGTCGAGGATCCCGGGGGGGGGGGGGGGGGTATTGCGCCTTTCTCCCCCCTTCGTCCTTGCGGCAATCGACCGGCAGACCCGATACAGGTCGCCCGTTATGCCGAGCCTTTCCAAGGGCTCCGGCAGGGGAGACCGCTCCGCCCGGGGCACCCCGCCAGAAGGCTCTGCTCGAGCAACGGAACCGGCCACCTCGTGTGCCATGGTCGGTTGGGGTTGCGACGCCTCCCCGGGCGAACCCCCAACCTCGACCGGCGCCGCGGGACCGACCGCACCAGGAGCTCCAAGCAGTTGGGGCTGCAACGCCCTAGCGGGCGAACCCCCAGCCCTGCCTGTCTCGGCCCGCACCTCGCCGACCGGGACACCACCGCCTCCGGCCGATCCCCCGGCCTCGGCGTCAGCTACTTCCACATCGGCCCCCTCTACCCCCGTGGGGGGGAGAGCCGACCTATCGCCGCCCTCTGAAGGGCCCCCGGTCTCCTCGGCCCCCTCTCGCCTGGCAGGTGGGGGGGCTGGCCCCGAGGGGTCGGCCCCATCTTGCCCCCTAGAGGGGAGCACCGCCGAGCCGGAGTCGCCCCCGGCGGTAGGAGGAAGACCGGCCTTTTTGGCCCATTTTTTAGCCTTCGCGGCCTCCCGCAACTTTCCCGCCGTGGGATCCTTGCGCTTCGTACCAACTGGCCGTGAAGATCCCTCAGGAGCCACCCCCTTGCCCTTATCTCGCGCTTGGGCGCGACTCGCAGAAGCATCTGGTTCATCAGCCGCCGAGTCATCTCCCAGATCAATGACCTCCGCAGCTTCCTCCAGAGGTTCCCGCCTAACGTCTGCCACAAACGAAGAAGACCCGGTCAGGAGAAAGAAAGTGATAACCACCACAGGAGAAGAACCTCGAGAGCGGTACCTGTCAACGTCAACCGCGTAAGCAGACACCGTTCGATATTCTCCGGCGTCACCAGCTCCTCGATCGACTGGCGGTTACCCAGCAGACAAGCGGCCTGCCGCTCCACGTGGGGAGGGAACTCCTCCTGGCGAGGGGGAAGATTCAGATGAAAATTGGGCGAGATCGGACATCTCCAAAACTCATCCGTCGCCTCAGCCTTCACCCAGAAGAATTGGGTCTTCCACCCCTTGTGCGAGGAGTCCTTCGCAGCGAGGGAGATGCAACTCCTGTTCCTCCTTGCCTGGATAAAGTAGAAGTCCTTCCCCGTCGACGGGTGCGCCTTCAACTCGAAAAAATAATGAAAGAGGTCCAAGGAAGGAAAAATGTCGTGCTGACGACAGAGAATCCGAAAGGCGGAGAGAAGGAGATACGAGTTGGCCACCAACTGAATAGGTGCCAACCGGAAAAACTCGAGAAGCTGGAGTACAAGAGGCTCGAAGGGAAGGTGGAACCCACTCTTCCAAGCCAGAAGGAAAGTGCAAATGTGCCCCGTACGGCTGTCCAGACTCGTCTCATACGGGGCAGCGGCAGCGAAGCTGTACCTGAGGGGCAAGCGAAAGCGATGCTCTAGCTTCCTCACCTCGGCCTCCCCCAACTCACTACAGTTGGGGACGGGCTCCCGCCTCACCTACCCGATTTCCAAAGGCAGACCAGCCATTGAGCCGGAAGATGATCCCTCGTGCGAGCTCGAAGACTCCGGAGGGGAAGGAAGTTGCCGGACCGCCTCCGCGGTTATCCTCGCCAACTCCTCAAACGCCGCCGCAAGACTTTGCGCCTCCACTGTGCCCTCACGGCGCATCAAGGAGCCCCAGAAGCAAAGAAACTAAGGAAAGCCCAAAACCCTGAGAAGCCTAGAACGACGAACAGCGCCCAACGCCTATAAAACCCTGGAGGAAGGCGGCGCGTCGTTCCGTGCTCCGAGAAAAGGGGGGCCCCTTCAGTTCAAATCCGTCAGGATCATCATTACGGGCCCAGGCGACCACTACACGTGGCTCCATCACGCCAACAGAATTCCACCCACCTGAGCCACACTGGTCCAAAGCCTCAAAAACTACTCGACCGAGCCTCCATGGCTCGGGAGTAGGAGCGGGACAAGTGGAGAGGGGGATTTCTGTTGCCCACCCAAAGAGCAGCCCAACAAGACCCAACAGGGTCCAACGAGGCAAGCCCACCTGAGTGACAGCCCACAGGGCCCACTCAGGAAAGAAAAGCCCAATAAACAAACACTCGAGGAACCAACTCTCCCCGGCGGCCTCTAGGCTCGGAGGGCCCGAGTGATGGTCAGGTCATAAGGAAGGTCCGACCCAAACCGTTTCCCCGCCCGGGAGAGACAGGCATCAGCCAACCTATCCGACCCCTCTCTTACCGAGCTATGCTCATCACCCGGACAGGGCTGGCGTCTCAGGAGCTTGGCCAGACCAGACATTATCCGTTCGTGCTGCCGTTAAGAATCCACAACGGGCAGGGGAATCAAGAAGCCGCCGGACTTCAAGGCGATAACGTTCCCACGATAAGGCCATGAAAGCCCACGTTGAGGACGTAACTCCCGCCGGAGACCCCTCAGCTGGCAGGACTCCTAAAGACGGCACACTATTTAAACCAGGGATACCCTCCGATGAGACAAAAAAAAGGGAAGAAAGGTACTCATATACCCAAACTCCTGAGCAATCCGCTTCACCCTCTGGTGGAGAGAATCTCGTGCACTAGCTTTTCTCCTCCCCATTATTGCTTCCACCACAGCTCTACTGACTTAGCCATCGGAGGGTTTTGCCCCAGGGAAATCTCCTGGGCCCTTTGATACGTTTCCCTGTCTTGCAGTTCATCTTCCGGTGATCCACAGCCCGCTCACAAATCCAAATCTTTTACCATTGAAGCTCAGTGAATGAGAGGGTCCAAAAAGATCCATGTGCAAAAATTTGAAAGGTTTAGAGGACAGGGGTTTTGTCCTAAGTTTGAATGATGTTCTAGTTTGTTTACCCATAGCACATGCATCACACATTTTAAATTTCTTTAAAAAAATTATTTTGGGCAGGCCTCTGACTAGATCATGCTTAACCAATTTGTTTAGAGTGCTATAACTAGCATGTCCCAGTCTCTTATGCAAATTAAAAGCATCATTTTCTAAACTAGCAGACAAGCAGAGATTTGATGCATATGGATCATTCAAGTCTACTATGTAGACATTATTCACTCTAAGTCCTACAAATTTAACTTGGTCAAAATTTGCTTCAAAAATTTTGCAAGCATGATTGTCAAAAATGACATGGTGACCTTTGTCTCACAATTGACTGATGCTAAGCAAATTATGTTCGAGACCTTCAACTAAAAGAACCTTTTCAACAATGTTTGAAGGGAGCTTACCAATTGTTCCTAAACCGATTATTCTACCTTTATTTTTCCCTCCAAATTTGACAAGTACTCCTACCTTCAGCTATAGCTCACTGAATTTGCTTCTATCTCCTGTCATATGTCTAGAACAGCCACTGTCTAAATACCATCTGCTGTTCAAGGCTGCCAGACACACCTGAAAACAAATCAAGCAAGAGAGTTTGGAACCCCAGGAAGATTGGGTCCAAAGACATCATTCAAATCCTTTAGCAACCTTTTTGGAATCCAAAACTATTTAAAAATGTTTTTCTTATCTCTTTTAAAACCCAAGGAAGATTGGGTCCAAAGCCACCATCGGCGGGATGTCGCGGTTGATAACTTTCATCAGTGAGGAGTAGAGCAGAAGAGGGTTTTTTTCTTTTCTCTTTACCAGCTCTACCGCCCTTACTGGTTTTTACCTGAGCTGGCCCCCTTTAGCTTTTTTCGGTGCACCGTTGTGGGTTTTCACATCGAGG
The DNA here is from genome assembly GCA_022559845.1 of Amorphophallus konjac. Lineage (NCBI taxonomy): Eukaryota > Viridiplantae > Streptophyta > Magnoliopsida > Alismatales > Araceae > Amorphophallus > Amorphophallus konjac. The sequence continues at coordinate 171,581,686 of CM040119.1, read as the reverse complement.
GGTTACCCGATTTTACTTGAGACGCCCTTACGGGTTTTCACCTCAACTGGGTTGGTGGCAATTTTTACCCTCAGTAGTCCCGTGGAGGGAGTTAACCGAGGTCGCCGACGTATCTCTATTTTTAACCCCATATTTTGTTGTTTTTTTTCGAATCTGGGGATTGTCGTCCATAGCATACTGCTGTCAGGGGACGTAACTTGAGGCTTGTGTTGTTTGAAGATTTGATATCTCTGTGGCCTTGGTTAGGACTTTTGCACGGTACTAAGTCATGGCCCATAAGGGTCATTATATCTTGGTAGAGTGTGACTGGAGTTATAACTGGTGGGTCAGGGAATCAGTAGACATTGAAATGATGACTGGGATCATGGTGGTGAACCATGACGAACTGGCGACTGGAGCTTATGGATTGAAGGTATTTAAGGTGTATGGTCGTAGAAAGAAGGGGGTCTGGGAACTGGTTGAGACTGCGGTTTGCTGGGATAGATGACTGGGATAACGTGTGGATACCGAGGTATGCGGGCCCGCTACAACGGAGTGGAGGCCGAGTGTGAGATGAACCAACCTGGGTGATATAAACCTAACTAGAAGGAGTAGGGTTAATGAATTGGAGATATGTATTGGTCAATGACTGGCATGTTTTGACTGGAGAGGCCTACGATTTGTTGAGAGGTGGATGGATAGTCACCCTGACTGGTGGAGAGAGAGTTTTTTTTCTCATTACCGACTCTACCGCTCTTTCGGGTTTTCGCCAGAGCCGGCTCCCATTAGCTTTTTTCGGTGCGCCCTTATGGGTTTTCACACCGAGGGGTTCCCCAATTTTGCCTAAGGTGCCCTTTCGGGTTTTCACCTCAGCCGGGTTGTTGGCCTTTTTGCCCATAGTCACCTCCTTGTGAAGAGGATGACCGAGTCCGCCGGGGTATCTCTATTTTTAACCCCATTTTTTTTACTTTGCTTACCTGGGAGCCTGGCGGTTGAATCATTGTTGGTGCTGGGCATTCTGGCTTTTGCGATCGCCGGAACGAAGCTGGGAGGCCGACCTCTACGAGTGCACAATGGTGGCGCTAGGAGGGCCTTGCTGGTCCTACTACTTCACTGGGAGGAAAGACCAGAAGAGGTGGCTAGACACGCCCCTGAGGGGGGTTGGTGTCAGCGGTGACGGCTGAGGCGCGCACCTTAGTCTGGGTGCCGCGCGAACTCGTGCTCTGGGGCGTGGTATAGTTTCATGTGTTTACCGTTGAGAGGTGGGAATGACTTATTACCCTTATGGTCTACAACAGTGTCGGCCCCACCCTCGTAGACATCATGAATGATGTATGGACCTCGCCAGTTAGGTTGTAATTTTCCACTGGAGTGCACCACCATGACTTCTTTTTCCTTGATCATGATGAGGTCACCTTGTTAGAAGGCTCGTTGCTTGATGAGCTTATCGTAGGCATGCACCATGCGGGTTTGGTATACTTGCAGGTGTTTGTAGGCTTCGAGCCGTTTGCCTTCTAGATCGTTGAGCTCCTCTAGCCTCCTCTGGTATTCATCTGCATCCGGGCCGGTGAAGCCGGTGTGCACCGCTACGTAGTAATAGGCTAATTGGATTTCGATGGGGATGACGGCTTTTGCTCCATAAACAAGAGAGAATGGTGAGCATCCCGTAGGGGTATTGTAGATTGTTCGATAGGCCCATAATGCCTCGAACACCCTTTCACTCCAATCTCACTTCCGGTGGCTAACTGTTTTAGCCATAAGCTTGCAGAGGGTTTTGTTAAAGGCCTCCACCAGGCGGTTAGCTTGAGGGTTGTAGACCAAAGAGATTCTCCAGTCGATGTGGAATTTGGCTGCTAGTTGATATACGACCCTATTCTTGAATGGAGTGCCATTGTCTGACACTATGCGACTGGGAGTACCAAATCGGTAGATAATGTGGTGCCGAGTGAATAGGGCTACTATTTCACCGGTGACCTACCGCAGGGGAAGGGCTTCAGCCCGTCGGGAGAAATAGTCGATGGCAGCCAGAATGTACTTGCGGCCCTTGGAAGATGACGGGAAGGGTCCCGCGATGTCCATTCCCCACTCCGCGAATGGCCACGTGGGGGCCGTGGGATGCAGCTTGTTTGGAGGTCTTCTAGGTACTGGGCCAAAGACTTGGCATTGGTGGCACATACGGGCATACTTTGTGTAATCCGTGTACATGGTTGGCCAATAGAAGCCTCTGAGTTTGATGTTGTTCTTCATCTTATCTCCATCCTAGTCAGTGTTGCATAGTCCTGAATAGACTTCAGGCATAATGGCTCGAGCTTCGGCTAGGGAGACGCATCTCAGGAGAACCCACTTGTCCTTTTCATGGAAAAGTCTATACAGAGAGTCGCCGATCAACTCATATGACGTTGCCCAGTGAAGTAACTAGACTCTTTGAGCTCGGTCAGAAGGGAGCCAACTTCGCTTGAATTTGATGATAGGCTCACGCCAATCTTCTTCTTCTGGAGGAGTGGTCTGGTCGAGGCTGTGGACCTCGTAGGCAGTGAGGCCGGTTTCGCCTGCGAGTGTAGTCGACATTAGCCTTCTGTGCTTGACAGTGATGTCGACTTCACCTTCGGGTGGAAGCTTGATGGCCGTAGCCAATTTGTTCAGGGCATCTGCCAGAGCGTTGTTGCTCCTGGGGACATGATCCATTTCAAAGAAATAGAACTATTGGGTGAGTCTGGTGACGGCGGCATGGTATGGGACTAACTCCTACTTCTACACGTCGTAAATGTCGAGGACTTACCGGACTATCAGCAGGGAGTCCCCGTAGGCTTTGAGGCACTTTATGCCCATGTCGAGAGCCATCCGAAGCCCGATGATTAGAGCTTCATACTCAGCTTCATTGTTGGTCAGGGATTTCATGCGAGCGCATGAGTTTTACAAAACTCCACCCTGAGGGGTTAGGAAGATGATGCCGGCACCTACCGTGACGGCTGGATTTTGACTATTCTGGGTAATACCCCGGGAAGCGCCACTGAAGTAGAGCTCCTAGCAAGATACATTCGCTGTGAGGGCACCTTGCTGCCAGTAATGCAAGACATCTCCACTCTATTCAACTGGTGGTTGTGACTGGACAACAAGGGACTCTTCGTCAGGGAGCTCCGTGTTGAGAGGTGAGTCGCCCAGTACTGGGTGGGCTGCCAAGAATTCAGCCATGCCCTGTCTCTTGATCGCTTTTCTTGGGACATAATTAATATCGTACTCCATCAGCTGGAGAGCCCATTTTCCCAGTCGGCTTGAGAGGACGGGCTGCCTGAGGAGATATTTGAGTGGGTCGTGCTTAGATATAAGCTCAACCCGATGGGCCAGGAGGTAGTGCCGCAGCTTCTTGACGACGAATACCAATGCCAAGTAGACTTTCTCCATGGGGGAGTAGCGATACTCATCGCCGATTAGTTTCTAGCTGAGGTAGTAGAGAGGTTGCTCTTTACCCTCCTCATTGATCTACGTCAATAGAGCTCCTAGCGAAGCGTCTATGGCAGCGATGTAGAGTATAAGGGGTTTGCCCTTGACTGGTGCCCCCAGGACTAGGGGAGTAAGGATTTTCTCCTTGATCTGCTTGAAAGCCGTGTGGCATTTCGAGTCCCATGTGAACTGGGCGTCTTTCTTCATTAATTTGTTGAAAGGCGCACATCGACCTGAGAGATTGGAGATGAACCTTCGAATGTAGGTCAGTCTTCCTTGGAAGGACCTGAGCTCGGTGAGGTTTGTGGGTGGTGGAAGCTCTCGGATCACTTTGATCTTTCTGGGGTCCACCTCGATTCCTTGGTACCTGACGACGAAGCCGAGGAACTTGCCGCTGGATACGCCAAAGGAGCATTTCATGGGGTTCATCTTGAGCCCATATTGCCGGAGTTGATTGAAGACCTGACGCAGATCATGTAGGTGGTCTTCACCCCTTTTAGTTTGGACGATGAGGTCATCGACATAACACTCGATGATGTTGTGCAGCATCTCATCGAATATTTTGGTCATGAATGGCCCTCTGGTAAGTAGCGTCGCCATTCTTCAAACTGAAGGGCATGCGCTTATAGTTGAAAATCCTTTTGAGGGATCTAAAGGTGGTGTGGTTCTTATCTTTGAGGGACATTCGGATCTGGTTATAACCAGATGACCCATCCATGAAAGATAGGGCTTCATGTCCGGTGGTCATGTCGACCATTGTCTCCATGATCGGAACTGGGAAGTCGTCCTTCGGACAGGCTTTGTTGAGGCCCCGAAAGTCGACGCAAATGCAGACTTGACCATTTTTCTTTTTCACCGGGACTATGTTGGCGAGCCAGATCGGGTAGATTTACGGCTTGATGAAGTCGACCTCTGCCATTTTGTTGACTTTGGCCGAAACTTGTAGTTCTAGATCATGGCACATGTGCCACTATGGCTGTTTGACTGGAGTGGCTGAGGAAGAAATGGCTAGCTCGTGCTCTGCTAGGGAGGGATCTAGCCCTGGCATCTCCTTGTACATCCAGGTGAAGAAGTCTTTGTATTCAAGCAGGAGTTACTGGTAGTCCCACTTTTCTGCTTTGGTGAGGAGAGCGCTGACGAATGTTGGCTGGTGGGCTTCATCTTCACCCAAGTTGATTTCAACGAGTTTGTCAACAGTTGCTTGGCCACCTTCCTCCAGCTTGGGAGGAGCGGGTTGGAAGTCGATGAAATCCTCATCATCGGTGTCGGCTTCGTGTATTTCTTGATTTTCGAAGCCACTGGTTGACGTCGATGGGACTGGAAAGTTGTTGTTGCTGGAATCCATCAAAGATTGATCTGGACCGCTGGCTTCTTTCTAGCTGTTGTCGACTGGCGGCGCTAAGGTTTCCTTGGAATTGCCTACTAAAGCTGACAATCCTTTATGACCCGTGCTCTAGGCGCCTTCCTTATCCGAAAAGTTTGTCGAACTGAGTCCTTTGACAAGTTGGGTATAGGAGGAGCTTCTTTAGCCCTGATATTTTCACAGGGAGGCGAGGAGGATTCCTCAACTACTTGAACTGGAGTGCTGGCTTTGACGGGTATCGAGATCAGGATCTCCTCTTCCTCTTCTCCGGAGCTGTCAAATTTTGTCTTGACTTTTGCCTGGTCATAGACTGGCTGTGTCAAGCCCATGACATTGAACGCATAGTAGACACGAAAGTCCGGGCCTTGGTTGTAGCTGAGTCCCCTGGTATCCTTATGAAAGGATGGGGGTTGCCCCCGGACCTGGGAAGGGGTCCACAGCTGGCGAAAATATCTCCGCCGTGCGGAAGCTTGCCATTGAGGGATGTGTTGCTTCAGACACATCTCCCGAATATGCGGTGGCAGGTCATCCAGTACTTGGACTGCTTCAGGGGTATCATCGGCTCATTTGGACCAACCGAAATCATCGTCCGGTGGGGCTTGAGGGACCATGTCTCCCTTATAGAAGACAATGGGCTTGTCCTTGTTAGCCTTTTTCTTGTTTCTGCATTGTCACTTGAAGGTAACGATACATGTCGTTAGCGACTCAACCATGTGCTCTTCTGATGCACATGGGAGCTGGATGTAGTCAGGTGGCAGGCATATGCTTTTCTCGATGGCTAGGCTAATAAGATTAGCCTCGAAGTCGATCTTGCACCTCTCGGGGTGGTCTGGGGTTGACTTGGAGTTGAGGCGTAGCCGATGAAGCCTGGCCTTCTCCTTGTCAATGGAGAAGAGATCATCCTCATCTTCCTCTGAGAGCCAGCCATTGCTTTTGCTCTTGATTATGGGGTAAGGATTGATTCCCCTGAAGTAGAGCGCAACATCGGTGAGATTGCATTCTACTGGAGTGAACGGGGAGAGGTCTGCGAAGACCGTATGTTGTTCCCCATCTTTGGCATACTTGATGCATTGATGGAGAGTCGACGGGATGACCCAGTTTTCATGTAGCCAAGGTCTACCCAGTAGCACTTTATTGGATGTGTTAGCATCGATGATGTAGAATGTCACCTCGGAGGTGAAATCATTGAGCACTAGATCGACATCCACCCGGCCGAGGACATCCTCGGTGTCTTGATTGAAGCCGAATATCTTGACCGCTTGAACCTTTTGGAGGTATGGGGTCCGATATAAAGTCTTGAATGTTTTGAGGGGCGCGCATGATGTTGACAGCAGCATCGGCATCCACCAGGATCTGGTTTACCGCATGCCCATTGAGCTTCCCCTTCATGTAGACAGGACAGTTGTGGCACGGAGGGCAGAGCAGCATGTCCTTCTCTGTGAAGGAGATGGTGGCTGTGAAGGCTTCATAGGCAGCCGCCTTCATCTCCGCGACGTGTGCTTCATAAACTTCTGGCTCCTGGAGCATTTTGATAAGAGTTCCTCTTAGCTCCTTACTCCAAGCAATGGCTTCTCAAATTGTAATGCTAGTGGGAAACCGCTTCATCTGGTGGAGGACCTTTCGATCGACTCGAGGTTGAGCATCCTCCAATGATGGTAGTATGTCAAGCTCGGTCTTCTGTGGGCTGCCACACTACTCCCCATCGGGGAGTTGCACTGCCTTGCCTTTGCCACTGGGATCGGGCTGACTCTGATCACCTGTGGACTCCTGGAACAGGGGTGCCAATGATGGCTCTTCTGAGAGTAGTTGGCGAGCTGGTTCGTCCTTACCAAACGGTTCTGCTTGTTCTGTAGAAGAGAACAGAGCTAGTGCAGGGACTGGAATGCTGGCAGTTGTCCCCTCTATGCTGGAGGGGTCGAAGATGTCGGCCCCTTTCTAAATTTATACCTCCAGAATGGGGGCAGGTTCCTCTCCTTGAAAGAAGATAATCTGCTCCGAGTCGAAGGTGGACGGGGGAAGAGGAAACTTGGGAATCCTCTCATGGCCTCTACCTCGTCCCCAGCCATGACCTCGGCCGCGGCCGGTGTGTTCCGGAGCTAGTTGTAGCCCGAGCGGGGTGGTGGTTGTTTGTCTGGTTCGGGAGGCCACTGGCTCGCCTCGTCGGGAGGCGTTGATGTTATAAGGGGGTGGAATGGGCACCATGTTGCAGGTGCACCCCGAAGCATTTTCTCCAGCTGCTCTGTCGTGATCTCCTTATTTTTATAGAACAAGGAGAGTTCTTCTGGGATGAGGAGCCATTCACCGTTCTTGATTTTCTGGATCATCTCTTGGACCCAGCCTCTGAGGCGAGCTCGTCTCTGCATTTCTTCCGACGGGATGTAGCTATTGAGCGGGAGAGCTCCAGTAGGATGAGGAGGGATGTATTCTTCTAGGTCGTCGATGAGCCGCTCGAGCCTCTGGAGAGGCATTGGCTCGAATGGAGCCTGTAAGGCAGCTACTTGCTCAGCTTATTTCTTGAGCTGCCTTTTGAGGTTCTTCCTCCTATTTTTCTCTTATTTCTTGGCGATGGCCTCCTCCAGGGGAGTAGGAGGGAGAGGTGTTGGGGCCGGAGTTGATAAATCCCCATGAGGATATCTCTAAGATGATGTTTTGGCAGGGTGAGGTCGACGGCTTTTCTTTGCCCGGATTTCAATCCAGGCACCTTCCGCTTGTTGCATTTGGAAGGTGGCGTTGATCGCCTGCTCGATTACCTCAGGTGGTAGCTCCTGGTATGCTGGAATGCGGGGACTGGCATCCGGAGACTGTTTGCGATCATTTTTATTCTTACCTAGGGGTATTTTTTTATTATGTAGGTCACTGACTGTTTGGGACGGGATTTATTTCACGTGTCGACCAATCGATTAACTAACTGGTAATTAACCAACTGATTGACGGCGCGGGCGTGCCAGTCATGTGGGTGACAAGTTTATTATGCGCTCATTCTGACCCGTGTCGGGCGAGAGAGAGGTTCGGTCAGGACCAGCAGTCCGCCATACCATAAAGGCTATGGCGTTAATTACATCCCCCGCGAGGAGGGAGCACCTTTGATTAATTGCTGAGATAGTGGGCTGTCGAGGCCGGAATAAGAGATGCAGAGCATGCGAGTGGTCATGCAAGATGCTACGATCGACTACACATAATTTATTAAGGCGGACCCTCGGTACATGGCGGAGGACTTAGGCCCGAAGACCACCATCACGCGTGACAAAACATCCGATCGAGCATAACCCGACTTTCTGTTAATGCCATTTGATATACCAAGGGTGCGCACACTCAAGCATGCGCTGATGCGGCATGAATGTTCAGATGACGGTGAAGATTCGAAACAGATCAATTCGAGCTTAGACAAGCTAATTTATTCAATTTATTGATCAAAAGGTTTACTTCATTCTATTGTTAATGTTGGAAATCACCCCAGAGACGGGGAGGGGACCGGAACGGCACAACGACACGATTCGGAATGAAACCGGCACGGTGCGCGCAGAGAGAGGGCTTAAAATACTTGAAACGGTGCCAGAAATCGTACGTAAAGGGCTTAAAACGACGTGGGAACCGTAGGTGTAGAAGGGTGGTTAAAACGGTGTGATCCCTTTGGGGCGCGTCGGGATGGGGCGCGCCGTTTTAAGGCACGCCGTTTTAAGGCGCGTCGGACGCAAACGGCGCCGGTTTAGCCCAATTTTGTAGAAATCGAGGTTTTATTTGTTATTTCTTGGGTTTATTAAAACACTTTGGGAAACTTTGAAAGTTTATTTAAGTCATTTATTCAAAGGATCGGCCCTGGGACATCCGAGAGCCGAGTCACAGGCTCGCGCGAGGTTCACACTCGATCGCGACGATTGTTCCGAGTCAGACTCGTTCGAGCCGGAATTTTGGCAGCATCTCCCCATCCCGGAGGATTGTCGGGGAGAAGCGGGGAATACTCACGTAGCGGAGCAACCCCTAAGGGTCGGGTGGCGCAACGGCGGCCGGCAAAACCCGAACGGAAAGGAAAACCCCGAGGTCCGGCCTGCTAGGGGCACCAAGTCCATGGGTGAGAGTGGGCAGATGAGACGACTCATTATGGGAGCGAAGACCCCGAGGACTGGCCTATGAGGGGCACGCGACCCGAATCGACTCAACGCTCAAGTCGGGACGATTGATTACAGACGAAAATCCCGAGGGCCAGCCTACGAGGGGCACGCATCTCACGGCCACCACAATGTCCATCAAGGACCGTGGATTTGGGTGTATGGGGATTAACCCATTTGATGCTCACTCACTGGTCCATAAGAGAACTTGCCACTGAGACACGGTCCTCCATGGACTGAGTGGAAGAACGATGAATCTGGGGAATGTCCCCCTCTCCCCGGTCACCAAATTTTCTCAAAGGGATGATAATACATCGCGATTGAAAAACATGCACAATTAACAGACTAACATTGGTGTCTGCAAGTATGCATACATTTGCACATACGGATGTTAGCGGATTCGGCTACGCGTTCACCTGGGGGAGTCCAGAAAGTGAAGAGGAAGATTATGGAGATTACCCCGTTCCCCCCTTCCTGTCCATGTTCGGGAACAGGAAGGAGAGTAAGGGGACAGCTCGATATCGATCAGAGAAGCACACATATACGCGTACCTCCGGTGATAAGGCCCTTGGCGTTCGATCGGAGAAAAAAAAACCCGGGGAGAGGGGAATGGTTGCTGTAGCACACTGCGTAGCAGGGCATAATCGGCGTCAGAGAAACAAATCCGGCGGACGCGCATACAGACAGATGGGGAGACATATGGTAGAGGTGACCACGGCGCCATACACATCTGCGTCTGCCCGTTCTAACCACATCACCCTCCCGGCGTCGGCACTATTGCACGGCGCCGTTTCACCAGTTGCGAGAAGAAAATGCAATGAGATAGAAGGAACGATGCAGAGGATGAGTAAAAGCGTTAGCCCCCCCCTAACTTGTTAACATATCAATTCATTCCATACACGAAAGAAAGAAGAAATAAAACTAAACGGGCCATCATTCCGGTGCCAGCGTTGTCGCGCGGCCACCGTTTTCATTAATGAAGAAGAAATTACAGAAGGTCGAGGAAAATGCAGAGATGGTGAAAAGGGGGAAGATGGGCTCATGTCATCGCCCCTCTCCCCCTTCTCATTTACATTGCGATAGCAGAAGGAAACAGACGGCAGAAGAGGGGGATTAATCGGGAGAAAACACACCGGGAGAATCACACCGACCCACCTAAAACAAGAGAAAGGAGCAGACGACTCTTCTTTCTTCTCCAGCACCGGGGGTCGGGTGGAGCAGAGGACGGCGGTGGCGGCCAAAGGAGCAAAACCCCAGAAATCCTCTCGCCAGAACCCTTTCTCTCGAGGCCTCTCTGATTGGTGCTCTCAGACTCCTCTGTCTTTTTTTTTTCCTTTGATTCCTCTCCTCCTATTTTTGTTTCGAAGCCACGGCGTATATGTTGCCACCGTTAATCCGGCCCCATGGAAAGGGGCGCACCGGATTTAATGGCGCCGGGGAACATGTCCCCAATTGGAATTGGCGCGCCGGATTTGACGGCGCCAGATTATGGGGCGCCGACGTCCTTTTGTGCGCCGATTTAGCTTGTTCGCTCTACGCGAGCCAGCCGATGGGTCCGGGGATGGCTCCGGAGGCTCCCGTTGACTGTCCCTCTCACCCTGGTCCTTGGAAAACCTTGGCGAGTGTTGACGAAGCTCTCCGCATGATGTATGGGCCTTAATCAGAACTTCGTGTGTGTTTGGCTCGAGCATGCGGGCTATCTGTCGGTATGGCCTTCGGCACTATGATTTGCGCTTTCAGCTCAGACGGACTCGTGCTGGAAGTTTCCTTATGGGATGGCATTGCATCCGAGATAATTCCACCTTGAATGGCGATCAATCGGTCACTAACGGGCCCACCATGGCGAGAAGCCGAACCCGTGTCAGGTGATCGGGACCTTCTGTTGTCAGAGCCTTCGGCTCCCTGTTATGAAGGGCCGATGGTGTTTCTTCCTCCTCAGGAGAGCCTTCATTCATGTAGGGAGCCATTGGGTGGACCGTCATCTTTGATCGGGTGACGGGTGCAGGGTAGCAGCACGACGGAGTCGACGCCGGATCATTAGGCAGGCTTGGTCGCACTGCCGATTGGTTGTGAGTTCATCTCGGCTCTCCTGAGGTGAGGTCCCCATGCTCATACGGGGTGACCCGAGGCCCTGGCAGCTTGAGAAGTCTTCAATATGTTGATCGTCATCGGCTTCTGTGCTTCAGTGGGCCACGTCATTCGTCTTTGTAGCTTTGTCGCCGAAGGATCATATTTTGAGTGCCAACAAATGCCCCCCAGACGTGGGTGGTGCAAGCGAGGCAGGAGTGCAGCAGGACCGACGGATGAGCTTTGTCTGGATTGATCTCCTCTGGTGACGGAAGCTTGAAACGACACTTAATTCTGGCATCGGAAGCTAATCCGACGCGATCGGAGGCTTGTACGACGCTATTAAAACGGCGCGTCTTTGCCTTGTTGTTAAAACGGCGCCGCTTAAAGTGGCGCGCCCTTTGGCTTCGGGGGTTGAGACGGCGCCGGTTTCTCCGACGCGCAAAACGCTTAAAACGGCGCGCCCCGGGGCGCGCCGTTTTAACAGGGGTAGAGCCCCCCTATATATTGGCTTTCTTCTTCGTTTTCCTTCACAACTGTTCATTTGTGGAAAACTTTTCTCTCTCTTCATCTCCTTCTCCACCGCGACGAGCGAGCGAGTCAGAGTTTTAGAGGGTGAGTGGAGTGTTAATCCATTTGGGTTCTGAACCCACTCTTCGGGCCACGGGAGGCTCCTCGTAGGACTTGTCCTCAGAGCGAGATCCCTTGGGTGTCCCATTTGGCCTTGGCTTAGCACCTCTGGCTGCTTTTACGGGCTGCTCCCTTAGCGGACGGCTTCCACTTTTCTTTTGGCAAACCCCCGAGCTGGGGAGATGCTGCCGAAATTTTGTCAAAAGTCTTGCTTTGATCAACTGATTTCTGACTTGGCTTGTTCTTTTCTGGACGTTGTCTTGCAGATAACATGCCATCCGACCCTTCTTCCTCTGCATCCCGAGTCGTTGTGACATGGGAGAATGTCCACTCCCTTGATCGGGGGTCGAGGCGGATAGCCGTGGTAGCTGAGTCTTCGGACTCGGAGACTGACACCGTTGACACTGGCCGCCTGTTGATTCTCGACGGCAATCATTTCATGTATGAGCGAGGGGATGGCGTCAGACTGGACCACCCCAAGGACAAACATTTGATGGCATTCCTCGGGCGCTTCAACCTTGGCGGGAAGCGCGATATAATTCTTGTCTGTCGAGTCGAGGGAGCTTTACTGGCGGACAGAGATAGTCTGACCGAGTCAGTTACTCATGGCATGCCCATATATATTCCGGGTGAGCTCAGAAAATGGGGGGCCGTTCTTGGCGTGCAAGAGTTATCTCCAGAGGCCGGGCTGCTGACAAGAGCACCACAGTTACGCTAGCCCACTGGAATGAGACTGCCGGGCGCGTCGACAGGGAGAAGCCCGTATATGGTTTATTTTTTGCCCCGCTGCATTGGGGGTACCAAGATGAGCCTTTCCTTTTGGACTGTTTGGCGGTCCGGTTCAAGCATCAGATCTCGGTGGGATGGTTCGGAGAACTCAAAGCCACCGATGCTCACGCCTTCAGACCGGGAGCAGTCGAGTTTACAGATTTTGTATTGCGACAGTACGCTCCCATCCTGGTATATTCCGGTGTCTATCAGAGTGTATATGCTTCCCGGTACAGGTACCAGATCTCCCGAGGTCTGTGTTATGGAATGATTGAGGTCTTCTGTCCGGAATACAACACTTTTTATACTGCAGAGGGTGAGACTTCTGATGAGGGCATCACCCACGATTCCCTCTAGCTCGGGACCTCCCTCCCCCTTGACGAGGTCCAGACTTGAGCTCCATGGCATCCAGTTCGCTACAGTACTTTTGTGGATCACCTTTTGTGCACTTATTGTCTTTATCTTGAGTCATTTTGATGTAATTTGCCTTTTATTTAAGTCCAGTATCTAGGTTATGTGTTTATTTCCCTATGTCTTGTGGTCATCATGTGGGTTCGGGCCCAAACACTTGGGCTTGGCCCACTTGCCCCCCCCCCCCTTTTCTTCCCTAGTCATGTGCCATTAGTCTATTTTGCAGGGACTTTTTGTAAATTGGGGATTCCCTATAAATAGGGCCCCAAACCCTCCATTTGGAGGTAATGAAGCATTGAGTAAAATTTGAGCCACAAGCATTGTCTTCCTCTCTCTCTCTCTCTCTCTCTCACAAAAAGGGGCGAACCCCTCTCTCTCTCCCCTCTCTTCTCTCTCCAAAATTCGCACCACCCTCTCTCTCCTCTCCTTGCCACCTCATCTGCCACATCAGCCTCCCACCCCTTCACCTCCCCAAGAACCATAACTCCCATTAATACCTCCACATCCCCAAGCAACCCTTCCCATTCCCCAAACACCCTTTCATCCTCCAAGGCACCCTTCCCTCTCCCCCAAGCATCCTTTTCACTCCCCCACACACCCATTCATATCCCTAGGAGGAATTGACTCCCATTCCCCCCACTAGCTGCGACCCCCCCATTCCCTTCCCCATTACCTTGGCCGACCCCCACCACCAACCCCCCCTCCTAGCTGCGTCCCTTTCACCCCACCTCCCTCTTAGACCTCCTAATCCCCTGCTCCACCCTCTCACCATCTCTGAAACATCCCTCCCCCTTCAACCATCAACACCTCCACCCCCACCATTGCTAACCCTCCACTTACATCAACCTAGTTCCACCACCATTCTCTTCACATTGATTAGCCTGCAGGTGACAGAAGAAAGGGTCGTCTTGCAGAAGCAACCACGGAAACATATGATGACATCTGAAGGCGTACCATATATTTCTGGAAAGGTCGTCCAATCAGCTTCGCAGGCGAGGTGATTACACCCCATTCTGAGTCCGGGGTTGTCCGGGAGGACCTATCTCCCCCGACTGCGCAGAGCTGCCCCTGCAGAGTATCTGAACCAGAATAGAAGCTGTACCACGACGAACCGCGGGGGAATCCGGCCACGAGCTCTTCTAAAAAGTTCTCCTTCGTCCAGTCTACTTTCAAAATCAAGAAGTGGAACTTCAATCGGCATCCGTGGGTCAAAGTTACCATTTTCCTCCCTCTGCTACGCGGGTCTGCTTCCCACAATCTGCTTCGACCTGCCTCCACTGTTCAGAGTCCTCCAGTCCTCTTCGACATCACACGGCTTCCCCGTCAGTTTTTCTGCGAAGAGGACTCATCCACGGTTCCAACAATTCCGGTAGTTCATGATTCGGAGTCCAGAAACTATCGGGGCACTCTCTGTAACCTGCTGTTGGAGATCTGAAGCTGCCAGTCCCAGATTCTGTCACGCTGTTTGAACCTTCACCAAGGCCAGCATCGACACCCAAAGAATTCAACAAAATTCTGAGGCATTCTGGTTCCAGTTGCGAAGAGTTCCCCTCTGGTCTCGTCATCATCAAAATTCCAGTTTGAGATCTACGGCCGTAACACCGACTGTCTGTCACCTCTCACAGCAAGCAAGCAGCCTCGGCATCGGCTCTTTCTCTTGGATTTTCAACGAATCTCCCCACCCCGCCTAGCTGGCTTAACACCCCTCCCTGTGCGGAGGTAGTGTTTGATTTGTAACTTTAAAATCCCCACCCCAAGTCCACCCTCCTGTGTGAGGTGTAGTGATTGTACTTAATTAAACAGGGTTCAAGCCTCACCGGCGCAGTGTGCGGGGAACCCACACTTCCCCGCTCGCCCATCGTCTCCGACCGGGGTTGGTTTCTTCAAACCAACCAGGTGAGCTTCTGCCCTTGCTCCCCTTAATATCTATTTATTTAATATCCACCAAACGAGTCCGCTGGCTAGTGAGAGAGTGCCCATTCCCGGAGCCACCATCTTGGAGTGGTCATCGTGGATGATAGTGAGTGAGTGACCTAGTGCCCCCGAGGCACCCGGCCGCCTTTGATTGTGGGCATCATACCTTCGGGAGGGTGAACCTTAATTGTGCTGGCCCTCTACCAGCAAGGGTCTTTCTCCACCACCTCGACTCGGCATCACCGAGTCACCACGGGTAACGGGTGCGCACGGTGAGACGGCGTCTTCCAAGTGTTCTCGGATCTTGTGAGTGTGTTTGCGAATTAAGTCCAAGGGACCATAGCCACTTGCTGCATCATTGTGTCACATCAGTTGGTATCAGAGCAAGTTTTAGACTTGTCTCTACAAGCCTAGGTCCTAGGGTCTTTGCATTATCTTCATCTGTGTGTCGGTCTCCTCCTCTTTGTGCATGTCCACTCGTAGTGGTGCCTTGTACCGGGCCGACCCCTCTACCTCGGTTCCCCCTATGAATCCCAATTCCCAAGGTGTCCAAGACATCCCTAGGGAGGCTCCCCAAGCTCCGATGGACCGAATTGAGGCTGCCCTCCAAACCCTCACAGAGCAGTTAAATGGTTTTTCCGTCCGTCTGGAGAGACTCGAGGAAGCTAGGGCCCCACCTAGGAACCATGCCCAAAGAGCTCCTCCTCCACGAGTTGAACTTGATAGGGAGGACTTAGAGAATGACTTTTACCATGAGAATGAGAGGCCCCGTCCACCTAGACATTTTGAGAGGCGACCACGGGATGACCCGGATGATTATCTCTTGAGGATGATTAAGGTAGAGGCTCCTAACTTTGATGGGTCCCATAACCCACATGTCTACCTAGAATGGGAAAGTGCCATGGACCAATACTTTGATTGGTACCCTATGACAGAAGATAGGAGAGTTAGGCTTGCAAAAATGCACCTTACCAAACTTGCCAAGACCTACTGGTTGAGTGTGGAAAGTAGGAAAAGGATTAGGCAGGAAGAACCCATTCATACCTGGGAAGACATGAAAGCCCAACTTAGGTTCAAATACCTCCCCAACTCCTACACCCAAACAATCTTAGATGAATGGCAATGCCTCACCCAAGAGGGAAAAATCGTGGTAGAATACATTGAACTGTTTGATTCCTACCTTTTAAAGTGTGGAGTACATGAAGAGTTGGCCGTCACCCTATCACGATTTAGGAATGGTCTCCACCCATACATCAAGAGAGAGCTAATTATGAGGGATGTGGATTCCCTTGAGATGGCTTATCAAATAGCCCGCGATACGGAGAGATTTTCTAGGAATCCTAAGTTTTCCTCTCCCCGCCCAACTGAACCAAAAAATATGGGTCCACGACCCATCCTTCCACCCCTATTGAAGACCCCTATCCCCAGTGGAGGAGCCCCTACTCGGCCTTACCAACAACCAACCAATTCCACTCCTACAAGGGCCACTCCACCCAACCCTCCTCCCCGAAGGGAGGAACCCCCCAAAAGGACAACCCCAGGGAGTAGCATGGTGAAATGCTTTCAGTGTCATGGTTATGGCCACATCGCCTCCCAATGTCCTTCCAAAGGATTGTCCAGCCTTATCATTGAGGGAGGGCCTACCCCGCTCCAAGGGGAGCATGAGAGTCCGGTTGAGGAGTATGAGGCTGCCTTAGGTTGGGAAGAGGAGTATGAACAACTCTATGAAGCAGGATTGGACCACGACCCTCCTCCTACCAACTCCCACCTAGGTGTCATTAGGTGCACCCTCACACAGCCACAAGAGGAAGATTGGCGTAGGACATCCATTTTTTCCACCTACATCAAGATGGGGGGCTATGTCAGGAAAGTCATCCTAGACAATGGGAGCTGTGTCAACGCCGTGTCGCCTGACACTGTCAAGCTTCATGGGCTTACTATCACACCCCACCCCAAACCATACTGAGTCTCTTGGATAAACAACCACTCCCTCCCGGTCAACACTTGTTGCCTTGTACCCATCACCTTCTCATCATATCAAGGCCAAGTATGGTGTGACATTATACCAATGGAAGTGAGAAGCATCCTACTAGGGAGGCCATGGATCTATGACGTCAATGCAACCATCCTAGGAAAACCAAACACTTGCACCTTCGAACATGAGGGAAAAACCATCCGCCTCAACCCATCTCCACCCCGGAAGGAACCACCCTCCAAGGGGATTCTCCCTAAACCATCTCAAAGCCCCGGGGTCTCATCCCCACCAACCCAATCAACTAACCAAGAGTCCACCCCAGAAACACCAACAGGGCTAGTCAAGGGCCTACATCTCATCACAAGAAAAGAACTTGAGGAAGAGGTAGCTCAAGGAACACCCTTGTGTGCGGAAATCATCTGCTTAGGAGATACCACTACCTCCCACCCACATCCTGTGGAAATACACCCTCTCCTAGAAGAATTTAAGGATGTCTTCCCCGATGAGCTCCCTGACCAACTTCCACCTATGAGGGATGTTCAACATGCTATTGATCTTGTCCCAGGAGTCACCCTCCCAAACCTTCCCCACTATCGCCTCAACCCCACGGAGCATGCTGAATTAAGGAGGCAGGTGGAGGAACTCATTAGGAAAGGCTTTCTCCGTCTTAGCAAAAGTCTGTGTGCCGTCCCGGCCCTTCTCACACCCAAGAAGGATGGGACATGGCGAATGTGTGTCGATAGTAGGGCCATCAACAAGATTACCGTCAAATACAGGTTCCCCATACCTAGGCTGGACGATATGCTCGACATGCTAGCCGGAGCCACCATTTTTTCCAAAATAGATCTTAAGAGTGGCTACCATCAGGTTAGGATAAGGCCAGGAGATGAATGGAAAATGGCCTTTAAAACCAAAGATGGACTCTATGAATGGCTTGTGATGCCTTTTGGGCTATCAAATGCCCCAAGCACCTTTATGCGCCTTATGACAGAGGTCCTTAGACCCTACATTGGAGTCTTCCTAGTGGTCTATTTTGACGATATCCTTATCTACAGCCAGTCCAAGGAAGCCCACCTCAACCATCTTAGGCAAATCTGCACTACCCTTAGGAAAGAGAGTCTCTTTTCCAACTTGGGAAAATGTCATTTCATGACCGAATCCATCACTTTCCTTGGGTATGTGGTCTCCACCAAGGGAGTATCCATGGACCCCGAAAAGGTCCAAGCTATCCTTGACTGGCCAGAGCCCCGCACTCTCCATGAGGTCCGGAGTTTCCATGGGTTGGCCACTTTCTATCGGAGATTTATCCGTTGGTTCAGCATGGTCACAGCCCCCATCACAGATTGCCTAAAAAAGGGGACGTTTGTGTGGACCAAGTCTGCTTCTAGGGCCTTCCAAGAGCTCAAGGAAAGGATGACCCAAGCCCCGGTATTATGCCTCCCTGACTTTTCCAAAGTCTTTGAGGTGACTTGTGATGCCTCCGGGGTAGGGATTGGCGGGATCCTCAGCCAAGAGGGACACCCAGTGGCCTACTTTAGTGAGAAATTGTGTGATGCTAGGATGAAGTACTCCACCTATGACAAAGAATTTTATGCGGTGGTTCAATCCCTCCGGCATTGGAGACATTATCTCCTGCCCAAAGAATTTGTCATCTTCTCTGACCACGAGGCCCTAAAATATCTCAACTCCCAACAGAAACTGAACTCCTGTCATGCTCGCTGGGTCGAATATATCCAATCCTACACATTCGTGATTAAGCATAAGGCTGGGAGTGAGAATCGTGCCGCAGATGCACTCAGCAAGAGGGTCTCGTTGTTGGCTACCATACAGGTAGAAGTCATAGGATTTGAGAGAGTCAAGGATGAGTACCATGATTGTCCAGACTTTGGGCAGATTCATACCACCCTGACCTCCCAATCACCTGGGGAATACCAAGGATTCATCCTAGAGGACGGGTTCCTCTTCAAGGGTCATAAGCTGTGTGTACCTAGAACCTCACTGCGGGATTTCTTAATCCGGGAGTTGCATGCTGGAGGCCTGGCCGGCCATTTTGGGGTGCATAAAACCATTGCCTTAGTTGAGGGTCAGTTCTACTGGCCGAGCCTCAAGAGAGATGTGGCTAAAATTGTGGGTCAGTGCCGCATATGCGCAACAGCAAAACAAGTGAAACAGAACACGGGCCTATACACCCCACTCCCTGTCCCTGATCGTCCATGGCAGGATTTGAGCATGGACTTTGTCTTAGGCCTACCTAGAACCCAACGAAAACATGACTCAATCTTCGTTGTAGTGGACAGGTTTTCCAAAATGGCTCATTTTATCCCTTGTTCAAAAACTTCGGATGCCTCCCACGTGGCCCGCCTATTCTTCGATGAAGTTGTTCGCCTCCATGGTTTGCCCAAGACCATCATTTCTGACCGGGATGTTAAGTTCACCAGCTACTTCTGGAAAACCCTCTGGCACCTAATGGGGACCCTTCTCAAGTTTTCCACGGCCTATCACCCCCAAACGGATGGGCAAACCGAGGTCGTCAATCGGAGCCTCGGGAATCTCCTTCGGTGCCTTGTGGCGGATCGCCCATGGAATTGGGATCTCATTCTACCTCACGCCGAATTTGCATACAACAATTCAACAAATAGGTCCATAGGCATGAGTCCCTTCAAAGCTGTGCATGGGTACAAACCCAGAAAGCCTTTAGACCTCATTCCCCTACCCCCACATGCTAGGGTGTCTATCACTGCTGAGTCTTTTGCACAACACCTTAGAGAGTTGCATGAAGACATTCGCAAACACATCAACAAGAGCAACGAGATTTATAAGAAGTCAGCCGATTCCCACCGCCGCCACCAGGAATTCCAAGTTGGTGATTTTGTGATGGTGAGAACTGAGAGGCTATTCCCTGAGAATGTCTCAAAGTTGATGTCGCGTGGAGCCGGCCCCTTTCAGGTGCTGAGGCGCCTTGGCACAAATGCTTATGTGTTGGACCTCCCTGAAGAGTACGGAGTAAGCCCCACTTTCAATGTGGCTGACCTGGTGCCCTACAAGGGTCCCACGGTGACACCCAGTGAGGAGATCCAGCCTATCCCACCCCTTGAGAGAGCCCCCACACCAACGAGAACTCCATCTGGACAGAGAGACCAGCGTGATCAAGTGGAGCGGATATTAGATGAACAGATCATCAACACACGGAGCAAGGTGTATGAGCGATATCTGGTTAGGTGGAAGGGACGGCCACCTTCGGATGATGCCTGGGTGAGTCGGGAGGACCTCCAGCGGCTGGACCCCGACCACTTGGAGCAGTATCACAGCAGGGAGGGCCTCTACTCGACAGAGTCGAGCTCTTTGCGGCCCGGGGGAAATGATGAGGGCATCACCCACGATTCCCTCTGGCTCGGGACCTCCCTCCCCCTCGACGAGGTCCAGACTTGAGCTCCATGGCATCCAGTTCGTTGCAGTACTTTTATGGATCACCTTTTGTGCACTTATTGTCTTTATCTTGAGTCATTTTGATGTAATTTGCCTTTTATTTAAGTCCAGTATCTAGGTTATGTGTTTATTTCCCTATGTCTTGTGGTCATCATGTGGGTTCGGGCCCAAACACTTGGGCTTGGCCCACTTGCCCCCCCCCTTTCTTCCCTAGTCATGTGTCATTAGTCTATTTTGCAGGGACTTTTTGTAAATTGGGATTCCCTATAAATAGGGCCCCAAACCCTCCATTTGGAGGTAATGAAGCATTGAGTAAAATTTGAGCCACAAGCATTGTCTTCCCTCTCTCTCTCTCTCTAGCTTCTTTCTCTCTCTCTCTCTCACAAAAAGGGGCGAACCCCTCTCTCTCTCTCCCCTCCCTTCTCTCTCCAAAATTCACACCACCCTCTCTCTCCTCTCCTTGCCACCTCATCTGCCACATCAGCCTCCCACCCCTTCACCTCCCCAAGAACCATAACTCCCTTTAATACCTCCACATCCCCAAGCAACCCTTCCCATTCCCCAAACACCCTTTCATCCTCCAAGGCACCCTTCCCTCTCCCCCAAGCATCCTTTCCACTTCCCCACACACCCATTCATATCCCTAGGAGGAATTGACTCCCATTCCCCCCACTAGCTGCGACCCCCCATTCCCTTCCCCATTACCTTGGCCGACCCCCCACCACCAACCCCCCCTCCTAGCTGCGTCCCTTTCACCCCACCTCCCTCTTAGACCTCCTAATCCCCTGCTCCACCCTCTCACCATCTCTGAAACATCCCTCCCCCTTCAACCATCAACACCTCCACCCCCACCATTGCTAACCCTCCACTTACATCAACCTAGTTCCACCACCATTCTCTTCACATTGATCAGCCTGCAGGTGACAGAAGAAAGGGTTGTCTTGCAGAAGCAACCACGGAGTCATACGACGACATCTGAAGGCGTACCACACAATTCTGGAAAGGTCATCCAATCAGCTTCGCAGGCGAGGTGATCCCACCCCATTCTGAGTCCGGGGTTGTCCGGGAGGAATGATCTCCCCCAACTGCGCAGAGCTGCCCCTGCAGAGTATCTGAACCAGAATAGAAGCTGTACCATGATGAACCGCGGGAGAATCCGGCCACGAGCTCTTCTACAAAGTTCTCCTTCGTCCAGTCTACCTTCAAAATCAAGAAGTGGAACTTCGATCGGCATCCGTGGGTCAAAGTTACCATTTTCCTCCCTCTGCTACGCGGGTGTGCTTCCCACAATCTGCTTCGACCTGCCTCCACTTTTCAGAGTCCTCCAGTCCTCTTCGACATCACATGGCTTCCCCGTCAGTTTTGCTGCGAAGAGGACTCATCCACAGTTCCAACAACTCCAGCGGTTCATGATTCGGAGTCCATAAACTGTCGGGGCACTCTCTATAACCTGCTGTTGGAGATCTGAAGCTGCCAGTCCCAGATTCTGTCACACTGTTCGAACCTCCACCAAGGCCAGCATCGACACCCGAAGAATTCAAAAAAATTCTGAGGCATTCTGGTTCCAGTTGCGAAGAGTTCCCCTCTGGTCTCGTCATCAGAAAAATTCCAGATTGAGATCTACGGCCGTAACACCGACTGTCTGTCACCTCTCACAGCAAGCAAGCAGCCTCAGCATCAGCTCTTTCTCTTAGATTTTCAACGAATCTCCCCACCCCGCCTGGCTGGCTTAACGCCCCTCCCTGTGCGGAGGTAGTGTTTGATTTGTAACTTTGAAATCCCCACCCCAAGTCCACCCTCCTGTGTGAGGTGTAGTGATTGTACTTAATTAAACAGGGTTCAAGCCTCACCGGTGCAGTGTGCGGGGAACCCATACATCCCCGCTCGCCCATCGTCTCCGACCGGGGTTGGTTTCTTCAAACCAACCAGGTGAGCTTCTGCCCTTGCTCCCCTTAATATCTGTTTATTTAATATCCGCCAAACGAGTCCGCTGGCTAGTGAGAGAGTGCCCGTTCCCGGAGCCACCATCTTGGAGTGGTCATCGTGGATGATAGTGAGTGAGTGACCTAGTGCCCCCGAGGCACCCGGCCGCCCTTGATTGTGGGCATCATACCTTCGGGAGGGTGAACCTTAATTGTGCTGGCCCTCTACCAGCAAGGGTCTTTCTCCACCACCTCGACTCGGCATCACCGAGTCACCACGGGTAACGGGTGCGCACGGTGATACGGCGTCTTCCAAGTGTTCTCGGATCTTGTGAGTGTGTTTGCGAATTAAGTCCAAGGGACCATAACCACTTGCTGCATCATTGTGTCACATCAACTTCACTGGACCTCTGGAGTCTTTCCCAGTTGAGCGGCTTGCCGATAGACGGGGAGCCGTACGAAGTAGTTTGTTTCCTGGACTGGCTGAAAGACCAGACAGATGGCGAACGCAAATACTTTACGGGCTTCACCTACCGCTATTTGATGAAGGCATACCGCACCCTGCTGAGGCTGACGCTTGACTCACGAGAAGCGCGGAAGCCTGGCGAAAAGAGACGCGTGCGGATGGGCACATGGCTTCAATACTTCTTCGGTGGGGAGCAGCAATATGAGGACTTCCCCACGGTGGTTCCGACAGTAGTGAAGCGGAAGAAGAGGGATCGACGCCAGATGACATACCCTGCTGCTTCAGGGAGAGGGCGGCAAGGGGGCCCGAATCCCACAGGAGTTGACGCAGTCACACATTGTGCTGCGTATCTGACATATTGACTTTGCTCGTGCGCCCTCCCTCAGGGGGAAGAGACGGTAATCAGGCCGGAGGCCATTTACCCTGCATGTTTGATGGCTTGGGAGACAAAATTGTCCCTGTGCCCGGTGGCTCTATGCCTCACATATAAGATGCTGGGGGATTTGCACAAGTCACGGATCCCCAGAAATTCATGGACGGTCGGCCCCATCCATTTCTTCAACGCCTAGGTCTGCACTTTATTTCCTGTAGCAGCTCCCCGGTCGATGCAGTCAGACTGTCCTTGGCCGCGGATGATCGAATTTGCTAGTGCTGAGTCGTCTTCACTGGCGGATCAGCTTTTTGCTATTTGGGGGAAGCTGACTACAGTTCTGACAGATTCCCCAAGAGTTCTGCACTTTTGGAGCTTGGCTGCTAGCTCCAGCCCTCTCATCAACAGGATGCGATAATGCCGATTGTCCGAGATAGAGGAATTCATTCACCAGCTCACCGGGACCGCTCACCGGGACCAAGAGCACGAGGCCAATCTTGGAGCCAGAATTGGTTGATTGGGCACTGTCTATCCGCCCCAGTGTCCTTGTATTTAGAAAGAGCGGCTTACTGTGGCTGGAACCGTACTACCCCTTCCGCTTTGGCCGGAATTTCGGATATGACCAGCAGATTCCTTCTTCTTTAGCCCGGTTCAATCTCCCGAACAGACATCGGGCTGGTCAGACGACTACAGATGAATCCCGCACATGGTGGGACTACTTCCATCGTCGGGAGGACGTATCCTTCAGGGTGCCAACCCCAGCTCGTCTGCCCCGAGTGACTCCGGACTTCATCAAGTGGTGGAATGCACGGACGGGCTTCTACCGAAACTTTCGGAAAGACTGTTGGCATGTTGCCGAACGTCGTTTCTTCGATTCCCAGCAGGAGCCTATTTTGGATGTTGATCCATCCTATTTGAAGAAATTGAAGTCCTGGTCCAACACCGAGGTGATGGCATATCTGGAGGCCAGGAAAGCTGCGAAGGGTAGGTCGTCCAAGGCCGACTCGAAGATGCCAGAGATCCAGAAAGATGACTACGTCAAGACTCTCTGGGGGCTATGCCGGGTTAGCAGTGACCGGATCGCCCTCCAGACGATCCCCCTCCCGGTGGAGGAACCTCTGCCTACAGTGGCGGGTTGGCACCCAGAAGCTGACCGTTTTCATCCCTACCGGACCTTCATCAGGAGGGAAGATAGATGGGCTGACTTGTATTCCAGCACCCCTTGGATATTCGCCCTGCTTCATTCTCACGGGCTTTCAATTTCTGGTCCATTAGAAGCCATCCGGGACCATCAGCTCCTAGTATCTTTCAAGTATGTCGACGGCTGGGGATTGGACCACTTGGGCCTATATCACCACTTATCCTCTTGTGGCCATGAAGATTTGGCGCAGCTGGCGGAGAAAAGTGAGAAGATTGGTGACGTGTACTGGCTTATTCACGAAGCGGCTTCTCGAGATAAGGCGCTCGTATTACTTTACTGGTCGCTCAGCCCCCGATATACAGGGCCACCAGGTAATGCTTGTGTTTCCTTTCAGCCTTAAAGCTGCTCCTTTCATAGTCAGTATGCATCTTTCTCACCTATGCGCTTTTGCAGCTCACCTCTCTGTGGAGGCCACCAAACATTACAGGGAGTTGATATCTAAGGCGCAGAAGCCTTCATATTTTAATATTCCAGAGCCGGCTCCGACCACAACACCGCTGCCCCCTGAGGATTCGAGGAAGCGAACCAGGTCCCAGGTCAGGGAGGCTATCAGCAAGGCCAAGAAGGCCAAGAGGGCGGACTCCCACGCTACCCGGGCGCGCCGGAGGAAGGCCACTGAAGAGGAACCCATAGTCACCCCTCCTTGGGTTCCATCATTCTCCGAGTTTGAGGCTGCTTGGATGCAAGGACCTGAGGGCGAAGGTAACTTCTTGTTCCTATATGGATTGTTTGATTATTTCTGCCACCTTGGCTGATCATCCTTCCCTTTTTTTTTAGCTGCTGGCACTACCTCCGCCATTGTCGGGTTGGAGGCGGTGACTGGAGCCGCGGCTGAGGAGAGAAAGGAGGAAGCACCCTCAGCCTCTGTTGAGGGTGACTTGCCTTCACCGACACCCCATCAGGAGATGGAAGGTAACTTGCAGCTTGCCTATGGAGCTCGGCGGTCCATCGTGCTTTCAGTCGGGCCTTGACTGTTTATTATCTTTTATCTCCAGTCGATGTTCGACCAACGATGCTCCCCGAGGTCGGTGCCATGGCGGGAGCTGCTACTAGAGAGCAGGTGCCTTCAATGGGAGAGTCCCAAGATATCCAGCCAACTGGTGTCTCCGAGGCAGAGACCGCCGAGGAGGTTCCGGCTAAGGGGCCTCCTCCTAGTAGCATGGTTCCCGCTCAGATACTGGAGATTCGAGAACAGGCGGAAGAGTCCTCCTCCTCTGAGCGAGTTGATTATGGTGGCGGCTCCGGCGACGACGAGGGGTTCCCACCGGTTGACACCGAGGTTGAGGATGTTGGGGCCTCTTCAGCTTATGAAAGTGACCTTTTAACATTTAGTCCTCCGAGACTACTGGGAGTCGAGCACGGGCCATCATACCAGACCGCTGGAGGGGGGCCAGAACCTTCAGAGGCCACTTTTGGAGGCCTAAATATAGTGCCAGTCGAGGTAGGAAATGTTTCGACTCCCACCCGCAGCACTTCTTTTTATTTCCAAGCCAGCTGGATGACATACATATATGTGATGCAGGCTGAGGTGATACTGCCAGCTGTGATGGTTCGCATACCCCTTCCTGACTTAGGCATGAGCCAATCAGCCTTTCCACCTGTTGTGTGGCCCATTGCCCTATGCTGCTGCAACGGCCTCAGAGGAGCACGACGCAACTGCTGGAGTCGACGACCTAACCGAGGTTGCGGGGCCTCAAGCCTTGGTTGCCGGCGAGGAACTATTGCTGAAGCCAAGTGGTCCCACAGAAATAGAAGCGGGAGAAATCATTGCAGAAGAGGCCGATGCTACTAAAGCCTTGTCTGTCATAGAAAGCTCCCCTCTTTTAGCGTCCGGTGAGACTGTTCAGGAGGAGCAAGCGCCCTCGGCTGCCGAGACGGCTGTCATAACCTCACCTCACAGGACGGGCAAGGAAGTCGCCATCGTGGAGAGCTCTTCAGCTGTGGCAGCTGCAATTGTCGGGCCGGGTGTCGGCGCTGTGCAGACCATGCCGTCGACGTCCCTCAGGGTGGCCGACGACATCTGGGCCGAGATAGATAGCAAGGTGGACTTTCAGCTCCCCGAGACTTCGCCACTGGGCTTACAATTTTCCAGTGACATGGTGTGGCACTCTCCGGACAATCTCCAGTGAGCCGTGTCAGCTTCCCCGGGCCTGACCTATGTGCAGCTGAGGGGCCTGATAGAACACTTCTCCCGATCATTATTAGCATTTGGCTGCCCAATGGATGATTGGACCCCGCGGGTTATAATGCTGTTAAAGCATGCAAACATGCGGGATTTCCTCAGCCGGGAGGTATTTGATCAGCTGGCGGCTATGAAGCTAGAGAGGGCAGATTGTCGCGCCGCTACCACTTCATTGAGGGTGACCGTGGAACAATTGAGAAATGTTGCCGGTAATATCTCAGAACATCGGCTGCTCCTCACGGCGCGGATGGAAGAGTTGCGCGCGAAACTTGCTAAGGTCGAGGCCGAGTTGCAGGAAGACGAGCGCCTAGAGGTCCAGACAATGGAAGAAGCTGATCTGGCTGAAGGACGACTTGTCTCGCTGGATGAGAGGTTATCACAGCTGACAGCTACCGAGGCTCGGTTGCAGGAGTTGACCCACTACCCCTCACTACGTCTCTTGGAGTTGGTAGATATTTTTCGGTGCCCTTTGCCGTAGCTTTGCTTTGCTCTATTTTTTTGCATCGAGCTCTGCTTCTTTTTGCCATTGGAGCTTATGTACCCCTGGGGAATGCCCCGGGCACAAATGTATTCTGACAACTCACATTAATGAAACATCTCTATTTGTCGCCTCAATCGTGACTTCTTTCCCTCTTTTCTTCTTTCTTTTCTTTTGGCCGCTCATCCAAGTCTAGGGATACGCGTCGATGGTGCAGGAGAGCGCTCACGCCTTCCGCGAAGGGGTGAGGTGTTCGCTCCACCGCAGCATAGCCGTTACTGGAGCAGGATTTTTTTTGGCCAGGGCGGGACATGGGTAGCATAGGCGGATGTGCCTTATGAACTTCGCCAATGAAGGCAAAGGGTGTGTTCTAAGCATCGACATAGGTTAAATGTCGACGCAATGATACTTTGTTTATTAACAAGGGCGGAAGGCCCAGGTTAGGGGGGGTAGTTGACCGGGCTCATCGATGGTGACAAGGGTCGAAAAAAGTAGCGACCGATCTTGCCGATGGTGACAAGGGTCGAGAAGGTAGCGACCGATCTTGCCGATGGTGACAAGGGTCGAAAAGGGTAGCGACCGATCTTGCGAATGGTGACAAGGGTCAAAAAAGTAGCGACCGATCTTGCCGATGATGACAAGGGTCGAAAAGGGTAGCGACCGATCTTGCCGATGGTGACAAGGGTCGAAAAGAGAGCGACCGATCTTGCCGACGATGACAAGGGTCGAGAAGGTAGCGACCGATCTTGCCGATGGTTACAAGGGTCGAAAAGGTAGCGACCGATCTTGCCGATGATGACAAGGGTCGAAAAGGGTAGCGACCAATCTTACCGATGGTGACAAGGGTCAAAAAGGGTAGCGACCGATCTTGCCGATGATGACAAGGGTCGAAAAGGGTAGCGACCGATCTTGCCGATGATGACAAGGGTTGAAAAAGGTAGCGACCGATCTTGCCGATGATGACAAGGGTCGAAAAAGGGTAGCGATCGATCTTGCAGATGGTGACAAGGGTCGAGAAGGTAGCGATCGATCTTACCGATGGTGACAAGGGTCGAAAAAGGTAGACGGTCTTGCCGATGATGACAAGAACCGTAAAGGGTAGCGACCGATCTTGCCGATGGTGACAAGGTTGAAAAGGGTAGACGGTCTTGCCGATGATGACAAGAACCGGAAAGGGTAGCGACTGATCTTACCAATGGTGACAAGGGTCGAAAAGGGTAGACGGTCTTGCCGATGATGACAAGAACTGGAAAGGGTAGCGACCGATCTTGCCGATGGTGACAAGGGTCGAAAAGGGTAGACGGTCTTGCCGATGATGATAGGAACCAGAAAGGGTAGCGACCGATCTTGTCGATGGTGACAAGGGTCGAAAAGGGTAGACGGTCTTGCCGATGATGACAGGAACTGGAAAAGGTAGCGACCGATCTTGCCGATGGTGACAAGGGTCGAAAAGGGAAGACAGTCTTGCCGATGATGACAGGAACCGGAAAGGGTAGCGACTGATCTTGCCAATGGTGACAAGGGTCGAAAAGGGTAGACGGTCTTGCCGATGATGACAAGAACCGGAAAAGGTAGCGACTGATCTTGACGATGATGACAAGGGTCGAAAAGGGTAGGAAATATATATAGGTGGGACATTGGATGAAGACTCCGCTTCGACCCTGTAAAGGGTCTTCAGGACGGAGGATGGATCATCACTATTCATCGTTCATTTATAATTTCTCTTTTTTTTATTCATACTACTGACCTAAGCGCCCTTTCGAGTTTTCGCCGAAGCCAGCCCCCTCTTGCTTTTGCCCACGCACCCTCTCGGGTTTTCACGTGGCGGGGTACCCGATTTTGCCTGCGACGCCCTTTCGGGTTTTCGCCACAGCTGGGTTACAGCCGTTTTTACACTTGTCCTAATGTAGGAGCAAGTCTGGCGGGGTATCTCTATTTTTCACCCTATTTTTTTTCTTTTTTATTTTTTTTGAATTTGGAATACAGAAGAACTTGACTTCTAGAACGTCGACTGGCCTTGCCGATGATGACAAGGATTAGCCCCTGGTTTAGTTTGTCGACACTGGTCGAATGTCGAAGCAAAGGACACGGTAAGATCTGAGTTAAGGGTAGAGGTCGACCGATCTCGCCTGATGATGACGAGGGTCGAACCTGAGTTTCTTTGTCACGCCCCGAGCGCGGAAGATACCCGGAGGTGCGCGACGTGTCTATATCAATCATGTCAATCAGAGTGGTCGTGTATTCGACACAAAGACAGAGATGCGCAAAATAGCAAGATAACCCAATCCTTATTCCTTTATAATAGACTATTACAAATCCAATACTCTGTTTAATAAAAAGAAAAGTACATAGTTGACTCAAGAAACTATAGAAAAGACTAGATGACACTTGAGCAGCTCTAGCACTTTCACTCATGACCATTCCCATCCGATTGACTTCCATCGTCGTCGGACTTACCTGAAAAGTAAAAAGGGACAAACGGGATGAGCGAACGCTCAGTAGGAAATTATATCTCAAGTACTAGCAAGGGGTTTAAGTAATTACATTTTCATGAATGCGATAAAGCTATGCATGCTCGCATAAAACGACAAGATAGAGAGAATGTAATATCAAGGACATAAGATGAACTTAATCATGAACTTTCAACAAGATAACAAGTTTATTCAAGATATTCAAGCAAGTACGTTTAACAAGTCATGTCAAGAACTTTGGCTATCATGTATCAAGCAAGTAAATTACCCTTTTTCGGGCCACGCATTTCATGTCAAGTCAAGTACGATTTCAAGTACAAGATGTGTGTGGAATGTCCAATCAAGCAAGTCAAGTACTCGGTATAATGCCAGATACCTTATCATTTTAACTCCCATGGGCACAAGTACTTTCGGGTGCTCCTCCCAGGACCAGATCGGGCCCTATATGCGCAGGCATTTATCATGTGTTTTGACATCCACTCTTGTTTATAGCCAACATAGAATTTCAATAATCAAGCTTGTAGACACGTAGGACAACTTTGATAGAATAGAGTCCAAAATATGACAAAGGACATAGAATGGCGATAATAACGGTATAATCACGATATCGATAACAATCTAGGTAGAATATGGTTCCCTTAACTTGGGTACCATGACAAATCAATATGGACATTCTTTATATAGAATTGAGGTCCACATGAACAGTATATCAAAGGTAAGATACCCTCATTCTTATCATAGAATTGAGGTTTACAAGAATGACATGATATGGCATGATATCATCATCCCATTAAGAATTTCTTATGATATACTCTTTGTATGATCATAAGGGCCGGTATACCATGTTTCTTTAGATTGACATGGCAAGGATCGTGTAATGAGTTTTTAGGGTACAACCAGCTCAGTCGGCCTTGAGGGAATCCAAGGCTACGAGGAGTCTTACGGAGGTCTCTATGACTAACTCGCTAGTCCAAAGGAACGGAATGTCCAATGGAGAGCTTGTATGTCAATGAGAGTTGAGTGTGATCGATGAAACAACGTGAAAAGTGGGACTATACTCACGGAGTGGAGAATAGTGCCGATATATATATTATATAATATGAAACCATCGGTTAACAGAACCAGGATAAAAATCATTTTTACAGAAAATAACGACTTACGCTAAGTCGTTTCTCAAGTAAGTAACGCCTAACATAAGGGCGTTTACATATGTTCCGTTTTGCAGAATTTTCAATAATTCAGTAATTTATCTAAAACGCGCCCTAGACGGGGTCGTTTCTTAAAGAGTTGACGACTACAGTAGCAGGCGTCTCATTATTTATATTTTTGATAGAATATTAATAATTTTTCACGATTTGTCTAAAACACGCCCTGGCAAGGGGCGTTACTGTTTAATTCTATATTACAGAATATATGTATTTCAGGATTTTGACCGATAAACGCCCTATGAAGGGGCGTGTCTTTTCAATTTACGCCCTATGGTAGGGCGTTAACATGTGGAAAATGACTTTGTCAAGGTCGTTACTTAAAGTTTCTGTAGGAAATTTGAAGGACAGTAATAATTTCAGGATAACAGAGGAACGAAGATAATATCAGGACAATAACGTTAGTAGGTTTAAGACAGAGGATCATGCATTGTTTATAATCATGATTTCATAGATAATCAGTTCTTAAGGTGGGTGATTAACGGTTTAAAAAAATTAACGCCTGAGTACAGGGCGTTAGATATTAAAGTAATGACCTGGGAAGGGTCGTTTCATGTGAAATAGCGCCCTTGACAGGGGCGTCTCTTTCAAAATATTTCAGAAAAACGCATGGAAACTATAATAACCGTATGCATGACATGCTTATATATATCTTGCATTAATTTCATTTGGGCTACAGTATCTTGAGAAAATCCTACCTTGTGATAATCCGAAGATTGAACCGTGAAGGTTTCGGAAAAGGGGATCGATGCTCTGTTTAAGATGGCAGCTACTGGCTGATGGCTTTGATGAAGAACCCTTGTTCTTCGGTTCTGTACTCCTACAGGAACAGAAGAAGAAACATTTATTAATTTCTTCACCTATCAGAACAGAGGAGATTAGAAGAACGTTACCTTGTTCTTCACTTATGCTGCTGCGTCCTCAACCTGTAAGAGGAAAAGAGGATGAAGAACTATTAGTTCTTCATGTAACCGAAGCAAAGAGAAACTTATATGAACTGCTATTACGTTCATAAGGAAAAGAAGAAGAAGAAGAAGAAGATATGTTCTTCACGTACCTGTGTGGTTCGATCGTCCAAATAGGTTTAGGGTTTGTTCGATCAAGATTATTTATAGGATTTTGGACGTCCTGTTAAGGTTAGTGTTCTAGTAGAAGTAATGCTTCCAATATAGAGTCCTTGCCCTATTAAATACTTACTGGATTAACATAATCCTTCCCTGGATAAGCTCCCGTGTCGAACGGAACTCGAATGGAATTAACGCCTTTGGTCAGGGCATCGATTCTTTAATTAACGACCTTGTTCAGGTCGTTTCTTAAGAAGCGCCTTATATAAGGGCGTTCTTTATTTTTAAAACACGCCCAAGACAGGGGCGTTTCTTGTCCTTGCCCTTTTTTGGCGTTGGGTTTTGACGCCGTCAGGTGAGGGCGTCCTTTCTTTAGTCACGCCGTATATAGAGGCGTTTCTTTTTAAATTAACGCCTTGCTAAGAGGCGTTATTTGTAAAATGTTTTATTTCGTTCAATTAACCCTATTCTTATTATCTGTATTACTTCTGTAATATATATGTTTTAATTCATTTCAAATATTCATTTATCAGGGTTGCTACACCCTCCCCCACTTAAAAAGAATTTGGTCCCCAAATTCCATTGCATATTATGTATATACGCGGAGAGTGTAGAATATATACCTCTTAGAATAACTCGGGAAATCGTTTCTTCATAGATTCCTCGGTCTCCCATGTTGCTTCGTGTTCCGTATTCTTATTCCATTGCACTTTAAGCATGGGAATAACCTTATTCCTTAGAGCTCGTATTTCACGATCTAAGATTTTCATAGGCTTCTGTTCATATGTGAGATCTTTCTGGATCACCAGATCTCCATGTTTAATAATATGCGATGGATCGTGTACATACTTCTTCAACATAGATATGTGAAATACATTATGTACCTCGGACAATTGAGGAGGCAACGCGATGCGATAAGCAACCTCGCCAACTCTTTCAAGTACCTCGAATGGTCCGATGAATCTTGGCGTAAGCTTGTCCTTAACACCAAATCTTCGTATGCCACGTCCAGGCGATATCTTGAGAAATACATGATCTCCGATTTGGAATTCAAGATCTCTCCTTCTTGTATCAGCATAAGCCTTTTGTCTCGTCTGAGCAACTTGTAATCTTTCTCTGATTACTTGTATCTTCTCAGTTGTATCCCTTACCATGTCTGGACCTAATAGTTATTTTTCCCCAACTTCGTTCCAGCATAAGGGTGATCGGCAACTCCTTCCATATAAAGCTTCGAAAGGTGCCATTTGGATACTAGCTTGGTAGCTATTATTATATGCAAATTCCACTAGTGGCAAATGATCGTGCCAGCACCCTCCAAAGTCCATGATGCATGCTCTAAGCATATCCTCAACAACCTGGTTTGTTCTCTCGGTCTGACCATCCGTTTGTGGGTGGAAAGCAGTACTAAAGTTGAGCCTTGTTCCCATCGAATGTTGTAATCCCTTCCAAAAATGAGAAGTAAAACGGGGATCTCTGTCAGACACGATTGAGACAGGAATTCCATGTATCCTGACTATTTCCTTGATGTACAGTGCAGCTAGCACATCAATTGACCATCGACTTTTTATTGGCAAGAAATGTGCCGATTTAGTTAATCGGTCAATGATAACCCAGATTCCATCATGTCCTCCTTTCGATTTAGATAAACCCATGATGAAGTCCATACCAATATCCTCCCATTTCCACTTAGGAATATCTAGAGGATGAAGTTTTCCAGCAGGCTTTTGGTGTTCCGCCTTGACCTATTGGCAAGTGAGACAGCGTGATACACAGTCCGCTATTTCCCTTTTCATGTTGGGCCACCAAAAGTTCCTCTTTACATCTTGATACATTTTGGTTGATCCTGGATGAATAGTGTACCTTGATCGGTGAGCTTCGTCTAAGATCTTCTTCTTTAATTCCGGACAGTCAGGTATACAAGTTCTACCTTTGAATAATAATCTTCCATCAGAAGTTAGTTGGAAATCAGATTGTCCCTCTAATCTTCCTTTGATTTCCACTAATATAGGATCATCATTCTGAAGTGCTTGTATCTCAGATAATAAATCTGACTGGATGCTTACATGAGATAATGTAATAAATTTGGATTCCGTGTCCAAGCTTATATTGAGCTCGGAGAATTGTTCTAGCAACCTCCATTCTTGTATCATATAATTGGCTATCATTACTCTCGGCTTTCAACTAAGGGCATCAGCAACATAATTACCCTTTCCGAGATGGTATTGTATATTGAAGTCGAAGTTCTTGAGATATTCTAGCCAGCGTCTTTGTCTCATGTTTAGCTCTTTTTGTGAAAATAGATATTTGAGACTTTTGTGATCGGAGTATACAGTAAACTGCACTCCATATAAGTAGTGTCTCCATATCTTTAGGGCAAATACCACCGCGGCCAGTTCTAAATCATGGATGGGGTAATTCTCCTCATGCTTCTTCAGTTGACGTGAAGAGTATGCTATGACCTTTTCTTGTTGCATTAGGACACATCCGAGGCCAATGCCAGAAGCATCTGTGTAGACCTCAAATTTCTCTCCTTCTATTGGTAGAGCTAACACTGGAGCTATAGTGAGATGATCCTTGAGAGTTTGGAAACTTCTTTCACATTCCTCACTCCATTCATATCGGATCTCCTTACGAGTTAATCTTGTAAGTGGTACGGCGATTTTAGAGAAATCTTTGATGAATCGCCGATAATAGCCTGCAAGACCTAAGAAACTTCTGATCTCGCTTGCATTAGTGAGTCTTTCCCAGTTTCTTACAGCTTCAACTTTTGACGGATCTACAGATAATCCATCCTTTGATATGACATGTCCGAGAAAAGCCACTTCTTCCAGCCAGAACTCGCATTTGCTGAGCTTAGCGTATAGTTGATTTGTCCTCAAGATTTGTAATGCAATCCTCAAATGCTCTTCATGTTCTTCCTTAGTCTTGGAATATATCAATATATCATCAATGAAGACTACTATGAATTGATCCAAGTAAGGCCTGAATATGCTATTCATTAACTGCATAAAGGCAGCAGGGGCATTTGTTAGTCCAAAAGGCATAACAACAAATTCATAATGGCCATACCTGCTTCTGAATGCGGTCTTGTGAATGTCATCATCCTTGATTCTTAATTGATGATATCCCGACCTGAGATCAATCTTGGAAAAGTATTTGGATCCTGAAATCTGATCAAATAATTCATCGATTCTCGGCAGTGGATACTTGTTCTTGATAGTAAGATGATTCAACTGTCGATAGTCGATACACAATCTCATGGATCCATCCTTCTTCTTTACAAATAAGACTGGTCCACCCCACGGGGAAGTACTTGGTCTAATAAACCCTTTTCGGATTAGTTCCATCAACTGCTCCTTCAACTCCTTGAGTTCAGCAGGGGACATTCTATATGGTGCCTTTGAAACAGGACCAGCACCAGGGACTAAGTCAATGGTGAAGGCCACTTCTCTTTGAGGGGGTAATCCCGGCAAATCTTCCGGAAATACGTCTGGAAATTCTCGCACTACCTGAATGTCTTCTATCTTGGTTTCCTTAGCTTCTTTAACAGTGACAAAAGCAAGGAAGGATACACATCCGTTCCTGACGAGCTTGCTTGCTAGAAGAGCCGAAATAAGAGGGGATTTACTCCGACTCTTGGGGCGAGTAAAGACTAATTCTGGAAAATCTTTGAAAGCAATTCGGCTATTGCGGCAATCAACCGTTGCCTGGTATTTGGATAACCAGTCCGCTCCCAGTATAACATCATACTCCTTTAGATCGAGGCATATGAGATCTATAGGTAAATTCCTACCTTGAACCATTACCTCACAGTTTTGGTAGTGATGAGTAATATCATTTTCACTTCCAAGAGGAGTAGTTAGACTATTTTTATCCATTCAGTTCTAACGGTAACGGGTCGGCAAACTTCTTAGAAATAAAGGAATGCGATGCACCCGTATCAAATAAGACATAAGCACTTTTGGAACAAATTTTCAATGTACCTTCCACTAATCCGCCTTCTTCTTCAGGTTCGGTCTCCTGGATTGCATGAAGACGAGCATTCTT
Source organism: Amorphophallus konjac (assembly GCA_022559845.1). Taxonomy (NCBI): domain Eukaryota; kingdom Viridiplantae; phylum Streptophyta; class Magnoliopsida; order Alismatales; family Araceae; genus Amorphophallus; species Amorphophallus konjac. Next base: position 171,546,200 of record CM040119.1, on the reverse strand, counting down.
TGTCACCGGGCGTTTACCATCGCCGGCTTGGTCATTCATTAATGGACACTCGGGAATCCGATGTTCGCGACTCCCACAACGGAGACAAGCTCCTAATTTCCTCCAGCATTCTTCGGTCTTGTGACCAGCCTTGTCACAATGCTTGCATGTTGTATTAGAAGGGTTATTTGTGATGGAGAAAGGCTTGGTCTTTTTGAACTTATGGTCTTGAGAGGAAGAACCTCCATTATTGGGCCTCTTCTTAAAGTTGGGTTTGAAAGAACCCGAACCGTAACTTGTTCCTTCTTGTCTTTTCCACGGATCCTATCAGATAGTTCCGTGGCATCTTCAAGTAATTGAGCTCGGCGCACTATTTCAGAATAAACTTGGATGTCCATAGGCGCCAGTTGAGTAATGTAGTGGGGCCTAAGCCCATTAAGAAATCTACGGGCTTTCATCTTCTCCATGCTGATAAGATGCTTAGCATATCTAGACAACCTGGAGAACTGAGCTTCATAATCTGCTAATGATAAAGATCGTTGCTTCAATGCAGCGAATTCTGCAGCCTTCTTTTCTTGGACTCGGTCCGAGAAATATTTAGCATTGAAGTATTCCACAAATTCTTCCCATGTTACTTGAGTAGGATCGATGGTTGCTTCAATAGACTCCCACCAGCATCTAGCATCTTTCTCTAACTGGAATGTAGCTAATAGAACTTTGTCCTGATCCGTGCATTGCATGACACGGAATATGCGTTCGGTTTCCCAAACCCAATGCTCGGCATCGTCCGGATCGATCGATCCCATGAACTTCGGGGGATTCATGTTCTTAAATGCTTGGTGTAAGCTTCCAGCTCGTGGAGCACCACCTTGTGCTACCTGTTGTAGCACTTGAGTCATCCCTTGGAGGGTACGCTGCATGTTGCGCCATTGAGCACGTTCGGCAGCCATTATCCTACAATTACAATAGCTACGTTAGTATTATATCACTGTGATCTTATTAAAAGACTTATTGACTCTTAACCCTTGGTTCTACCCAATCTCACTGGTTGAAAGGTTCAAACTTATCCTTGGACTTGGGTTTTTCCTAGGAATTGAATACCTTAGGCTCTGATACCACAAAGACTGTCACGCCCCGAGCGCGGAAGATACCCGGAGGTGCGCGACGTGTCTATATCAATCATGTCAATCAGAGTGGTCGTGTATTCGACACAAAGACAGAGATGCGCAAAATAGCAAGATAACCCAATCCTTATTCCTTTATAATAGACTATTACAAATCCAATACTCTGTTTAATAAAAAGAAAAGTACATAGTTGACTCAAGAAACTATAGAAAAGACTAGATGACACTTGAGCAGCTCTAGCACTTTCACTCATGACCATTCCCATCCGATTGACTTCCATCATCGTCGGACTTACCTGAAAAGTAAAAAGGGACAAACGGGATGAGCGAACGCTCAGTAGGAAATTATATCTCAAGTACTAGCAAGGGGTTTAAGTAATTACATTTTCATGAATGCGATAAAGCTATGCATGCTCGCATAAAACGACAAGATAGAGAGAATGTAATATCAAGGACATAAGATGAACTTAATCATGAACTTTCAACAAGATAACAAGTTTATTCAAGATATTCAAGCAAGTACGTTTAACAAGTCATGTCAAGAACTTTGGCTATCATGTATCAAGCAAGTAAATTACCCTTTTTCGGGCCACGCATTTCATGTCAAGTCAAGTACGATTTCAAGTACAAGATGTGTGTGGAATGTCCAATCAAGCAAGTCAAGTACTCGGTATAATGCCAGATACCTTATCATTTTAACTCCCATGGGCACAAGTACTTTCGGGTGCTCCTCCCAGGACCAGATCGGGCCCTATATGCGCAGGCATTTATCATGTGTTTTGACATCCACTCTTGTTTATAGCCAACATAGAATTTCAATAATCAAGCTTGTAGACACGTAGGACAACTTTGATAGAATAGAGTCCAAAATATGACAAAGGACATAGAATGGCGATAATAACGGTATAATCACGATATCGATAACAATCTAGGTAGAATATGGTTCCCTTAACTTGGGTACCATGACAAATCAATATGGACATTCTTTATATAGAATTGAGGTCCACATGAACAGTATATCAAAGGTAAGATACCCTCATTCTTATCATAGAATTGAGGTTTACAAGAATGACATGATATGGCATGATATCATCATCCCATTAAGAATTTCTTATGATATACTCTTTGTATGATCATAAGGGCCGGTATACCATGTTTCTTTAGATTGACATGGCAAGGATCGTGTAATGGGTTTTTAGGGTACAACCAGCTCAGTCGGCCTTGAGGGAATCCAAGGCTACGAGGAGTCTTACGGAGGTCTCTATGACTAACTCGCTAGTCCAAAGGAACGGAATGTCCAATGGAGAGCTTGTATGTCAATGAGAGTTGAGTGTGATCGATGAAACAACGTGAAAAGTGGGACTATACTCACGGAGTGGAGAATAGTGCCGATATATATATTATATAATATGAAACCATCGGTTAACAGAACCAGGATAAAAATCATTTTACAGAAAATAACGACTTACGCTAAGTCGTTTCTCAAGTAAGTAACGCCTAACATAAGGGCGTTTACATATGTTCCGTTTTGCAGAATTTTAATAATTCAGTAATTTATCTAAAACGCGCCCTGGACGGGGTCGTTTCTTAAAGAGTTGACGACTACAGTAGCAGGCGTCTCATTATTTATATTTTTGACAGAATATTAATAATTTTTCACGATTTGTCTAAAACACGCCCTGGCAAGGGGCGTTACTGTTTAATTCTATATTACAGAATATATGTATTTCAGGATTTTGACCGATAAACGCCCTATGAAGGGGCGTGTCTTTTCAATTTACGCCCTATGGTAGGGCGTTAACATGTGGAAAACGACTTTGTCAAGGTCGTTACTTAAAGTTTCCGCAGGAAATTTGAAGGACAGTAATAATTTCAGGATAACAGAGGAACGAAGATAATATCAGGACAGTAACGTTAGCAGGTTGAAGACAGAGGATCATGCATTGTTTATAATCATGATTTCATAGATAATCAGTTCTTAAGGTGGGTGATTAACAGTTTAAAAAAATTAACGCCTGAGTACAGGGCGTTAGATATTAAAGTAACGACCTGGGAAGGGTCGTTTCATGTGAAATAGCGCCCTTGACAGGGGCGTCTCTTTCAAAATATTTCAGAAAACGCATGGAAACTATAATAACCGTATGCATGACATGCTTATATATATCTTGCATTAATTTCATTTGGGCTACAGTATCTTGAGAAAATCCTACCTTGTGATAATCCGAAGATTGAACCGTGAAGGTTTCGGAAAAGGGGATCGATGCTCTGTTTAAGATGGCAGCTACTGGCTGATGGCTTTGATGAAGAACCCTTGTTCTTCGGTTCTGTACTCCTACAGGAACAGAAGAAGAAACATTTATTAATTTCTTCACCTATCAGAACAGAGGAGATTAGAAGAACGTTACCTTGTTCTTCACTTATGCTGCTGCGTCCTCAACCTGTAAGAGGAAAAGAGGATGAAGAACTATTAGTTCTTCATGTAACCGAAGCAAAGAGAAACTTATATGAACTGCTATTACGTTCATAAGGAAAAGAAGAAGAAGAAGAAGAAGATATGTTCTTCACGTACCTGTGTGGTTCGATCGTCCAAATAGGTTTAGGGTTTGTTCGATCAAGATTATTTATAGGATTTTGGACGTCCTGTTAAGGTTAGTGTTCTAGTAGAAGTAATGCTTCCAATATAGAGTCCTTGCCCTATTAAATACTTACTGGATTAACATAATCCTTCCCTGGATAAGCTCCCGTGTCGAACGGAACTCGAATGGAATTAACGCCTTTGGTCAGGGCGTCGATTCTTTAATTAACGACCTTGTTCAGGTCGTTTCTTAAGAAGCGCCTTATATAAGGGCGTTCTTTATTTTTAAAACACGCCCAAGACAGGGGCGTTTCTTGTCCTTGCCCTTTTTTGGCGTTGGATTTGACGCCGTCAGGTGAGGGCGTCCTTTCTTTAGTCACGCCGTATATAGAGGCGTTTCTTTTTAAATTAACGCCTTGCTAAGAGGCGTTATTTGTAAAATGTTTTATTTCGTCAATTAACCCTATTCTTATTATCTGTATTACTTCTGTAATATATATGTTTTAATTCATTTCAAATATTCATTTATCAGGGTTGCTACACCCTCCCCCACTTAAAAAGAATTTGGTCCCCAAATTCCATTGCATATTATGTATATACGCGGAGAGTGTAGAATATATACCTCTTAGAATAACTCGGGAAATCGTTTCTTCATAGATTCCTCGGTCTCCCATGTTGCTTCGTGTTCCGTATTCTTATTCCATTGCACTTTAAGCATGGGAATAACCTTATTCCTTAGAGCTCGTATTTCACGATCTAAGATTTTCATAGGCTTCTGTTCATATGTGAGATCTTTCTGGATCACCAGATCTCCATGTTTAATAATATGCGATGGATCGTGTACATACTTCTTCAACATAGATATGTGAAATACATTATGTACCTCGGACAATTGAGGAGGCAACGCGATGCGATAAGCAACCTCGCCAACTCTTTCAAGTACCTCGAATGGTCCGATGAATCTTGGCGTAAGCTTGTCCTTAACACCAAATCTTCGTATGCCACGTCCAGGCGATATCTTGAGAAATACATGATCTCCGATTTGGAATTCAAGATCTCTCCTTCTTGTATCAGCATAAGCCTTTTGTCTCGTCTGAGCAACTTGTAATCTTTCTCTGATTACTTGTATCTTCTCAGTTGTATCCCTTACCATGTCTGGACCTAATAGTTATTTTTCCCCAACTTCGTTCCAGCATAAGGGTGATCGGCAACTCCTTCCATATAAAGCTTCGAAAGGTGCCATTTGGATACTAGCTTGGTAGCTATTATTATATGCAAATTCCACTAGTGGCAAATGTTCGTGCCAGCTCCACCAAAGTCAATGATGCAAGCTCTAAGCATATCCTCAACAACCTGGTTAGTTCTCTCGGTCTGACCATCCGTTTGAGGATGAAAGCTGTACTAAAGTTGAGTCTTGTCCCCAACGAATGTTGTAATCCCTTCCAAAAATGAGAAGTAAACGGGGATCTCTGTCAGACACGATTGAGACAGGAATTCCATGTAACCTGACTATTTCCTTGATGTACAGTGCAGCTAGCACATCAATTGACCATCGACTCTTTATTGGCAAGAAATGCGCCGATTTAGTTAAACGGTCAATGATAACCCAGATTCCATCATGTCCTCCTTTCGATTTAGATAGACCCATGATGAAGTCCATACCAATATCCTCCCACTTCCACTTAGGAATATCTAGAGGATGAAGTTTTCCAGCAGGCTTTTGGTGTTCCGCCTTGACCTATTGGCATGTGAGACAGCGTGATACACAGTCCGCTATTTCTCTTTTCATGTTGGGCCACCAAAAGTTCCTCTTTACATCTTGATACATTTTGGTTGATCCTGGATGAATAGTGTACCTTGATCGGTGAGCTTCGTCTAAGATCTTCTTCTTTAATTCCGGACAGTCAGGTATACAAGTTCTACCTTTGAATAATAATCTTCCATCAGAAGTTAGTTGGAAATCAGATTGTCCCTCTAATCTTCCTTTGATTTCCACTAATATAGGATCATCATTCTGAAGTGCTTGTATCTCAGATAATAAATCTGACTGGATGCTTACATGAGATAATGTAATAAATTTGGATTCCGTGTCCAAGCTTATATTGAGCTCGGAGAATTGTTCTAGCAACCTCCATTCTTGTATCATATAATTGGCTATCATTACTCTCGGCTTTCGACTAAGGGCATCAGCAACATAATTACCCTTTCCGGGATGGTATTGTATATTGAAGTCGAAGTTCTTGAGATATTCTAGCCAGCGTCTTTGTCTCATGTTTAGCTCTTTTTGTGAAAATAGATATTTGAGACTTTTGTGATCGGAGTATACAGTAAACTGCACTCCATATAAGTAGTGTCTCCATATCTTTAGGGCAAATACCACCGCGGCCAGTTCTAAATCATGGATGGGGTAATTCTCCTCATGCTTCTTCAGTTGACGTGAAGAGTATGCTATGACCTTTTCTTGTTGCATTAGGACACATCCGAGGCCAATGCCAGAAGCATCTGTGTAGACCTCAAATTTCTCTCCTTCTATTGGTAGAGCTAACACTGGAGCTATAGTGAGATGATCCTTGAGAGTTTGGAAACTTCTTTCACATTCCTCACTCCATTCATATCGGATCTCCTTACGAGTTAATCTTGTAAGTGGTACGGCGATTTTAGAGAAATCTTTGATGAATCGCCGATAATAGCCTGCAAGACCTAAGAAACTTCTGATCTCGCTTGCATTAGTGAGTCTTTCCCAGTTTCTTACAGCTTCAACTTTTGACGGATCTACAGATAATCCATCCTTTGATATGACATGTCCGAGAAAAGCCACTTCTTCCAGCCAGAACTCGCATTTGCTGAGCTTAGCGTATAGTTGATTTGTCCTCAAGATTTGTAATGCAATCCTCAAATGCTCTTCATGTTCTTCCTTAGTCTTGGAATATATCAATATATCATCAATGAAGACTACTATGAATTGATCCAAGTAAGGCCTGAATATGCTATTCATTAACTGCATAAAGGCAGCAGGGACATTTGTTAGTCCAAAAGGCATAACAACAAATTCATAATGGCCATACCTGCTTCTGAATGCGGTCTTGTGAATGTCATCATCCTTGATTCTTAATTGATGATATCCCGACCTGAGATCAATCTTGGAAAAGTATTTGGATCCTGAAATCTGATCAAATAATTCATCGATTCTCGGCAGTGGATACTTGTTCTTGATAGTAAGATGATTCAACTGTCGATAGTCGATACACAATCTCATGGATCCATCCTTCTTCTTTACAAATAAGACTGGTCCACCCCACGGGGAAGTACTTGGTCTAATAAACCCTTTTCGGATTAGTTCCATCAACTGCTCCTTCAACTCCTTGAGTTCAGCAGGGGACATTCTATATGGTGCCTTTGAAACAGGACCAGCACCAGGGACTAAGTCAATGGTGAAGGCCACTTCTCTTTGAGGGGGTAATCCCGGCAAATCTTCCGGAAATACGTCTGGAAATTCTCGCACTACCTGAATGTCTTCTATCTTGGTTTCCTTAGCTTCTTTAACAGTGACAAAAGCAAGGAAGGATACACATCCGTTCCTGACGAGCTTGCTTGCTAGAAGAGCCGAAATAAGAGGGGATTTACTCCGACTCTTGGGGCGAGTAAAGACTAATTCTGGAAAATCTTTGAAAGCAATTCGGCTATTGCGGCAATCAACCGTTGCCTGGTATTTGGATAACCAGTCCGCTCCCAGTATAACATCATACTCCTTTAGATCGAGGCATATGAGATCTATAGGTAAATTCCTACCTTGAACCATTACCTCACAGTTTTGGTAGTGATGAGTAATATCATTTTCACTTCCAAGAGGAGTAGTTAGAACTATTTTTATCCATTCCAGTTCTAACGGTAACGGGTCGGCAAACTTCTTAGAAATAAAGGAATGCGATGCACCCGTATCAAATAAGACATAAGCACTTTTGGAACAAATTTTCAATGTACCTTCCACTAATCCGCCTTCTTCTTCAGGTTCGGTCTCCTGGATTGCATGAAGACGAGCATTCTTTGTCACCGGGCGTTTACCATCGCCGGCTTGGTCATTCATTAATGGACACTCGGGAATCCGATGTTCGCGACTCCCACAACGGAGACAAGCTCCTAATTTCCTCCAGCATTCTTCGGTCTTGTGACCAGCCTTGTCACAATGCTTGCATGTTGTATTAGAAGGGTTATTTGTGATGGAGAAAGGCTTGGTCTTTTTGAACTTATGGTCTTGAGAGGAAGAACCTCCATTATTGGGCCTCTTCTTAAAGTTGGGTTTGAAAGAACCCGAACCCGTAACTTGTTCCTTCTTGTCTTTTCCACGGATCCTATCAGATAGTTCCGTGGCATCTTCAAGTAATTGAGCTCGGCGCACTATTTCAGAATAAACTTGGATGTCCATAGGCGCCAGTTGAGTAATGTAGTGGGGCCTAAGCCCATTAAGAAATCTACGGGCTTTCATCTTCTCCATGCTGATAAGATGCTTAGCATATCTAGACAACCTGGAGAACTGAGCTTCATAATCTGCTAATGATAAAGATCGTTGCTTCAATGCAGCGAATTCTGCAGCCTTCTTTTCTTGGACTCGGTCCGAGAAATATTTAGCATTGAAGTATTCCACAAATTCTTCCCATGTTACTTGAGTAGGATTGATGGTTGCTTCAATAGACTCCCACCAGCATCTAGCATCTTTCTCTAACTGGAATGTAGCTAATAGAACTTTGTCCTGATCCGTGCATTGCATGACACGGAATATGCGTTCGGTTTCCCAAACCCAATGCTCGGCATCGTCCGGATCGATCGATCCCATGAACTTCGGGGGATTCATGTTCTTAAATGCTTGGTGTAAGCTTCCAGCTCGTGGAGCACCACCTTGTGCTACCTGTTGTAGCACTTGAGTCATCCCTTGGAGGGTACGCTGCATGTTGCGCCATTGAGCACGTTCGGCAGCCATTATCCTACAATTACAATAGCTACGTTAGTATTATATCACTGTGATCTTATTAAAAGACTTATTGACTCTTAACCCTTGGTTCTACCCAATCTCACTGGTTGAAAGGTTCAAACTTATCCTTGGACTTGGGTTTTTCCTAGGAATTGAATACCTTAGGCTCTGATACCACAAAGACTGTCACGCCCCGAGCGCGGAAGATACCCGGAGGTGCGCGACGTGTCTATATCAATCATGTCAATCAGAGTGGTCGTGTATTCGACACAAAGACAGAGATGCGCAAAATAGCAAGATAACCCAATCCTTATTCCTTTATAATAGACTATTACAAATCCAATACTCTATTTAATAAAAAGAAAAGTACATAGTTGACTCAAGAAACTATAGAAAAGACTAGATGACACTTGAGCAGCTCTAGCACTTTCACTCATGACCATTCCCATCCGATTGACTTCCATCATCGTCGGACTTACCTGAAAAGTAAAAAGGGACAAACGGGATGAGCGAACGCTCAGTAGGAAATTATATCTCAAGTACTAGCAAGGGGTTTAAGTAATTACATTTTCATGAATGTGATAAAGCTATGCATGCTCGCATAAAACGACAAGATAGAGAGAATGTAATATCAAGGACATAAGATGAACTTAATCATGAACTTTCAACAAGATAACAAGTTTATTCAAGATATTCAAGCAAGTACGTTTAACAAGTCATGTCAAGAACTTTGGCTATCATGTATCAAGCAAGTAAATTACCCTTTTTCGGGCCACGCATTTCATGTCAAGTCAAGTACGATTTCAAGTACAAGATGTGTGTGGAATGTCCAATCAAGCAAGTCAAGTACTCGATATAATGCCAGATACCTTATCATTTTAACTCCCATGGGCACAAGTACTTTCGGGTGCTCCTCCCAGGACCAGATCGGGCCCTATATGCGTAGGCATTTATCATGTGTTTTGACATCCACTCTTGTTTATAGCCAACATAGAATTTCAATAATCAAGCTTGTAGACACGTAGGACAACTTTGATAGAATAGAGTCCAAAATATGACAAAGGACATAGAATGGCGATAATAACGGTATAATCACGATATCGATAACAATCTAGGTAGAATATGGTTCCCTTAACTTGGGTACCATGACAAATCAATATGGACATTCTTTATATAGAATTGAGGTCCACATGAACAGTATATCAAAGGTAAGATACCCTCATTCTTATCATAGAATTGAGGTTTACAAGAATGACATGATATGGCATGATATCATCATCCCATTAAGAATTTCTTATGATATACTCTTTGTATGATCATAAGGGCCGGTATACCATGTTTCTTTAGATTGACATGGCAAGGATCGTGTAATGGGTTTTTAGGGTACAACCAGCTCAGTCGGCCTTGAGGGAATCCAAGACTACGAGGAGTCTTACGGAGGTCTCTATGACTAACTCGCTAGTCCAAAGGAACGGAATGTCCAATGGAGAGCTTGTATGTCAATGAGAGTTGAGTGTGATCGATGAAACAACGTGAAAAGTGGGACTATACTCACGGAGTGGAGAATAGTGCCGATATATATATTATATAATATGAAACCATCGGTTAACAGAACCAGGATAAAAATCATTTTTACAGAAAATAACGACTTACGCTAAGTCGTTTCTCAAGTAAGTAACGCCTAACATAAGGGTGTTTACATATGTTCCGTTTTGCAGAATTTTTAATAATTCAGTAATTTATCTAAAACGCGCCCTGGACGGGGTCGTTTCTTAAAGAGTTGACGACTACAGTAGCAGGCGTCTCATTATTTATATTTTTGACAGAATATTAATAATTTTTCACGATTTGTCTAAAACACGCCCTGGCAAGGGGCGTTACTGTTTAATTCTATATTACAGAATATATGTATTTCAAGATTTTGACCGATAAATGCCCTATGAAGGGGCGTGTCTTTTCAATTTACGCCCTATGGTAGGGCGTTAACATGTGGAAAACGACTTTGTCAAGGTCGTTACTTAAAGTTTCCGCAGGAAATTTGAAGGACAGTAATAATTTCAGGATAACAGAGGAACGAAGATAATATCAGGACAGTAACGTTAGCAGGTTGAAGACAGAGGATCATGCATTGTTTATAATCATGATTTCATAGATAATCAGTTCTTAAGGTGGGTGATTAACAGTTTAAAAAAATTAACGCCTGAGTACAGGGCGTTAGATATTAAAGTAACGACCTGGGAAGGGTCGTTTCATGTGAAATAGCGCCCTTGACAGGGGCGTCTCTTTCAAAATATTTCAGAAAAACGCATGGAAACTATAATAACCGTATGCATGACATGCTTATATATATCTTGCATTAATTTCATTTGGGCTACAGTATCTTGAGAAAATCCTACCTTGTGATTATCCGAAGATTGAACCGTGAAGGTTTCGGAAAAGGGGATCGATGCTCTGTTTAAGATGGCAGCTACTGGCTGATGGCTTTGATGAAGAACCCTTGTTCTTCGGTTCTGTACTCCTACAGGAACAGAAGAAGAAACATTTATTAATTTCTTCACCTATCAGAACAGAGGAGATTAGAAGAACGTTACCTTGTTCTTCACTTATGCTGCTGCGTCCTCAACCTGTAAGAGGAAAAGAGGATGAAGAACTATTAGTTCTTCATGTAACCGAAGCAAAGAGAAACTTATATGAACTGCTATTACGTTCATAAGGAAAAGAAGAAGAAGAAGAAGAAGATATGTTCTTCACGTACCTGTGTGGTTCGATCGTCCAAATAGGTTTAGGGTTTGTTCGATCAAGATTATTTATAGGATTTTGGACGTCCTGTTAAGGTTAGTGTTCTAGTAGAAGTAATGCTTCCAATATAGAGTCCTTGCCCTATTAAATACTTACTGGATTAACATAATCCTTCCCTGGATAAGCTCCCGTGTCGAACGGAACTCGAATGGAATTAACACCTTTGGTCAGGGCGTCGATTCTTTAAATAACGACCTTGTTCAGGTCGTTTCTTAAGAAGCGCCTTATATAAGGGCGTTCTTTATTTTTAAAACACGCCCAAGACAGGGGTGTTTCTTGTCCTTGCCCTTTTTTGGCGTTGGATTTTGACGCCGTCAGGTGAGGGCGTCCTTTCTTTAGTCACGCCGTATATAGAGGCGTTTCTTTTTAAATTAACGCCTTACTAAGAGGCGTTATTTGTAAAATGTTTTATTTCGTCCAATTAACCCTATTCTTATTATCTGTATTACTTCTGTAATATATATGTTTTAATTCATTTCAAATATTCATTTATCAGGGTTGCTACATTCTTCATCAGCACGGGTCACATGCCGAAGCAAAGGTAGGATTATTAACAAAGACGGAAGGTCCAAGTTAGGGGTAGAGGTCGACCGATCTCGCCGATGATGCCGAGGGTCAAACATGGGTTTGTTCATCAGCATGGGTCACATGCCAAAGCAAGGGTAGGATTATTAACAAGGACGGAAGGTCCAAGTTAGGGGTAGAGATCGACCGACCTCGCCGATGATGACGAGGGTCGAACCCGGGTTTATTCATCAGCATGGGTCACATGCCGAAGCAAAGGTAGGATTATTAACAAGGACGGAAGGTCCAAGTTAGGGGTTGAGGTCGACCGATCTCGCCTGATGATGACGAGGGTCGAACATGGGTTTGTTAGAGGTGCTCCGGGGGGGACTTTTGATGATTGTCCCTTTCGGAGTCTCATTAGGAGGAGGATGAAGAGGAATTTTTAAATTACCACTTTACTGACTTAAGTGCCCTTTTCGGGTTTTCGCCGAAGCCAGCCCCCTCTTGCTTTTGCCCACGCGCCCTTTCGGGTTTTCACGTGGCGGGGTACCCGATTTTGCCTGTAGCGCCCTTTCGGGTTTTTGCCACAGCTAGGTTATAGCCGTTTTTGCACTTGTCCTAATATAGGAGCAAGTCTGGCGGGGTATCTCTATTTTTAACCCCATTTTTTCTTTTCTTTTCTCTTTTTTTTTATATATAAAGGGTGGTGGGTCGAAGTGTGATGTTCGACCCTTGGTTGATAGTAGACGGCCGTTGGCCGGAGCACCAGGTCTTATGCCGAGCAGAGCAGTTCATCCGTTAGCAAGGGCTGAATGCTAACGCAAATGAATGATCTTTCGTCGATTCGGACGTAAGGCCCGTAACGGCAATATGGTGTATTCTTTTGAGAGCTCGGCCAGGGCGGAGTGCCACTAGACCAAGGAAAGGTAGCTCGATCAGGGCGGAGTGCCACTAGACTAAGGAAACGTAGCTCGGCTAGGGCGGAGTGCCACTAGACCGAGGAAAGGTAGTTCGATCAGGGCGGAGTGCCACTAGACCAAGGAAAGGTAGCTCGATCAGGGCGGAGTGCCACTAGACCAGGGAAAGGTAGCTCGATCAGGGCGGAATGCCATTAGAGCAAGATAAGGGTAGCTCGGCAAGGGCGGAGTGCCACTAGACCAAGATAAGGTATTCCGATCGATCACTCGGGGAATGTTGGTTGCGCTGCATGATACAGCTTTATATGCTTTCCGTTGAGGGGAGAGAACTGGATGACTCCTTTGTGGTCTACCAGGACGTAGGCACCCCCTTCATATACTCGGCGGACGATATATGGTCCGATCCAGTTTTCGACCAACTTCCCTTTGGGGTTGGAGGCCATCACTTCTCTTCTTTTGACCATCACCAGGTCTCCTTTCTTGAATTCTCAACCTTTGACCAGCTTGTCAAAACACGGGCCATGCGAGCTTGGTAGAGTTGGATGTTTTGTGGTGTCCGGAGGCATTTTCCTTCGAGCTCGGCGAGCTCTTCCAATCTTCTTTCTGCATTGGTTTGTTCACCACTGGCTAGTCCATGCTGGATGCCGACTCGCAGCTAAGGAACTTCCAATTCGATCGGCACCACAGCCTCTAACCCATAGACAAGGGAGAAAGGTGAACAGCCGGTTGGGATTTTGTAGACAGTACGATAGGCCCAGAGCGCTTCGTACATCCTTTCTTCTCAATCTTTTTTATTAGACTTGACAGTCTTTGTCAGCAACGTGCATAGTGTCTTGTTGAAGGCCTCTGCGAGTCCATTGGCTTGAGGGTTGTAGGGGGACGATGTCCTCCAGTCAATCTTGTATTTGTCGGCCATTTGATAAACCTTCTGGTTTCTGAAATGGCTGCCATTATCAGAGATGATTCGGCTAGGGATCCCGAACCGGAATATTATATTCTGCCGGAAGAATCTTGCAACTAGTTCCCACGTTACATCTCTTAGTGCTACCACCTCCGCCCATCTGGAGAAGTAGTCTGTAGCTGCTAAGATATATTTGCACCCTGATGAAGATGCTGGTAGCGGCCCTACCACGTCCGTGCCCCACTGGGCGAACGGCCAGCTTGGCAAGGTGGGATGCAGTGGCACTGGAGGTCTCCTTGCCACGTTAGCGTGTTCTTGACACTTCTGACAAGCTTTGGCGAACTTGTAGCAATCATCAAACATAGTGGGCCAATAGTAACCCAATTTCTTTATCTCAATTTTCATCTTTGGGCCAGCTTGGTGTGCTCCAGCTGATCCCGCATGACTTCTTGCATCACCTGTCCCGCCTCTGTTGAAGACAAGCAACGAAGTAGGACTTTCCATCGGGCATCCGCCATTATTCGGAACAAGGTTCCGCTTCTCATCTCGTAAGAGTCTTTGACCCTCAGGAGCTTCATTCTTTGTTCTTTCTCTCTTGGGAGCTGTTGGTGTTGAAACCACTGCAGGAGATGTTCTCACCAATCGGGCTACTGAACCTCCTCGACGACTGCCACCTCAGTTTCTTGTTCGTCGGCTAAGACTTCTGTTACACTGGGGACTTGCCGGCGGTTGATCACTGTTATGTTCAGGCTTGTGTCTGGCGGGACCGCCAACGAACTGGCCAGCTTAGCGAGGGCGTCTGCCTGAGCATTACGGCCTCGGTTCATATGCTTGATGCTGATGAAGTAGAATCTCGACATCAGGCGGGTTGCCAGGTGATGATAGGGGAGAAGTTCTTGCTTTCGCACATCGAACTCTCCAATTGTTTTATAACTAGCATGGAGTCTCTGAACGCTTCCAGCATCTGAATTCCCATGGATAGAGCAATTTGTAACCCGATTATCAGGGCTTCATACTCTGCTTCGTTGTTCGTGCAATGCTTGTTTATTGAGCAAGATGTGTGCACCACTTCCCCCTCTGGGGATTTCAGGACTATGCCTGCTCCTGCCCTGACCCTGGCCGATCCAGTGGCAGAGGTGTCAATTCTGGAAGCGCCATCGAAATATAGCTGCCATAAGGAGGGCTGCACCTGAACGGCTTCTAGGGTTTCATCTTCAGGAAGCTCCGGTTCTAGCGGGCAGTCCCCGGGTACTGGGTGCTCAGCGAAGAAGTTGGCAATAGCTTGGCCCTTGACGGCCTTGCGCGGTACATAGGAGATGTCAAACTCCATAAGGATTACCGCCCATTTGCCCAGGTGACCTTTGAGTGACGGCTGGGACATAATATATTTCAGGGGGTCCTCTTTGGATACCAAGCTGATTTCATGTGACAACATGTAGTGTCGAAGCTTCTTAACTGCGAAGACCAGCGCCAGATAGACCTTCTCAATATAAGTATATTTCTCCTCAGTTATGACCAGTCTCCGACTAAGATAATAGAGGGCTTTCTCTTTTCCTTCTTCATTATTCTGGGCCAGCATTGCCCCCAGGGAGTTATGTGTAGCTGCTATGTATAGTATCAATGGCCGTCCTTTCACCGGTGCGCCCAGCACTGGAGGAGTCTTCAGATAGTCTTTCAGCTTGTCGAAGGCTGTCTGGCAATCTTCATCCCAATAAAAGGGAACATCTTTCATCATCAGTTTGTGGAAAGGCTGGCATCGCCCTAACAAATTGGAAATGAAACGCCGGATATAAGCCAAGCCGCCCTGTAGTGATCTCAACTCGGAGAGGTTCCTTGGTGGAGGTAGCTCCTGAATTGCCTTGATTTTTGCGGGGTCTATCTCGATCCCCCGATTTCGGACAATGAAGCCCAAGAACTTTCCGCTCGATACTCCGAACGCACATTTCATGGGGTTCATCTTCAGCTCATGCTGCCTCAGCCTCTGAAAAACAATCCGGAGGTCTTGCAGATGATCTTCTTTTCTTCTGGTTTTGACCACCAGATCATCTATGTAGCACTCGACCTTGTGGTAGAGCAACTCATCAAAGATTTTGGTCATTGCACACTGATAAGTTGTGCCAGCATTCTTTAGTCTGAACAGCATCCTCTTATAGTGATAGATGCCTTTAGGGGTTCGGAAAGTAGTATGGACCCGGTCATGCTCCGTGATCCAAATCTGATTGTAACTGGATGACCCGTCCATGAATGACAGGGCCTCATGACCGGTTGTAGCATCGATCATGACTTCCGTTATTGGCACCGGAAAGTCATCTTTGGGGCAGGCTTTATTTAAATCTCAGAAGTCAACACATATCCGGATCTGTCCATTCTTCTTTTTCACGGGGACGATATTCGCCAGCCATGTGGTGTACTGGTTTTCTTCAACAAATCCCACGTCAATGAGCTTGTCAACTTCAGCACAAATTTGAGTAATGAGTTCTGGCCTCATGCGCCGCGGTGGTTGCTTCACCTGCTCGGCCTCAGGGCTGATTGCCAGCTCATGCTGTGAGACAGCGGGGTTTAGACCTGGCATTTCATTGTAAGTCCAGGCGAAGCAATCCCGGTACTCTTGCAGTAGCTGGGTGTACAGCTCCCATTTTTCTGTGGACAGTTGGGCACTGAGGAAGGTAGGCCTAGGGTCGTCCTCATTTCCCAAGTTGACTTCTATCAGTTCGTCGACTATGGCTTGGCCTCCGTCTTCTATCTCCGGAGGTGCCGGTTGGAGGTCAATGAAGTCTGGAATACCATCTTGAGGGTCGAGTACTTCGACTTCCTCGTCAGACACCACCAGTGCTTCTTGAGGATTCTCTGTTTCTTGTGCTAGCGGCTGCGCGGATTGCTCTATTAGCAAATCCACTACCGTTGCAGCTCCTAAGGGCGAAAGAGTAGCTTCAGTCCTTGTAGATGAGGTTGTAGCCGTGACAGGCTGGTAGTTGTTTATTGCCAGGCCTGGACGGCATCCCAGTTTTGTAGCAGAAGTTGAGGAGGTCTCGCCTTCTGGGGCAGTTGTATCTTCCGTAGAAGTGGCTTTCTCTTTCTTGGTAGCTTGTTCCCCTTGATCGGAGTCGACCGAGGCTTCCCTGATTGGCAGAAGGGGTGTTGAAGTTATCATCAGTAGGACCCCATTGGAGGGAGAAATTCCCGCTTCTTCAGTATCTTTGGCTTCACTGCTGCTAGCCGTATCAAATTTGGCTTAAAGGGCCGCGTCTTCAGGGTAGACCTGTTCCCAGCATCGGCAGGAAGTCATGGTCTCTGCTTCTTGATTTTCGGGTCGAGCCAGTTCAACATGCTCAGCTTCCGCCGGGTATTCATCAAAAGTTGCCCCCAGCGGGCTATCTTCAGCAGGATAGAAGGCGGAGATGGTGTCCACCTCGTATCGCCCACTGTAATAATATTCTTCTAGGGTGAAGCCCAACCCCGGATGTTGAGAGACACGTCTCATTTCCTTATCCAGATTTGCGGGATACCACATTTTCTAGAAAGCTTCCTTGCGCCTTTGAGACTGATCAGGGGGAATGTGTTGCTTCTGAAACATCCTGGCCATCCGCTCAGTCGTGAATGCCAGACCCTGGATGGGAACCGGCGGGTTGCTTATATCTTTGGGGAGGCTGCAGTCTGTGTCTTCTCGAGTAGGGTGCTCTTCAGCCGTATAGAACAAGTTGCTAGGTCCATCTTTATGTGCCACCTCCCAAGTTTTGAAAGGCTCAACAGTAGGGTTATCAAGGTCGGGAGTTGGCTTGGTAAGACCATCCGGGATTTCAATATGATTGTGCTACCGAGCGACCCGCACTTCATTAGCTTCAGGGTATAGTGTTGGAGGTGTTATCCTGCCCACGTCCCCGGATGCTGTGATATGGGAGACCACCTTGGGCTTGACATATCCGCGCGGCGGTGGTGGATACCAACTGCTGCCGGATGTGCTTCTGGATGCCCCCGCAGGGGTCTTAGCTTCAGAGGTCTTCTGGGAAGACCTTGTATATAGGTTGGCATCCGCCAAATGACATTCAAACACCTCGAATGGGTGGGGGTCTGCAAATATCCTTTCCTCCTTCCCTTGGAGACTGTACTTGATGCATTGGTGGAGCGTGGAGGGCACCACCATATTTTCATGCAGTCATGGGCGGCCGAGTAGTGCCTTGTACGAGGTGTGGGAGTCAATGACATGGAATTGCACCGTCGTAGTGAAATCTGCTAAGGTGAGGGTGAACTCCGCTACCCCCATTGACACTTCACATTTTTATTGAAGCCGGCGATACGCATATCCCCGACTTTCTCGAGATGCACGTTAAAGTGGTGCCTCTCGTATATTCTATAAGGTAGGATGTTGACTGCTGCACCTGGATCAACCAGAATCCTGTTCAGCTCCCTTCCATTCAGGTGCCCCTTCATATACAGCGGCCTGTTGTGGCTGATGGTGGGTAGCAGCATATCGTCTGGAGTGAAGGTCATGCTAGCCTCTGGCATCGCTTCAGCCAGACATGTCTCAAAATGAGCAGGCGTCTGGAGAGCTGTAATAATCGCCTGTCGAGTCTCTTCACTCAAAGAAAGCATCTCCCAGATTGTAAATCGAGCAGGGAGCTTCTTGAGTAGCTTCATTATTCGGCTCCTAGCTCGGACATTGGAGAGCTTCATCTCTTCAGCCCATCTGGGCTTAGGGCAGTCTTGGTCTACGGGCCCTGACTGGTGAGGACACCCGAGCTAGAGATCGGCGTGATGCAGCAGAGCGACATTCCAGATCACGTAGCACTGTTCGGGACTCGTGGACTTCGCTATGGCTTGGATATGGCCTGGAGATCTAGCCAGGAGCTTTGGATCTTTTATTTACTTCATTCTGGATCTTTTGTAGGCCATCTTGAGGCCAATCAGACTCCATTTGGACCTTATTAGGCTAATAGGGAGGTTAGTGGGCCACCTTGGGTCACTCTTCAAGCCCATTTGGGCTGGGCGCCTAGGAGAAAGCCCATACTGGGCCTTTTCCTCCTTGCTCCACTACCCAGGCCCGTTATCAGGGGATCCATTAGGGTTGGAGAAGGAGGAGGGCTCACCCACCCTTCCCACCTCATGGGAGGTGCGCCCCCCCCCCCCCCCACCTTCCCTCTTTTCTTTTAGGAGGCAAGTGCGCACCCTTCCCTAGTTGTAGGAGATTTGAAATTGTTTCCCTCTTTTTTTTTAGGCAAGAGATTAGGGTTTGTGTCCAGCATATTTAACATCTTGTAAACAATTTTTGGAAGGACAATGAAGATTGACTTTGAATGGACATTTGCGCAGCCACCTTGAAAAGAGGTCGCCCCCTCCCTTCCACCTTGAGGGTGCGACGCCCTCCCTCCCCATCTCTCCCCTCATCTTCTTCCTCCATCTAGGGTGTGACTCCCTAGGGTTTTTCCTGGAGATCTTTGGGCGCCATCAACTGCAGAAGAAGCCTCCTCCAACTTCCCCTCAAGATCGGCGGAGAAGACACAAGATCATCCCTGCGCACTGGTCTGGTCGCCTGTCCGCAGTTTTGAGCCGGGAAAAGAAGGTTGGTACCCCCATTTCCGGACCCCAAATCCCATGACTCCCTTCAGCAATTTTGTTCCCCTTCCTGTCCCCTAGATCCCCTCAAAAGCCCGTCCCCGAATTCGCCCTGAGTCAAAAGTTGCCTTTGTAGGCACTTTTACTGCACTGGCTGCCCCTATGCAGACCAGTCAGAAACCAGAGCCTCAAAGATCCACCCAGAACGCCCACATCCCGACCTCCAAAAGCCCTGGTCCCTTCACAACATTTCTTCCCCAACCTGTCAGCAAACCAGCCACGCAAGTCTAGTCCAAAAATTCGACCGTGGTGAAAAGTTCCCTTTGGAACTACTTTCAGTGCGCAGACTGCGTCTACAGTGCGCTCGCGGGACAGAACCGCACATACCTCAAAGGGGCGTCCCTCTAACCCCACTGTTTGGGCCTGGGATTTTGAGCATCATTTCTGCATACCCCAAGCCCATCCCAGGAATTTTTCCAGACCCCAGAACGCTTTTCAAGGGTGTCGTCCATCTCCCCCATTCCCAGTCTTGACTCTGACCGCACTGAAGTGCAGAGCCGAGGTTCCAGTTTCAGCCCCTCCCGCACCCAAAACTTCCACAGAACCCACTGCCACCCCTTGGCCCAGGCTTAGACCCATCAGTCTTCTACCCACCAGAGCAATCCCCGCGCCAAATCCTGTTCGGAAGCCATGGTACCGGCCAATCTTCCGGCCTCTATCCCAGTGACAGGTTGACAGGCAGAATGCGCAAGAGGTGCTTGAGGAATTGCCACGGCGTCTCCCGACCTTGCCTTCGGTTCTCCTTCCACGGGTGTCCCCTAGACACCACGGCCAACACCCACGCCAATTTTCGTGGCAATCGGACAACGTGAAGGTCACCTTCCTGCTGCTCGCCAGGACCAGCGCAGACGGAGCTGCAGCCTGCCCGCCGGTTCGAGCCACTTCGGAGGTCCGTGCTGATCTCGTCATCGCCCACCCTCCTCCAGGAGTTCCGGCGCCTACTACCACAGTCCATCAGGGACATCAGCACCACCCACGACGCCCGGGACTCGCCTTCCTTGCTGCTGGTTCCTCACCGACCCGTGGTGGCGACTTCGTCCGATCGGTTCGCAGCACTTCGTGGGTGACGAGCTTCACCGGCCCGTGGCCCGCCAACCCATGTCACACATCCCCGGATCCATTGTGTAGCCTTTTACCTCCCTGCGAGGAGTGGGCGTGTTTGGATGTGTATGTGTTTAGCTTTGTACTGGGTGATTGTGTGACTTGGCCGGGTATCTTCCCCACGCCCGAGCGTGGAGGTATGTGACTACTCCTTCCTTGGCATCGTTTGCTTGTTTAGTATATTCTCTTGATGCCGTTGCTTGAGTGCATGATAGGAGCCTAGCCAGTACGATACTTACATTCACTGCTGCGGTGAGTGAGTGAGACCATCCCGTGACTCATCCGAGTCGCGAGTGTGGAGTCGACTACCCCATACACCGCCGGTTGTCACAATCGTGCGGATCGGCGCGCCTTCATCTTAGGGGTGCTTGTGAGCTAGTGGTTGCTTGTTGCTTTGGCATAGTCCCTTCTTGGGAACGCTAGGTGTCGAGTTCACGCTATTCTATCTACGCCAATTGCTATTCTCGTGGTCTGTCTGGTAGCATTTCCATTTAGTGCCCTAGCTTCCTAATCGTCCCGCATCAAATTGGTATCAGAGCTTAGGGAACCAGTTTGTTCTAACAAATTGGGGTCTTTGGTCATTTGAGTCTTTAGGTTGTCTAGGGTGCATTGAGTCTCTTGGTTCATCTAGGTAACCTACCATTGCATTGTCATTTTAGGTTTGTGTCTAGTTAGAGTTTTATCCTTGTCTCGTTGAGTCTTGCATGTCCAGCTCCCCGCCAGCCCCATGGTGGTTCCTCGAGCCCACGTGTCAGATTCGTCATCCCTTGTGGCCCGATTCGAGGCTCTTATGGCAAGACCCCTGGGTGTCGCCCCTACCACTCAGTCGTCGGGAAACCCGATCCCTATACCGATGACCGAGTCGTTCCAGCGCCCTGTCGTATCCGTAGCCATCCTACCTAATGGGTTGCATACGGAGATCGACTTCATCAGTAAGGTTCCATATAATTATGTCTCACAGGACATTGTCGAGTCTCTCTCTAAGACTGGGGAGATTATTCTCTACGGTGGCTTAGCTTTTGTCGAGTTTCAACGATGGTTCGGCCCCGTTCTATATCACGATGGTGCATGGTGTAAGATCGGCACACTTGCTGGTCCATGCATCATTTTAGGGCAAACTTGGTTGGAGGAGAGAAGAGCGACCATCGACCTGGACAGGAGGACCTGCACCTTACACCCATCCCACCTTCCAGGCGAGTTCGTCTTCCACGACGGCGCTGCGGCGACCACCTCCGTGTCGCTAGCCACCCACCCCCAGCGATCCACTCCGCCTCCGGGCTCATGTCCCCCACCACTCTCGGGGCCCACCCCTATGGCCCCCTGTAGTGAGGATGCCCGGTTCTCTGACCAGTGTCCTTCACATTCCCCTATCTTGGAGGACACACATTCGGAGGATGCCCCACCTGGGTTTGTTCAAGTGACTTACGAGGCTGAACAGGAGTTGGCCAAGGAGTACCTAACTGAGGTTGAGGAGTTAGGGAGTGATCCCATGGAGCACCCAGTCGTGCCTAAACCTATGGAGGTTGGGACCGGCACTCTCGTCCCGAGACACTCGATGGAGAGCCAAGGTGCCACCCACATCATAGAGGTCCCCTTTACCCCACCTGAGGGAGAGACTCCCTTCGACCCTCATCTAGAGCCATTCTTGCCTCCCCAGGGTGAACTTGTCATTGAAGGGCCTTTAGCTAGCTGGTTAAGGAAGGGCCTAAGTCTAGATGCTCCGATCCCTTGCTACCCATCCATGGAGCCAGCTCTCTCAGTTGTACCCCTTAACTCCTTTCACACCACTTTTCGGTCCTTCTACTTTCTTGAAAATATAAAGGACTTCCTTAGGAGATTAGATTGTCAATGAGAGTTGACATATATGTTGACCTTAGGGTCTGACCAACCCTATAGTCATAGCTTCACGCTCCCTGCTTTGGGGTCTATTACCTCGGTCTACACCATAGGGCATATCACCTCTGAGGTCCTATAATTCTTTCCCACTCCCGAGGAGGTTGACTTTGCTCTCTCTTATGGTATCACGGTCCCGAGGGAGGAACCTTGCCTTCCTCACGAGCCCCTTGCCCCATACATTAGAGCGCCTGAAGGTGATCCTCTGCACCTGGGCGAATGTCGCACGTGGGCAAGTATAGTGAAGGGACCTGTCAGGAGGGTTCATCATTTCTTTGACCCATTCGATCCCCTCCCTAGTGAGCCTCTCGACTCGTATTCTTTTCCCCACCTTGTCGAGGAGGTCTATTATCACACCCCTTCCATGCATGCATCCACACTCCAGAGCTTGGAAAGAAGGAAGCCCCAGTCTCTCTCTCATGTTTCACCATGTCCACCATCATGTAGGGTAATGTCATGAGTGAGTTTGGACTTACTAGTCCCCCTGAGTCTACCACATTTAGTAGGACACATGTGCATGATAGGTACAACTTTGGTTGTCCAGGTCCTCCCCATGTTATCAAGTTCGGTAGACGTCATAGGCATGCTAGGTCCATGTTTGGATGTCCAGGACCACCCCTGCATTCGCGTAGGTATGAGTCCACACAGCTAGTTCGGAGTCTGCATCACCATCACTACCTTGAGTCCAGCAACGCGCGATATAGAGAATTGGCCGATGCTCATAGACACCCTTACGAGTTCCAGGAGGTAGATTATGTCATGATCTGGGTTAGACCGGAACAGTTTCCTTCTGGAGCCGTGAAGAAATTACAAGCTCGTGGTGCTAGCCCCTTTAGAGTTTTGAGGCGAGTTGGATCCAATGCATACGTTATGGACTTGCCGGAGGACTATGGTATTAGCTCCACACTCAACATCTCGGATCTAGTCACATATAGGGACCCAGCAGTGATCCCCAGTGAGTTATTTGGGCCTTCTCCACCTCTTGTGAGCGAGCCACCCCTTGAGAGCCCACTTCCAGCCTTGTCACCACAGCAGCATGAGCGGATAGAGTCTATACACGATGAGCAGGTGACTACCACCAAGAGTGGCACGTACCACCGCTACTTGGTTCGTTGGAGAGGACGGCCCGCGTCTGAGGACACATGGATCACCGGGCCAGAGCTTGGGAGGATAGATCCAGACTTGCTCGAGCGATACCAGAGCGACTGAGACCCTTACTCGACGAAGTCGAGCTTCTCCCACCCGGGGAGAATTGGTGAGGACACCCGAGCTAGAGATCGGCGTGATGCAGTAGAGCGACATTCCAGATCGCGTAGCACTGTTCGGGACTCGTGGACTTCGCTATGGCTTGGATATGGCATGGAGATCTAGCCAGGAGCTTTGGATCTTTTATTTACTTCATTCTGGATCTTTTGTAAGCCATCTTGAGGCCAATCAGACTCCATTTGGACCTTATTAGGCTAATAGGGAGGTTAGTGGGCCACCTTGGTTCACTCTTCAAGCCCATTTGGGCTGGGCGCCTAGGAGAAAGCCCATACTGGGCCTTTTCCTCCTTGCTCCACTACCCAGGCCCGTTATCAGGGGATCCATTAGGGTTGGAGAAGGAGGAGGGCTCACCCACCCTTCCCACCTCATGGGAGGTGCGCCCCCCCCACCTTCCCTCCTTTCTTTTAGGAGGCAAGTGCGCACCCTTCCCTAGTTGTAGGAGATTTGAAATTGTTTCCCTCTTTTTTTTTTAGGCAAGAGATTAGGGTTTGTGTCCAGCATATTTAACATCTTGTAAACAATTTTTGGAAGGACAATGAAGATTGACTTTGAATGGACATTTGCGCAGCCACCTTGAAAAGAGGTCGCCCCCTCCCTTCCACCTTGAGGGTGCGACGCCCTCCCTCCCCATCTCTCCCCTCATCTTCTTCCTCCATCTAGGGTGTGACTCCCTAGGGTTTTTCCTGGAGATCTTTGGGCGCCATCAACTGCAGAAGAAGCCTCCTCCAACTTCCCCTCAAGATCGGCGGAGAAGACACAAGATCATCCCTGCGCACTGGTCTGGTCGCCTGTCCGCAGTTTTGAGCCGGGAAAAGAAGGTTGGTACCCCCATTTTCGGACCCCAAATCCCATGACTCCCTTCAGCAATTTTGTTCCCCTTCCTGTCCCCTAGATCCCCTCAAAAGCCCGTCCCCGAATTCGCCCTGAGTCAAAAGTTGCCTTTGTAGGCACTTTTACTGCACTGGCTGCCCCTATGCAGACCAGTCAGAAACCAGAGCCTCAAAGATCCACCCAGAACGCCCACATCCCGACCTCCAAAAGCCCTGGTCCCTTCACAACATTTCTTCCCCAACCTGTCAGCAAACCAGCCACGCAAGTCTAGTCCAAAAATTCGACCGTGGTGAAAAGTTCCCTTTGGAATTACTTTCAGTGCGCAGACTGCGTCTACAGTGCGCTCGCGGGACAGAACCGCACATACCTCAAAGGGGCGTCCCTCTAACCCCACTGTTTGGGCCTGGGATTTTGAGCATCATTTCTGCATACCCCAAGCCCATCCCATGAATTTTTCCGGACCCCAGAACGCTTTTCAAGGGTGTCGTCCATCTCCCCCATTCCCAGTCTTGACTCTGACCGCACTGAAGTGCAGAGCCGAGGTTCCAGTTTCAGCCCTTCCTGCACCCAAAACTTCCACAGAACCCACAGCCACCCCTTGGCCCAGGCTTAGACCCATCAGTCTTCTACCCACCAGAGCAATCCCCGCCTCAAATCCTGTCCAGAAGCCACGGTACCGGCCAATCTTCCGGCCTCTATCCCAGTGACAGGTTGACAGGCAGAATGCGCAAGAGGTGCTTGAGGAATTGCCACGGCGTCTCCCGACCTTGCCTTCAGTTCTCCTTCCACAGGTGTCCCCTAGACACCACGGCCAACACCCACGCCAATTTTCGTGGCAATCGGACAACGTGAAGGTCACCTTCCTGCTGCTCGCCAGGACCAGCGCAGACGGAGCTGCAGCCTGCCCGCCGGTTCGAGCCACTTCGGAGGTCCGTGCTGATCTCGTCATCGCCCACCCTCCTCCAGGAGTTCCGGCGCCTACTACCACAGTCCATCAGGGACATCAGCACCACCCACGACGCCCGGGACTCGCCTTCCTTGCTGCTGGTTCCTCACCGACCCGTGGTGGCGACTTCGTCCGATCGGTTCGCAGCACTTCGTGGGTGACGAGCTTCACCGGCCCGTGGCCCGCCAACCCATGTCACACATCCCCGGATCCACTGTGTAGCCTTTTACCTCCCTGCGAGGAGTGGGCATGTTTGGATGTGTATGTGTTTAGCTTTGTACTGGGTGATTGTGTGACTTGGCCGGGTATCTTCCCCACGCCCGAGCGTGGAGGTACGTGACTACTCCTTCCTTGGCATCGTTTGCTTGTTTAGTATATTCTTTTGATGCCGCTGCTTGAGTGCATGATAGGAGCCTAGCCAGTACGATACTTACATTCACTGCTGCGGTGAGCGAGTGAGACCGTCCCGTGACTCATCCGAGTCGCGAGTGTGGAGTCGACTACCCCATACACCGCCGGTTGTCACAATCGTGCGGATCGGCGCGCCTTCATCTTAGGGGCGCTTGTGAGCTAGTAGTTGCTTGTTGCTTTGGCATAGTCCCTTCTTGGGAACGCTAGGTGTCGAGTTCACGCTATTCTATCTACGCCAATTGCTAGTCTCGTGGTCTGTCTGGTAGCATTTCCATTTAGTGCCCTAGCTTCCTAAGCGTCCCGCATCACTGACGGACCTGCTTCATCTTCCTCAGATTCGGCGCCCTTCTGGCTGGTGCTGACTTCTGGGTGTTCTTTGTTAGCTGCTGTGGGACAAGCTCTATCTGCAATTGGATCTTCGACAGATTGTGCTAGCCGCGGGTGAACGGCCCCGGGTGCAGGGTTAGCCTCCTGACAAGGTTGCTTCCCCTTGGACATCTTCATGAATTCAAGAAATGAAGGGACCCCCTTGCCCCCATTCTTGTTATATAGGCCTGGCGGAGGAGGGATTTGGACTCCCTTGACCTCCGGCGGAGTTGTTTTGTAGGGTTGCTCCCCCCTGAACATGATGTTGTGGTTGGGTGGCGGCTGGCGCCTCCATTTTCGGCCCGACCGGGTGGCATGTGCAACAGTTGCAGCCTCGGCCTTGCCTCCCCCAGCATGGGGTGTGAAACAAATTTCCTCTTCTTCCTCCTCTCCGGGCAGGTTGAAGAGTGCTGATAGAGTATGACAGGAAACAACCTACACTTTATCGACCTCGGCGGCCTTCCTTTTCTTCTTCTTCTGTTTCTTCTTCTTTTTTGCTTTTGCGGGCGGGTGCCCCCAGAACAGACTGCCCTCTCTGTCGGGTGCCACTTCAGCTTCCTCCTTTTGTTCGAGTGAGAGCTGCTCTAGTTCTTGCCACGGGACGTGGTCCCGCACCAGCAAGGGCTTCAATTCGGGCTGCACGTATTCGTCCAGCCCCTCAATGAGGTTTTGCAGTCGAAGGACCCCAGGATTGGTCTCCTTAACCACTGGCAGCGGAGTTTGTCTCCTCCGATTATGTGTAGGTATCCTGACAGTTGTAGGTGGAGTGATCCATACGGGTGCTACCACCGGCGGAGCAGGCCGGGGTGTGACACCACGGATATGTGCCCCCTCTTTCGGGCGGCGTGCCCTCTTTTTCTTATGCTTCACAGGGACCTGCTGCCATCCCTACTGTTATTTCGCGGGCTCCAAGAAATGAGCTTCATAGGTGCTCCGCGTACTTGTTTCAAAGATCTCCTCGGGCAGTGCCTGGTATAGTGAGATCATGTTCACTCCTTCCCTCCTCGAGGGGCTTCATGTGGCTGAGGAGGGTCCACTTTGTACTCTCCCAGCTCGATCTCATTTTTCTTCACCATCCCTTCAATGATGTCCTTGAAAACATAGCAGTCTTCGATTGGATGCCCCAACATCTGGTGGTAGGGGCAGAACCTTGGGCTATCTTTTCTCTTTAGGTCCTCCTGCCTCCTTGGCTCTGGCAGGGTGACCATGCTATATTCCATTACCCAGTCGAACAGAACTCGGGTCTTGTCCTTTGGAAATGAATAGGCCTTCTTCATCTTGTCCCTCAGCGAAGGACCTTCTTTGCCGTCTGGGGCTTCTGCAGGCTGTGGGATGACTCCCTTCTTGCCTTCACTTTTCTGTTGTTCGAACGTCTTTATGTCAAGAGCATTCGCTTCTTTAGGCGACGGGCGCCGCTCCACCGCCTTGCCCTTCTGGGTCGTGCCGGCAGCAGATGTAGGGGCAGGTCTGGCCAGGAAAGCTTCCACCTTGGCCACGACATTGTTCAATCGATCAAACGATCGTATTTCTATTCCGACCATCTTTTCCAGAACCTCCCTTCTGAGATTCTGTTTGCATATTTGCACGGCGTCCTCCTGATGCGGGGGCCGCTTGCATCTCATTTCAAGGTTCCTCCACCTCTTGATATAATCGAGGGCTGTTTCATCGGCCCTCTGCTTTGTTGAGTAGAGTTCGACCACTGTGACCTCCCTCTCTGTAACATGGAATCTTTCTCTGAACTTCTTCTGCATATCTGGCCAATCGCTGATCGACTCGACCGAGAGGCTAGAATACCATTCAAATGCGAGCCGCGTCAGTGAGGACCCAAAAAACTTTAGCAGGTATGACTCGTCGGTGGCCAAGTCGCCCATGACAGTCATATAATAGGCTATGTGTTCTCTCGGGGACCCCTTCCCGTTGAATTTGTCAAACTTGGGCGGCTTGTTGATTCCCGGGGGAAGCCGTTTAGCAGCATGGTGTTGCGGGTATGGCACCCGGTATGCATCAAACGCGACGTAGTCGCCTTCACCCCTTTCTGTGAGCTTCAGCTCGATCATTCTTTCCACCATCATCCGATTCACGACAGCAGGGTCAACTGGCTCTGGGTAGAAGTGCGCCGGCTGCAGGTACGGGGTGACCAGGGTGGTCGCCTATGGAGGACGTGGCAGCGGGGGTGTCTGGTGCACTTGAGGGAGCACCGGCTGGAGCTGTGGTTGCCGCTGTTGCAGTGTCGCCATGCTTGGTTCTGACGACTGAGGCAGTGTGTAGAGCGGTGGAGGGCCGTCATGACGGACCGCTCCCTGGGATGATTCACCCTGGACTTCGGGTGGTTTGGAAGCTGAGGACTGTTCAGTTTTCTCCATCAGTTGCTTCTTTAGCAAGTCTATCTCTTGCCGATGTTTCTGAAGTAGTATTAAGACTGATGGGTCTATAGTGGCTGTAGTGGGGATAACTTTTGTTGTCTCCCCGGACGTACCCTCGGGCAGGATGTCGAGGGGGACGTCGTCTTCTTCTTCTGCCGTCACCACATTGGCGGTCAAGACGACAGCTTCATCATCCCATTGGTGGTAGACCTGGGTTGTTTTCCCTTAGTCATCATCAGGAGCTCCCTTGCTTCTTCTGTCCTCTGAGTGCTAAGCCCTGGCCTTGCGGCCAACTAAGTCAATTCTTGGGGATCTTCGAGAAGCCCCCCATATCGGTTGGATATACCAGCCATGTTGCAGGTGAAGACCTACATCCTTCTCCTTCGTCGATGGACCCTCCTTTTAGCTTGGTGTAGGAAGGTCAGCCTCTCGAACATAGAAGTTCTTCTTATTTCTTCACGCTTGGGGACGGCTTCATCGGCTTCGATCTCGAAGCCGTTATCATATCCATTGTTGTCGACTAACGACACCATCATTCTTTCTCCTACATCTTCTTCATCTACCATTGACGGGCAGTAGTCTTCACTGGCGGCGGCTGCTTGCATCAGTCGCTGTTGCCCAAGCAAGGGGTTGCCTAACCCTCGAAAATAGTTTCTGACCAGACAGGTCATCTCTTCTTGACCCCGCTCTTGATGTAACAAGGGGGACAGTTGCCGACCTCCCACAAGAGGGGTATAAGCTAGCCGAGCTCTGTTGGCAGGTTGTTGGAATCACGTCCCACGGCTGGGACGTTGGCCCGAAAACTTTCGCGGCGCGGAGGATCCGCAACCACTTCTTCTTCTTCTTTCGGGGGCAAGCCCCTTTCTCTTCTCTCTTCCGCCCCGTCATACACAGGACGGCGGCGGATAGGTACCAGCTGATGGATAGGTTGGGCCTGCTTGGGAACCAACACCTGTTTGAACTTTCTCGGTCTGGGGGCCGACCTTCCTTGGCCATAGTGGCCGATTTCTTCTCTTTCTGCCCTCCTTCCAGCGAGGGCCTGATATGTGTTATGGACAGAGATGGTGGGGATGACTCGGTCTGAACTATCTGCGTGTTGCGTCTGTTGAGGAAGACGCGCATGCCACCAACCATCATAGACTTGCCAGATTGGGAGAGAGTTCCGGTAATCACAGCAGCACTCCTTTGGACTTGCCGGTGTTGACGTCCTCCAAGGTGCTTGTTGACAATATTGGGGCGGGCCCCATGGATAGCATGGTGCACCAAGCAGTTGGCGACCGGGGTTGGACTCTTGAACGAGTCATGGCAGGATCGGGCCTTCAGAGGCTCCATATTCTTCGTAGCTCCCTCGACAAGCTCCGAGGGTTCCACCTCTAGCATATCCACAAAGGCTAACCCCAAGAAGTTGGGGAAGCCAACAGCGGCAGGGAAGCTGCCGAACTCCATAGGCACCGCCAGGTACCCTTGCGCATGACCGGCCATAATCGAAGGACCGAAGCCGACGCCAGTCAATCCAGTTGTTGTCATCGTTCGCCTGTAAAGACAAACAAGCCAACGATCAGCAGCCTTTGAGAGGGCCTCGAAGCCCAAGTATCTCGGCAAAGAGATGAAAGGTGACACTGGTCCCACCGGGCGTGCTAGACTGTTTGCGATCGTTTTTATTCTTACCCAGGGGCATTTTTTTATTATGTAGGTCCCTGACTGTTTGGGACGGGATTTATTTCATGTGTCAACCAACCGATTAACTAACTGGTAATTAACCGACTGATTGACGGCGCGGGCGTGCCAGTCACATGGGTGACAAGTTTATTATGCGCTTATTCTAACCCGTGTCAGGCGAGAGAGAGGTTCGGTCGGGACCAGCAGTCCGCCATACCATAAAGGCTATGGCGTTAATTACATCCCCCCGTGAGGAGGGAACACCTTTGATTAATTATCGAGATAGTGGGCTGTCGAGGCCAGAATAAGAGATGCAGAGCATGCGAGTGGTCATGCAAGATGCTACGATCGACTACACATAATTTATTAAGGCGGACCCTCGGTACATGGCGGAGGACTTAGGCCCGAAGACCACCATCACGCGTGACAAAACTTCCGATCGAGCGTAACCTGACTTTATGTTAATGCCATTTGATATACCAAGGGTGCGCACACTCAAGCATGCGCTGATGCGGCATGAATGTTCAGATGACGGCGAAGATTCGAAATAGATCAATTCAAGCTTAGACAAGCTAATTTATTCAATTTATTGATCAAAAGGTTTACTTCATTCTGTTGTTAACGTTGGAAATCACCCCAGAGACGGGGAGGGGACCGGAACGGCATAACGACACGATTCGGAATGAAACCGGCACGGTGCGCGCAGAGAGAGGGCTTAAAATACTTGAAACGGCGCCAGAAAACATAGGTAAAGGGCTTAAAACGGCGTGGGAACCGTAGGTGTAGAAGGGCAGTTAAAACGGCGTGATCCCTTTGGGGCGCGCCGGGAATGGGCGCGCCGGGATAGGGTGCGCCGTTTTAAGGCGCGCCATTTTAAGGCGCGCCGGATGCAAACGGCGCCGGTTTAGCCCAATTTTGTAGAAATCAAGGTTTTATTTGTTATTTCTTGGGTTTATTAAAACACTTTGGGAAACTTTGAAAGTTTATTTAAGTCATTTATTCAAAGGATCGGCCCCGGGGCATCCGGGAGCCGAGTCACAGGCTCACGCGAGGTTCACACTCGAGTGCGGCGATTGTTCCGAGTCAGACTCGTTCGAGCCGGAATTTTGATAGCATCTCTCCATCCCGGAGGATTGTCGGGGAAAAGCGGGGAATACTCACGTAGCGGAGCAACCCCTAAGAGCCGGGTGGCGCAACGGCGGCCGGCAAAACCTGAACGGAAAGGAAAACCCCGAGGTCCGGCCTGCTAGGGGCACCAAGTTCGTGGGTGAGAGTGGGCAGATGAGACGACTCATTATGGGAGCGAAGACCCTGAGGACTGGCCTACGAGGGGCACGCGACCCGAATCGACTCAACGCTCACGTCGGGACGACCGATTAGAGATGAAAACCCCGAGGGCCAGCCTACGAGGGGCACGCATCTCACAGCCACCACAATGTCCATCAAGGACCGTGGATTTGGGTGTATGGGGATTAACCCATTTGATGTTCACTCACTGGTCCATAAGAGAACTCGCCACTGAGAGACGGTCCTCTATGGACAGAGTGGAAGAACGATGAATCTGAGGAATGTCCCCCTCTCCCCGGTCACCCAATTTTCCCAAAGGGATGATAATACAGCGCGATTGGAAAACATGCACAATTAATAGACTAACATTGGTGTCTGCAAGTATGCATACATTTGCACATAGGGATGTTAGCAGATTCGGCTACGCGTTCACCTGGGGGAGTCCAGAAAGCAAAGAGGAAGATTATGGAGATTACCCCGTTCCCCCCTTCTTGTCCATGGTCGGGAACAGGAAGGAGAGTACGGGGACAGCTCGATATCGATCGGAGAAGCACACATATACGCGTGCCTCCGGTGATAAAGCCCTTGGCGTTTGATCGGAGGAAAAAAAACCGGGGAGAGGGGAATGGTTACTGTAGCCCACTACGTAGCAGGGCATAATCGGCGTTAGAGAAACAAATCCGGCGGACGTGCATACAGACAGATGGGGAGACATATGGTAGAGGTGACCATGGCGCCATACACATCTGCGTCTGCCCGTTCTAACCACATCACCCTCCCGGCGCCGGCACTATTGCACGGCGCCGTTTCACCAGTTGCGAGAAGAAAATGCAATGAGATAGAAGGAACGATGCAGAGGATGAGTAAAAGCGTTAGCCCCCCCTAACTTGTTAACATATCAAT
Organism: Amorphophallus konjac; assembly: GCA_022559845.1. Classification (NCBI taxonomy): domain Eukaryota; kingdom Viridiplantae; phylum Streptophyta; class Magnoliopsida; order Alismatales; family Araceae; genus Amorphophallus; species Amorphophallus konjac. The sequence goes on along the minus strand of CM040119.1, from coordinate 171,513,796 downwards.
TCATTCCATACACGAAAGGAAGAAGAAATAAAACTAAACGGGCCATCATTCCGGTGCCGGCGTTATCGCGCAGCCACCGTTTTCATTAATGAAGAAGAAATTACAGAAGGTCGAGGAAAATGTAGAGATGGTGAAAGGGGGGAAGATGGGCTCATGTCATCGCCCCTCTCCCCCTTCTCATTTACATTGCGATAGCAGAAGGAAACAGACGGCAGAAGAGGGGGATTAACTGGGAGAAAACACATCGGGAGAATCACACCGACCCACCTAAAACAAGAGAAAGGAGCAGACGACTCTTCTTTCTTCTCCGGCACCGGGGGTCGGGCGGAGCAGAGGACGGCGGTGGCGGCCAAAGGAGCAAAACCCCAGAACTCCTCTCGCCAGAACCCTTTCTCTCGAGGCCTCTCTGATTGGTGCTCTCAGACTCTTCTGTCTTTTTTTTTTCCTTTGATTCCTCTCCTCCTATTTTTATTTCGAAGCCACGGTGTATATGTAGCCACCGTTAATCCGGCGCCATGGAAAGGGGTGCGCCGGATTTAATGGCGCCGGGGAACATGTCCCCAATTGGAATTGGCGCTCCGGATTTGACGGCGCCGGATTAAGGGGCGCCGACGTCCTTTTGTGCGCCGATTTAGCTTGTTCGCTCGACGTGAGCCAGCCGATGGGTCCGGGGATGGCTCCGGAGGCTCCCGTTGACTGTCCCTCTCGCCCTGGTCCTTGGAAAACCTTGGCGAGTGTTGACGAAGCTCTCTGCACGCTGGATGGGCCTTAATCGGAACTTCGTGTGTGTTTGGCTCGAGCATGCGGGTTATCTGTTGGTACGATCTTCGGCACTATGATTTGCGCTTTCAGCTCAGACGGACTCGTGCTGGACGTTTCCTTATGGGATGGCATTGCATCCGGGATAATTCCGCCTTGAATGGCGATCAATCGGCCACTAACGGGCCCACCATGGCGAGAAGCCGAACCCGTGTCGGGTGATCGGGACCTTCTGCTGACAGAGCCTTCGGCTCCCTGTTATGAAGGGCCGATGGTGTTTCTTCCTCCTCAGGAGAGCCTTCATTCATGTAGGGAGCCATTGGGTGGACCGTCATCTTTGATCGGGTGACGGGTGCAGGGTAGCAGCACGACGGAGTCGACGCCGGATCATTAGGCAGGCTTGGTCGCACTGCCAATTGGTTGTGAGTTCATCTCGGCTCTCCTGAGGTGAGGTCCCCATGCTCATACGGGGTAGCCCGAGGCCCTGGCAGCTTGAGAAGTCTTCAATATGTTGATCTTCATCGGCTTCTGTGCTTCAGTGGGCCGTATCATTCGTCTTTGCAGCTTGGTCTCCAAATGATCATATTTTGAGTGCCAAAAGAGACGTGTGCGCGGTTTGATGCCTTACCCGCAGTGGCGGAGGGGGCCTGTGGTAGGCGGACATACTGGTGCTTGTGTCCGAAGATGTATGCGCGGTTTGATGACTTACCCGTTGTGGCGAAGAAGGTAGCCTTTCATAGGCTGGTGTGCTGGGGCTAGCATCCGAAGACATATGTGCGGTTTGATGCCTTACCTGCGGTGGCGAAGCTCTTTGCTGAAATGTAAACTGGGGGACTCGCTGGGAGTCCTGCTCTTTAGCTTTGCATTTACCATCTGTCTTGGAGTAGGATTGGGTGGTGACTGACGATGTAGCATGGTGTCACCGCTCCTAGTAGTCATCCCGACTTTGTGCATCGACTGGGCCTTCTGGTAGAGGACCGAGCTTGTTGGCCAGAGTCGCTAAAGACTTTGGAGATGTCTTTTCTACGATCCGGACTGGACTGTAGGGTATACGGGGAGGGCCCGAGGGCTCGCCGATCAAAGGGATGCCACACGATCGCGTCGGAACCTCACCCTATTTTTGCTTCCCCTTCCCATCTCCTGACACCGGAGATGGAGGTAGGGTATGAGGGGAGTGAGAGGAGCTTGGGATGCCCATCATCGTCTCACTCACTAGGACATCCTCTCGGCCGAGAAGGACTCGGAGGAGCCTGGCGGTATCCGCCCTGGAGAATGGGAGAGACTCCAGCTCTTGCCAGGGCCGCCATTACACAGTCAAAGTGGCAGGGGCTGGTCAGCTGGTTGTCGATGTCTGGGCGTCTGGAGGAGCTGGGGTAGCGGGAGGATGGATGACATTAACCGAGAAATCACTCGGCTCCGCCTCCTGGCTGGCGTCCCACTCCCTGCGCCTTTGCAGGCGCTCGAGAGCCTCTCAATTATCGGTTCGAAACTCGAGCCATTCTGGGGTATCTTGATAAGGCAGCCCGTGCCCATTTGCTTGAGGGGGTTCTGGTTGCTCTGGTGCATCTTTGGCGATGCTCATGGTCTCTTCAACATCTTGTCGAAGTTCAAGACTGCCATAGAGTTTCCCTCAGCATCGATTTGCTCCCACTGGATCTATTTCTGGATTAAGTGCTGAACTTCTTCACAGGACTCGATCGCGTGGTCGATTCTGGCATAAAAAGGGCAGTACTGGGGATGACTGAAGTCCCATTGGGTGTAGTCTACCGGCGGATCACGGGGCATGATTTGCCCCCTCTCGATGAGGACATCGAAGAGCCGCCGGGTTATTTATCTTGGAAAGGAGAGGGGTATGCGGTCATGCCAGGGTCTCCACCCCGGATACCAAAGTGAATGATTGCCTTGGCTGGTATTGGGCTCCTCTGCCTCATTGTCAGAGAGAAAGAATGCAGCCATCATGTGAATCACGTTAGCGATGTAGTGAATCACACGTGCCGCCTTGGCTGGCCCGGACCACGCATGTGGGTGCGGGGGATCGATGAGACTGTTGTGTTCCCTGTGGTTCTGAAGTTTTGATGATGACAAATATTATGTCTCTTTATATATGACCGAGATCACTTAATTGTGATGCATTCATTGATGATATCATCATTTATAAAAAGTATGAAATATGTCAGAACAGGTTCTAAAGATGATTCAAGAAGACATGAAAAGAAAGTCAACGATCAACTCCAATTGACAGCAAGTCAATTTCTGGTAAAATGTGAATCAGGTTCTGACATGTAAAGTCAATGATCATCCAAGTCTGATACATGTTCAGGTCAGTACAGATATGTCAGACTTGCATTTGGTTGCATATAAAGTTTGTGTTAGCTTTGCGTAATGCTGTGTAACGTTTTGGGTCTGTGCACGCTGAAGGTCCATGCACATTCCATCGCTTCATGAAGATAGTTGTGTGCATTTCATCGAACTGTTGGTGTGCATGTCATCACTCTATGCATCAAGGTCGATGCTAGTCAAATAAGGCAACTGTGTTACATGCATGAAGTTGGTGCATTACACTGTATCAGGTTTTGGAGACGGTGCAAGGTCTACCTTGTGCAAAACACGGTCAGTGCAACTCTTTACAAGATTTTACCTTAGACATACTACAGTCAGTGCACGTCTTGTCTCTGTGCATGTTCTGCTTCGGTGCACGTTACTGTTCAAACTTTTGGGTCTGCATGTCTGTACATGTTTGTGTATGCTTATATGTGTCTGTGCACTCTTTGCCTTATGCATACTAACGTCAGTGCATGTTCTTATGTCTAAGGCATATACACAGTCGGTGCATATTTTTATGTCTAAGGCATATACACGGTCGGTGCTAGTTTTTCTGAGCATGCAACATGAAGTCTATGCATGTGTGCATATGCTTATGTGAAGTCCGTGCATGTTTCCTACAACTACATAAAGTCTATGTATATTTTGTACAATGTATATACATGTGTGTCTGTACATGTTTGCGTATGCTTATATGTGTCTGTGCTATGATTTTTCATGCATGATCTCCTTGGTGCAGTTCATGTCTACTCTCTCACGTCTGGCTAAAGAAGTCTGTGCACTTGTGCGTTTGGTGTAACTAAGTCGGTGCAACTCTATTCTTTGCGCGACACAAAGTCGGTGCATCTTGAGGTTTGGAATATAGGGTCGGTGCATTGCCTACATAATACGCATATGTAGTCTGTGTATCTTTTCACCCCATAGCCATTACAAGTCTGTGCATGCTTCTTTCTACACACTGATGGCTTGTGTCTTACTTGGTTTACTTCACGCATAGTCAGTGCACTCTATGCATATCACGCTCTCCTGCTCTGACCATGTGTGTGTTATGCACAGTCAGACGTTCGCTTTAATGCATCATCAAATCTATGCATTCTACTTAAATACCTGATTGTCGTATGTCCTGACAGACTAACAAGACAATTGCTTGTGATTGCTAAGAAGGGCACGTGATCCAAGGCAGACCGTCCCTAACAAAGGAATGCCACATGGAAAGCTACAGTGCCCAGATTTGGCCACATAGCTGAGAGTCTTCTGGAAGCATTCGGCAGGAGCATTCCCTCCACATGCTCAATCGATGAGCTCGTGGGTCCCAGGCCTGAAGCTCTATAAGAAGGCTGTCTCTGCGATGAGATTCAAAGAGTTGATTCACAACTAGAGAAAAGAAAACTAAGAGAAGAGGAAGAAAGAAAGAGAGAGGGAGAGAGCTCGTGGAGAGACGACAGTCTCTGAAGTTTCGTTCACTGGCACTTGGATCAGATCCAGACCAGTTTTGCTCCTGCGTGAGCTATATACCATCGGGTTTCATATCCAGCTTTCAGTTGCTGATTTTCATCGTTTTTGTTTTCTATTTTCATCTTTGGTCAAGCTCTCTGTTAGCGGGTAAAGCTATAAGCCCCAGCAATTGCAGAGGAGGACTCCTCTAGTCAATAAGCTGTGACGCTCAGCAGTTGTAGGGATTCATCCCCGAAGCTGTGGATCAGCAGAAGCTGTGTATCAGTAGTGAAGCCACATTCGGGTTAGAGTGTGGGGTGGACATAGGTATGTGGACCGAACCACTTAAATATCCTGTTGCATTATGGTTTGCCTTGCGCACATTTTCCATATCTTCTTTCCCCACTTCACTGGTTGCTTGGGTACTCCATTTTAGTATATGTGATTTCTGCTTGGATTTATTTTATTTGATAAGTGTATGACAGAACGTTTAGCAGAAGTGTCTGTTTCTTAGTGATTCTCGTGGCAAGTGCTTTTGAGAGCTAAGTTGTCGGATTTCTGAGTAAGAGAGCTTAGTAGTCCCATGAGACTACATTGAATCGAGGCAAAAGTTTTATTCCGCAATAGTTTTTGAACCAGGATTTATTCACCCCCCCTCTGAATCTGGGCCTTGCACCCCAACAAGTGGTATCAGAGCCAGGTTGATAGAAATGTTTTGATTCACCCCCCCTCTGAAGTTTCTAAGAACTTTAGAGGGGGGGTGAATGAATCCTTAGATTGTTGTGTCCCCTATGGTTCTGAAGTTTTGATGATGAAAAATATTATGTCTCTTTATATATGACTGAGATCACTTAATGTGATGCATTCATTGATGATATCATCATTTATAAAAGTATGAAATATGTCAGAACAGGTTCTAAAGATGATTCAAGAAGACATGAAAAGAAAGTCAACCGTCAACTCCAATTGACAGCAAGTCAATTTCTGGTAAAATGTGAATCAGGTTCTGATAGGTAAAGTCAATGATCATCCATGTCTGATACATGCTCAGGTCGGTACATATATGTCAGACTTGCATTTGGTTGCATATAAAGTTTATGTTAGCTTTGCGTAATGCTGTGCAACGTTTTGGGTCTGTGCATGCTGAAGGTCCATGCACATTCCATCTTCATGAAGACAATTGTCTGCATTTCATCGAACTGTTGGTGTGCATCTCATCACTCTATGCATCAAGGTCGATGCTAGTCAAATAAGGCAACTGTGTCACATGCATGAAGTCGGTGCATTACACTGTATCAGGTTTTGGAGACGGTGCAAGGTCTGCCTTGTGCAAAACACGGTCAGTGCAACTCTTTACAAGATTTTATCTTAGACATACTACAGTCATCGCATGGGTCTTGCCTCGGTGCATGTTCTGCTTCGGTGCACGTTACTGTTCAAACTTTTGGGTCTGCATGTCTGTACATGTTTACGTATGCTTAGATGTGTCTGTGCACTCTTTGCCTTACGCATACTAAAGTCAGTGCATGTTCTTATGTCTAAGGCATATACACAGTCGGTGCATGTTTTTATGTCTAAGGCATATACACGGTCGGTGCTAGTTTTTCTGAGCATGCAACATGAAGTCTGTGCATGTGTGCATATGCTTATGTGAAGTCCGTGCATGTTTCCTACAACAACTACATAAAGTCTGTCTATATTTTCTACAATGCATATACATGTGTGTCTGTACATGTTTGCATATGCTTATATGTGTATGTGCTAGGATTTTTCATGCATGATCTCCTCGGTGCCGTTCATGTCTACTCTCTCACGTCTGGCTAAAGTAGTTTGTGCACTTGTGCGTTTGGTGTAACTAAGTCGGTGCAACTCCATCCTTTGCGCGATGCAAAGTCGGTGCATCTTGAGGTTTGGAATATAGGGTCGGTGCATTGCCTGCATAATACGCACACGTAGTCTGTGCAGCTTTTCGCCCCATAGCCATTGCAAGTCTGTGCATGCTTCTTTCTACACACTAATGGTTTGTGTCTTGGTTTACTTCACGCATAGTCAGTGCACTCTATGCATATCACGCTCTCCTGCTCTGACCATGTGTGTGTTATGGACAGTCAGACGTTCGCTTTAATGCCTCATCAAATCTATGCATTCTACTTAAATAACTGATTGTCGTATGTCCTGATAGACTAACAAGACAATTGCTTGTGATTGCTAAGAAGGGCACGTGATCCAAGGTAGACCGTCCCTAACAAAGGAATGCCACATGGAAAGCTACAGTGCCCAGATTTGACCACATAGCTGAGAGTCTTCTGGAAGCATTCGGCAGGAGTATTCCCTCCACACGCCCAATCGATGAGCTGGTGGAACCTAGGCCTGAATCTCTAGAAGAAGGTTGTCTCTGTGATGAGATTCAAAGAGTTGATTCACAACTAGAGAAAAGAAAACTAAGAGAAGAGGAAGAAAGAAAGAGAGAGGGAGAGAGCTCGTGGAGAGAATACAGTCTCTGAAGTTTCGTTCACTGGCACTTGGATCAGATCCATGCTAGTTTTGCTCCTGCGTGAGCTATATACCATCGAGCTTCATATCCAACTTTTAGTTGCTAATTTCCATCATTTTTGTTTTCTATTTTCATCTTTGGTCAAGCTCTCTGTTAGCGGGTAAAGTTGTAAGCCCCAGTGGTTGCAGAGGTGTGGTATCCTCTGGACGGGTAAACCTGTAAGCCCCAGCGGTTGTAGAGGTATGGTATCCTCTGGACGGGTAAAGCTGTAAGCCCCAGCAGTTGCAGAGGAAGACTCCTCTAGTCAGCAAGCTGTGACGCTCAACGGTTGTAGGGATTCATCCCCGAAGCTGTGGATCAGCGGAAGCTGTGTATCAGCAGTGAAGCCACATTCGGGTTAGAGTGTGGGGTGGACGTAGGTCTGTAGACCGAACCACCTAAATATCCTGTTGCATTGTGGTTTGCCTTGTGCACATTTTCCATATCTTCTTTCCCCACTTCACAGTTTGCTTGGGCACTCCATTTCAGTATATGTGATTTCTGCTTGGATTTATTTTATCTGATAAGTGTATGACAGAACGTTTAGCATAAGCATCTGTTTCTTAGTGATTCTCGTGGCAAGTGTGATGAGGACATCAAGAGCTTATGAGTTGTATTTTGTGTATTGGCTTGGATTGGTGTGTATTATGGGTTGTATTGGCTTGAAGTGTATGTAATTTTTGATTTCTTTCATTTGGGCCATCCTTGTAAGGCTTATATCAAGCCAATGGGCCATTTGTTATGTCAAGTCCAAGGCTAGGTTGCCATTAGTAGAGTCCATTAAGAGTGTTACTTCATATTGGGTCATTTGGTTTCAAATGGGTCATTAAGGCACTTAAGGCCCAAATTGGGTTCCACTCTCTCATGGGCCATCTAAGTGGGAGTGGCCCAAGACTAGCATGATCTAATGGGAGGCTCTTGGCTCATGAATGGCCTTGGCCCATGGAAGGGGGCGCAAGCTTCCTTGTCTTATTAGGCATGGTAGTTGTGGTTTAGGTGGTGTTTGAATGGAATTAGTCCAAGGTTGAATGGAGATGGTCAAATTAGATTAAACAAATGTATTAAGTGTGTTATTCACATTGTATCTCAGCCATTCACTCATCAACCCTTGATCCAAGGGCCTAGAATGGATTAGAAACCTAGCATATAAAACCTTGTATTTTCATATGAAATTCAATGGAAAAATCAGAAAATTGTTGAGTCTCTTGGAGCTTGGTGCGCCCCTCTCTCCTCCCCCTACTGTTCTTCCACCTTCAACCCCAGATCTAGAGTGGTTCTACCTCCCTTCATCCCCTCTCAACCTCTGATCATCACTGGTGCCGCCGCCGCCGCCGTTCGTGCCGCCTTCGAGCCGCCACGGGATCAATTTCGGTGTTCTGTCTTGCTGGATAGAGGTGAAGCTCAGAAATTCCTCAAGTCAGCCACAAGTTCAAATCGAATTCCAATTTTGAGGGTTGGTTCCTACCTTTTATCCCCTTCCCCAAAAAAAAACTCAGGCTCAAATTCTCTCGTTTCATATTGTTTCCACTTCGTTCATTCCTCAAACTCAGATCAGATCTGTCTCTGTCTACAGTGATAGAACCTTTGAGTTCGTCCCCTTCTACCACCCTTTTAAATTTTTTTAGACCTCCCAATTTAACTGGGAGTTCTGTCCATTTTTCCCTACCTCCACCATTTTTATTAATTTTTTTTGAGTCTTTTACCTATTTTTCAAAATTCATGTTCTACCGGAGCTACAGTACTTCCAGCCAGATCCCAGATCCGACCTTCTTCCAGTAAACAAATCATAGAAATTCATATACACATCCAAACGTGTCCAAACGAACTTTTCCATCTTCCCAACTCAAAATCCTACAACTTTCATGAAGAAGTCGAAGTTTGAATCTAAGGTCTTCCTACCGGTCAATGGCAGTTATCAGAGATCAGCTCTGCAGATCTGAGTGTTCAGTTACTGTACAACAGGAGGTTGTAAATTCCATAAGTCCAGATCAGCGAAGATCCAGGCCAGATCTCTAGGCCTACATTGAAGTACTTCGAGTCAGCTTTCAACGGCGCTAATTTCGTGTCAATCCGACATCGGATCTGATCTCAGCGTCCGTTCTCGCCGGACAGCGCGCTGAAAACCAGAAACTGCAGATCCGTGGGAAGTTTTCCCGACGGGCGCCGGCCGGAGCCGCCCGGCCTCCGATCGTCGTTCCAGCGTGCCGCCAGCCCGGGGATCACTTCCATCAGTGTCCCCCACCACAGCGGTGACCCGGGTCCCACACGGCCCCTCAGGACAGCACGTGGGCCCCACCGTCATTAGTTCGGGCGTTGCCGAATCAACGCGAGAAGCCTCCCGTCAACCCGAATTCGGTCCTCCCGGACCCCATTGTGTAGCCCTTTACCTCCCTGCGTGGAGTGGGCAGCGGCTTGCATTTCTGTAATATTGCGTAATATTGTTCCGGGAGCACGAGTTCGGCCGGGCCCGTCGTCCCCACGCCGAGTGCGTGGAGGTATCGTCTTCGCTCCTACACTTGGCATTTCGCTTATTTCATATATGCTTGTTTATGCCACTGCTAGAGAGCATGTTTTAGGACCTAGCTTGCTATAATTTCATATCACCGCTGCTGCGAGAGAGTGAGCGTTACCGTCCCGTGACCCGATCCGGGCACAAGTGAGAGCCGACCACCCTAGCTCACAGCCGGTTCCTCAACCGCGCACATCCGACGCTTCCCTCGTTAAGGGATGATCGCGAGCTTGTCGTGTCCGTGGTCCCGTCCCGCATCAATTTGGTATCAGAGCGAGTTGAGTCTAGGGTGTCTAAAGTCAAAAAAAAAAAAGAAGAGTGTCATTTACGTCTAGTCATTAGTCGGTTTAAGTCGAGTCTAGGATCATCATATTTTCAAAACAACAAAAAGAGTCGTTTTTGGGTCGCATACATCCCTTTACTCGGTATATCAAAAGGTGTTGTCCGAACGTTAGGCTATGCCTATCGGGAAGGCCGCACATTTGCGCGAGTGATCTTCGGATCGATTACCTCCGCCATGTATCGAGTTTTGGTTAAGTCTAGGCACATCATTTGCATTAGTGTGTTTTACTTTAGTCGGCGTCTTCTAGTCGGTGTGTTTGCATGCCCACTCGTCGGGGTACTCAGTACTCACCCCCACCACCACTACCTATGGCCAACCCACGGGATACCTCGGGAGACTTCCACTCCCTACAAGAGGCGATGATGGCCATTATGGCTAGGTTGGACCAATCCGATGCTAACTTTCGGACCTTCTCCGAGAATATGGATGGTCGCCTTAGGGCCATGGAGGGACGCATGGAGACCTCCGATAGGTCGGTCCAAGACCTCGTTGGGCGGTTAGATAGGATGTCACACGGGGACCCTCCTGGGGCAGCCCAAGGTCCACCCGCACCTCCTCCCGCGGGGGCCCAAGTCCAACCCGCTCCCATGGCCCAAGTCCAGGCTGCTCCCGCGGCCCAAAATCAGCCACCACTGGTTCCTCCACCCGCCCCTCCTCGGGTTCCCCAACTACCACACCGTGACCTTGGTCTCGAGGACTATGGGTCTGACAATGCCTATGAGGGGTATGGTCAACGCCGTCGTGGTTTTCAGCCACAACGAGATGAGGATGATGATCGGGTCCTTAAGACCGTGCGAGCGGATCCTCCCGCTTTTTACGGGTCTTTGGATCCGAAAGTCTACCTAGATTGGGAGTTTGGCATGGACCGTTATTTTGAATGGTATGATATGTCGGAGCGTCGAAGGGTCCGATTTGCCACCATGAAACTTATGGGGCAGGCACAAACTTATTGGAAGAATGTGGAGAGCCTACTACTTCAGCGGCTAGAACCCTCGATCGACACATGGGCCGAGATGAAGAATAAACTTCGGCAAAAGTACCTTCCTCTCACATACCGCCAGCGACTCATCGATAGATGGCAAAGTCTTAGCCAGGGAGACCGGTCCGTCTCCGAATACATCGCGGAGTTTGATGAGTACTTTCTACGATGTGGTGTCACGGAGGAGAGTACCATGCCCGTTTCCCGCTTTCGACGTGGTTTGCGGCCACACTATCAGTATGAGCTTTTCCGCCGTAATGCCAAGACGTTGGAAGAGGCATACCAGGTTGCTCTCGAGATGGAGCAATTTGAGGGAGAGTTCGAGTCTAGCCATCGGTTGGGCCCCACCCCTCTCCGTAGTACCGAGCCCCGTCACTCCATAGGCCCGCATCAGCGGCCTCCCATGGCTCGACCTCAGGAGTCCACCCGTCAGGAGCACTTCGCTCCACGGCCCCGTCCTCCTCCACCTCGGGATCTATTTCCACCCCAACCACCGGCACCCGTTGCCCGTTCCCCGGCTCCTATAGCCCGTCCTCTGGCACCGGCACCCCCTCCACTATTGTCCAAAGCACCTACATCTCCCCCATTACTGCCTACACCCCCTACCCGACGGGATGATAAGGGTAAGGCCCCTTTTATAGGAGAGAGTAGTCGGTCGTGAATACAGTGTTTCCACTGTCACGGGTATGGCCACATCGCCAGTGAGTGTCCCGCTCGCACCACCCTAGCCTTAGGTGTTGGAGGATCCGCACCTCCCGAGCTTGAGTGTGTCAATTACGAGGCCGATGAGGCACTGGCCGATGAGTACTATGCCATGGGGGAAGAGCTGGGCGACCCTTCGGCCACCCAAGATACCGCCACCTAGTGGGCTTGATGCTACCACCTTAGTCTAGAGTCGTGCATGAGTCGGTGTGTTTTCATTGTGTGGTTTGTTTGTGTGGTGATTTTGAGTCGATTGTTTGCGTGGTTTTCATTCATGTGTCAGTGCATGGTGAGTCTGCATGTGTTTTGTGCAAGCTCGTTATCGTTCTCTTATGAGTGTGAAGCGAGTCGACTCACTTGATGAGTATGGGATCGATTCTACATCTATACCCGGATCAGTCACCTATAGGGACTCAGCGGTGATTCCTAGTGAGTCTTCGAGCTGTTTCCTTCCTTTTGAGAGTGCCCCTTCGGAGTGACCACCTTTAGCCATAGCAGTTCGCATATCGAGTATATATGGAATGAGCAGGTGCCGATCACTTGGAGTGGAGCATACCCGCGCTACTTGGCACGGTGACGGATCCGTCGGAGTACTCGCGCAGCCATACCCCTACTCGACGGGGTCGAGTTCCTCCCACCCGGGGAGAATTGATGAGGACATCAAGAGCTTATGAGTTGTATTTTGTGTATTGGCTTGGATTGGTGTGTATTATGGGTTATATTGGCTTGAAGTGTATGTAATTTTTGATTTCTTTCATTTGGGCCATCCTTGTAAGGCTTATATCAAGCCAATGGGCCATTTTTTATGTCAAGTCCAAGGCTAGGTTGCCATTAGTAGAGTCCATTAAGAGTGTTACTTCATATTGGGTCATTTGGTTTCAAATGGGTCATTAAGGCACTTAAGGCCCAAATTGGGTTCTACTCTCTCATGGGCCATCTAAGTGGGAGTGGCCCAAGACTAGCATGATCTAATGGGAGGCTCTTGGCCCATGAATGGCCTTGGCCCATGGAAGGGGGCGCAAGCTTCCTTGTCTTATTAGGCATGGTAGTTGTGGTTTAGGTGGTGTTTGAATGGAATTAGTCCAAGGTTGAATGGAGATGGTCAAATTAGATTAAACAAATGTATTAAGTGTGTTATTCACATTATATCTCAGCCATTCACTCATCAACCCTTGATCCAAGGGCCTAGAATGGATTAGAAACCTAGCATATAAAACCTTGTATTTTCATATGAAATTCAATGGAAAAATCAGAAAATTGTTGAGTCTCTTGGAGCTTGGTGCGCCCCTCTCTCCTCCCCTTGCTGTTCTTCCACCTTCAACCCCAGATCTAGAGTGGTTCTACCTCCCTTCATCCCCTCTCAACCTCTGATCATCACCGGTGCCGCCGCCGCCGCCGTTCGTGCCGCCTTCGAGCCGCCACGAGATCAATTTCGGTGTTCTATCTTGCTGCACAGAGGTAAAGCTCGGAAATTCCTCAAGTCAGCCACGAGTTCAGATCGACTTCAAATTTTGAGGGTTGGTTCCTACCTTATAGCCCCTTCCCCACAAAAAAACTCTGGCTCAAATTCTCCCGTTTCATATTGTTTCCACTTCGTTCATTCCCCAAACTCAGATCAGATCTGTCTCTATCTACAGTGATAGAACCTTTGAGTTCGTCCCCTTCTACCACCCTTTTAAATTTTGTTGGACCTCCCAATTTAACTGGGAGTTCTGTCCATTTTTTCCTACCTCCACCATTTTTATTAATTTTTGTTGAGTCTTTTACCTATTTTTCAAAATTCATGTTCTACCGGATCTACAGTACTTCAGCCAGATCCCAGATCCGACCTTCTTCCAGTAAACAAATCATAGAAATTCATAGACACATCCAAACGTGTTCAAACCAACTTTTCCAGCTTCCCAACTCAAAATCCAACAACTTTCATGAAGAAGTCGAAGTCTGAATCTAAGGTCTTTCTAGCGGTTAACGGCAGTTATCAGAGATCAGCTCTGCAGATCTGAGTGTTCAGTTACTATACAACAGGAGATTGTAAATTCCATAAGTCTAGATCAGCGATGATCCAGGCCAGATCTCTAGGCCTACATTGAAGTACTTCGAGTCAGCTTTCCAACGGCGCTAATTTCGTGTCAATCCGACATCGGATCTGATCTCAGCGTCCGTTCTCGCCGGACAGCGCGCTGAAAACCAGAAACTGTAGATCTGTGGGAAGTTTTCCCGACGGGCGCCGGCCGGAGCCGCCCGGCCTCCGATCGTCGTTCCAGCGTGCCGCCAGCCCGGGGATCGCTTCCATCAGTGTCCCCCACCACAGCGGTGACCCGGGTCCCACACGGCCCCTCAGGACAGCACGTGGGCCCCACCGTCATTAGTTCGGGCGTTGCCGAATCAACGCGAGAAGCCGCCCGTCAACCCGAATTCGGTCCTCCCGGACCCCATTGTGTAGCCCTTTACCTCCCTGCGTGGAGTGGGCAGCGGCTTGCATTTCTGTAATATTGCGTAATATTGTTCCGGGAGCACGAGTTCGGCCGGGCCCGTCGTCCCCACGCCGAGTGCGTGGAGGTATCGTCTTCGCTCCTACACTTGGCATTTCGCTTATTTCATATATGCTTGTTTATGCCACTGCTAGAGAGCATGTTTTAGGACCTAGCTTGCTATAATTTCATATCACAGCTGCTGCGAGAGAGTGAGCGTTACCGTCCCGTGACCCGATCCGGGCACAAGTGAGAGCCGACCACCCTAGCTCACAGCCGGTTCCTCAACCGCGCACATCCGACGCTTCCCTCGTTAAGGGACGATCGCGAGCTTGTCGTGTCCGTGGTCCCGTCCCGCATCAAAGTGCTTTTGAGAGCTAAGCTGTCGGATTTCTGAGTGAGAGAGCTTAGTTGTCCCATGAGACTGCATTGAATCGAGGCAAAAGTTTTATTCCGCAATAGTTTTTGAATCGGGATTCATTCACCCCCCTCTGAATCTAGGCCTTGCACCCCAACAGAGACCACTCTTCATTTTAATGAGGCCGTCTCAGATCAGCTTTTGTGCCTGAGTCTTGAAGACGTAGCAATCTTCAAGCGGATGGCCTAGCATGCGATGATATGGGCAATAGCTAGGGTCATAAGTTTTCTGCGCCTCATCTGGCTTGCGAGCTTCTGACAGCTCGATGGTCTTCGGGGCCATGCAAAGGTCGAAGGGCATCTTTGTTTATTCCTTTTTAAATGAGAAGGGTGTCTTCATACGCTCTGAAAAAGAAGGGGCAGCCAGCTTGTCCACTAGCTTTTTATCAGAGCCGCTTGGATCGACCTCCTTGCTGGCTTTGGCGGTGGGGGTGAACTCAATGATGTTCACCTCTTTATCAGGCTGGCATTCTCGCGGCTGCTTACCTTTAGCTGAAGTGTAGCTTGGGTTATCGGTGAAGAACATCTCTATTTCGGCGATAACCGAGTTGAGCTGGTCGAAGCCTTTGATATTGGTGCCGATGAGCTTTTTGCTGAACTCGGCAACCAAACCCATGCGGCATATGGTGATGGTGTCCTCTTGGACTGGCGGGTTGATACACCTCATGCTGAGGTCTCGCCATTTCTTGATGAAGTCGACGGCGCTCTCGCCCTTCTTCTGCCGTAGAGAACAGAGCTCGGCGAAGGAGATCTTACGCTCGGGCGTCTAAAAATGGTTGAGGAACTTTTTCTGGAGATCTGCCCAATCGATCACTGAGTTGGGCTTCAGGCGGGAATACCACTGAAAGGTTGTTCCCATGAGTAAGGTGGCGAAGTAGTGGAGGAGATACCACTCGTCTAACACTAGCTCGCCCATGGCTGTAATGTAGTAGGCCATGTGCTCATATGGAGAACCTCGCCCGTCGAACTTCTGTAGCTTTGGGGGCTTGGCGCACTCCGGAGGGAGCTTTTTCAACTGGTGATGGAGCGGCTAGGGAACACTATAGAGGTCTATAGTGGCGACCCCTTCCCCATATTGGGCGAGCTTTGTCTCGACAATCTGCTCAATCATCTGGCATTGCGCCATGAGATTTTTGGGTATTGGCGTATTGGATGCTCGCGGATGAGCTTCGATGGGGGGCGTGCCAAACCCAGCTACTATCGGGGTTCGGGCAGCTGCTGCTAAAGTATTGACACCATTGTGCCCCACTGGCTGTGCCGGTGCTTTGGCCGGAGGCCTAGCAGGTTGCTGGGGGTGAAGATCCCGTTCCTGAAGGAGGTCTCGTAGGACGGCCTTCAAATGCTGGTTCTCCTTCACGAGAGTATCGAGGGTCACCTCTTGAACTTCATTTGTCGGGGGATCATTGTTGGTTGGGTCCACGTTGATAGGCGCACCACGGTCCTCGGTTGGAACTTCTTCCGCACGTTCCGATGCCTGAGGTCCAGCGGAAGTGCCGATGTGGCCCGACGGCGCCGGAGGTTGAGTTTGATGGCAAGGCCTCCTGAGCTAGATAAGAGGCTGATTGATGTGACACAACCCCTTAGACTTAAATTCACAAGCAAAGAACGACCCGGTGATTTCACTCAAGCGGACTCACCCGCATAGCGTGCACCAGGGTCCGTAGGTGGACCGATGATGAGGATGACGGTCTTAGGTTGGACCTTGAGATTCCAGGGGGTTTGCTAGCTTGGGATGAACTCCTAAGGGTATGGGATGCCCAATTTGATAGGCGGCCAGCACGCCGAGGGCGTGGGATGTAGGGCCTCTCTCACAACTCGCTCCGTAGTGGCACACGATTTGGCGGATTCCGGATCGGGCACTCGCTCACCATCCGATGGGCAATTGAAAGCAATAATAAGCCAACAAAGATAATGCTACCAGTAGAAGAGAGTGATCAGATGCTCACCTGATCGGCGTGAAGACGCCGACGCCGGTCAGAGACGAGGGCGAGCGAGGAAGCGTGGGCTTAGCTGCACGCTGCGCCGATGAAGCTTCAACCTAA
The DNA here is from genome assembly GCA_022559845.1 of Amorphophallus konjac. Classification (NCBI taxonomy): domain Eukaryota; kingdom Viridiplantae; phylum Streptophyta; class Magnoliopsida; order Alismatales; family Araceae; genus Amorphophallus; species Amorphophallus konjac. The sequence continues at coordinate 171,497,285 of CM040119.1, read as the reverse complement.
ATTAACAAGTTACAATCACCAAGCCCCTTGCAAGGGGGTTGGACTAGGGGTGGGGATTAGTTTTACAACCAAAATGTACCTCCACGTAGGGAGGGGCGGTCAGCCAGCCAGGCCGGGTGGGAAAAACTATGCTAGAAGCCGAAGTGGACGAAGACCGTCGGTTCTGCCAGCCCCCTGGAACAATGGACAGACAGTTGGTATTGGTGCCACTGTGGACTCCTCCGAACTCCGTTCGCAACAAAACCAGTGGCAAAACCTCTGTGGTTGACCCAGGAGGACGTCAGAATTTTTGGGGATTTTCTTGTTGGCGACGACGGTCGAGACTGAGGCATGAACAGGGTTGCAGGCTTCTGGTTCTGGTAGCTTCTGGATCAATGCAGCAGGAAGACGAGGACACCACAGATGCTCCCGACCTCTGATTCAGGCGAGGCTGGAGTCGTTGGATTCGTGGTCGAATCCTCTTCGAACGGAGATCCACAGGAATGCTGGAGAAGGTCAGAGCAGATGGCGATGACCCGAAGAGTGATGGGGTGTCAGATCAGTTTCAGAGGGAACTGACCAGCGCACCTGAGGGAGAAAATTTGGAACTCACTGGTCCGGGGTCCAAACGGAGAGCCGCTTCATGGTTCTGGAAGGAGACGTGTAGTAGAAGTTCTCAGCCAAGTTTCATGCCCAGATCTGCAAGGTAGTGGCCGCGGTCGCACTTGATCTGGGGCTCTGGTTCTCAGCCAGAGTATTCCTGTGCAGTCAAGGAAGAATCACTTTCACGGACAGGTCGATGCTTGGTTGAGGATGAAATCACCTCGCCTGGAAAGCTCTTTGGACAGCCTTTCCATGGGTATATGACTTTCTACCAGAAAATGTGAGGACGAGCCAGTGGCGGCGGCGCTACAAGGGTCCATTCTGCTACCTACGAACTGGGAACTACAGGTTTAAGATGATAGGTGTGGTGGTGGGGAGGGGCAAGCAAATGGCAGGGGGGATGGGGACTTGAGCTTGCGGGATGTTGCTGGAGGAGTCTAGGGGTGATGAAGGTGGCTGGAAGGTGAAGGGGGGGCGGAGCTAGGGCTTGGGGGCCAAGGGAAGGCAAGCTGGTGGTGTTGGGTGCGGCCAGACCCAAGGTGGAGTGGGAGGTGGAGCTAGGGCTTACCACGGAGGAATGGGGGAGATGGGGGGCGACCCTAGGAGCTGAAGGGTCAAGGGAGGTCGACAAAGAGGGGGTTGGGGAGAGAGAAGGAAGGGGAAGTTTGAATTTTAGGCTTGGGAGGGGTGAAAGGGGGCTTGGGGAAGTGAAGAGATGCGTTGGGAAGATGAAAGGGTGTCTAGGGGGAGGGGATTCTACCTAGGGGTTGATGGAATAATTGAATGAGAGTATGGGGAAGGCATATGGCTTTAACGAGGAGGGAAGGGAGGGAGGAGAGAGGGGAAATTTGAATTTGGGGGAGGGGAAAGAGAGAGAGAGGGGGACGGCCCCCTTAGAGAGAGAGAGATGTGAGAGAGAGAGAGGAGATATAGGTGGAGAGTCTCACTCCAGAAGGGGGGGGGATTTCTCAAAGGGGTTTTCTTTTTATTCAAATATTCAAAGTTGTTACATATGAGGGGAGTGGGGGCCTATTTATAGGCTTACATAATTCCTCATGACAAAACTAACCCTGACTTTTAGACAAATGACTAGACAAGTCCTGAAGGGGGCGCCCATGGGCCTAGCCCACTAGTTGGGACCAATTGTCTACACTAACCACTCTAATGACCCATTAACTTACGAAATGACTCAAAAAGAAAAAATTACATATAAAGAGACTCAAATAAAATGAAAATTACATGCTACGACTCGAAATTAAGTGGCGGAAATGATGATGCGCCGATGGCGAGCAACTATAGTCCCGAAAAATAGATGGAGTGGCTGGGATGTCCCCATCATACCCCCGGGGTGCGGCGAACTCGAGTCCGTCGAGTATGGGTCCACCGGGGAAGTGGTCCTCCAACGCAGCTCTGGGCGAGCCATGACCTCCAAACTCAACCCTGCATCCGCAACCAGGGGATGGTCCTTCATCCTCTCAAGGTGGCTCGAGTACACTCTCTTGTCGGTGATAGGACCATGCTTGCCTAGTATTGCCTCCGTGTGCACACGCCGGGCTCTCAGGCTGATATGTTGTGGCTCTCCGAGGGTGTCTCTCACAATTGTAGGGGTAGCCCCGAAACTCTCACTAGGATCCACCGCGGTGCCCATATAGGGTGCCGATCCGACACGTGGGAATTGGGGTGAATCCCAAAACCCATTAGAAAGTCCAACCCGTCAGCCGGGTTGCCAAGGCCACTCGGAACTTGGCAAGGTCCAAGTCCTCGTGCCCTCAAGTTGGAGGTGACCCTAGGGTAGAGCCACTCCAAAGTCACCTTCGCCAAGTTGCCAACTTGGAATTCAAAGTGGCATTCATGAGATTTTGCCCGCTTCTTGTGATTTTCACCGCTCGTTGTTTGTTGCTTGCTTAAATGCTCATGCCAAGTACTACGATGCGGTGTGAGTGGGAGATGCATGATATGCAAAGGGGGGCCAAGACAACCATATTTAGACCAATCATGCAGAGATGCCATTGAGACTTTGAAGGGTGTGGGACGGCCGGGGCATCCATAGGTGTCCCTCTCATGCGTGGGTGTGATGAGTGTCGGAGGACCCGACATTCATGAATGCTCCTATCATGCTTAAGACTCATGATGAATGAAGGTGGACCATTACATCCGAATATGGACCACTCATGTTTCCTACTTGACATGTGGGTGACGTGAATGAATGGACCCAACATAGTGTTCATGCCAAGTGGTGTGGTAAGCCTAGACACATGTATGCTTATCCCAAAGGTGACATTCATGTGCATAGGTGTGGGACGACCTTTGAACTTCTATGTGAAAGAGTCGAAGGGATCAAGGAAGGTGGATATGGGGTGGGGCACTTCCTTGATCTCTAGGCGGGTGTTGCCTAAGGTCATGGTTCCTATGGTGTAACCTGGGTCATGGATGAGGTGGGTTTGATCCATCATGGTGGGTTGGGGTAGGAAAGGTTGGTGGTAGGTAAGGTGGTTGGGCCACATGGGTATCTGTACTCCCATTGGAAGGGGTCAAAGGGATCATGGTAAGGGCTACCTAGCGAGAGGAACTCCATATCCCCAAGGTCCTCACAAGGTGGTGAGTCATCCTCCTCCAAAGTAATTGGTCCAAGATCTCTAGTGAATTGACCGTTTAAGGCATTTGGGATCTCAATGGGTGGGGAGTAGACTGGAGTGGGTTCTTCCTCCAAGGGGAGAAATAGGAGGATCTCAATAGTGCAATGCCCACTCGTGCAAACGGAGGTGATGGAGCCAATGGTGGGGTGGGCAAAGTTAATGGTGCTAGGCTCCGATGGTCCAATGGCAAGCAAGTCGGTCAAGTGGACTTGCCAATATAGGCAATCCACTAGGTCTCCTAAGTCTCCCGCAAAGTAGAAGGTTTGGAAAGTGACATGGGGAGGCCGAGTGGGAAAAATTTGGGATTTATATCCCAATGGTGGTGAGCTAGGGAGGGTGGGACTTTGCTTGAGCTATTGGAGTATGGACTCATCTATGGTGAGGGTGCCATGTGTGATGGTGCATGGCTTTTGAGGATCCGGACCATGAGGGGTGGGGGAAGATTGACGCTCTTCTTCCTTATTGGTGGGAGCTTGGGGTTCCTCTATGGTGATAAGAGGCTCCATATGGGTATAAATCTTCCTAAGTTCATTTATCATCTCAACCCAAGAGTCGATGGGATCTTGCCTTCCAACTTCCCTTAAGCCTATAATGTTTTGCCATTCATTCCTAGCTTCACGCCAGAGCAAACTTTTGGCATAGTTGACTTGCATAGACCCTGACAGGGTGAACCTCCCAAAGTGATGATCTATGGAGCTTTCCCATTCTAGATATAAACTAGGGTGGGGCCCATCAAACATAAAGACGTCTATTGGGTCCAAGCGAGACGAGTAGGCTAAGTAGAAAGTGGCCATGATGAACGGGTGATAAATGCAATGGCCCTAGGACAAGACTTAGTAGAGACAAGTCTAGAAGTTGCTCTGATACCATTGATGTGACACAACCCCTTAGACTTAAATTCGTAAGCAAAGAACGACCCGATGATTTCACTCAAGCGGACTCACCCGCGTAGCGCGCACTAGGGTCCGTAGGTGGACCGGCGATGGGGATGAGGGTCCGAGGTTGGACCTTGAGATTCAAGGGGGTTGGCTAGCTTGGGATGAACCCCTAAGGGTCTGGGATGCCCAATTCAATGGGTGGCCAGCACACCGAGGGCGTGGGATGTAGGGCCTCTCTCACAACTCGCTCCGTAGTGGCACACGATTTGGTGGATTCCGGATCGGGCACTCGCTCATCATCCGACGGGCAATTGAAAGTAATAATAAGCCAGCAAAGATAATGCTACCAGCAGAGGAGAGTGATCAGATGCTCACCTGATCGGCGTAAAGACACCGACCCCGGCCGGAGATGTGGGTGAGCGAAGAAGCGTGGGCTTACCCGCACGCCGCGCCGATGAAGCTTCAACCTGAATTAAGAAGTTACAATCACTACGCGCCCTTGAAAGGGGGTTGGACTAGGGGTGGGGATCAGTTTTACAACCAAAATGTACCTCCACACTGGGAGGGGCGGTCAGCTAGCCAGGCGGGGTGGGGAAAACTACGTTAGAAGCCAAAGTGGACGAAGACCGTCGGTTCTGCCAGCCCTCTGCAACAGTGGACAGATAGTTGGTATTGGTGCCACTGTGGACTCCTCCGAACCCCGTTCGCAATGAAACCAGTGGCAAAACCTCCGTGGTTGACCCAGGAGGACGTCAGAATTTTTGGGGATTTTCTTGTTGGCGACGACAGTCGGGACTGAGGCGTGAACAGGGTTGCAGGCTTCTAGTTCTGGTAGCTTCTGGATCACTACAGCAGGAAGACGAGGACACCACGGATGCTCCCGAGCTCTGATTCAGGGGAGGCTGGAATCGTTGGATTCGTGGTCGAATCCTGTTCGAACGGAGACCCACGGGGATGCCGGAGAAGGTCGGAGCAGATGGCGATGACCCGAAGAGCGATGGGGTGTTAGATCAGTTTCAGAGGGAACGGATCAGCGCACCTGAGGGAGAAAATTTGGAACTCACTAGTCTGGGGTCCAAACGGAGAGCCGCTTCGTGGTACTGGAAGGAGACGTGTAGTAGAAGTTCTCAGCCAAGTTTTATGCCCATATATGCAAGGGAGTGGCCGTGGTTGCACTTTATCTGGGGCTCTGGTTCTCAGTCGGAGTATTCCTACACAGTCGAGGAAGAATCGCTCTCACGGACAGGTCGGTGCTTGGTTGAGGATGAAATCACCTCGCCTGGAAAGCTCTTTGGACAGCCTTTCCAGAGGTATATGGCTTTCTACCAGAAATTAGGAGGACGGGCCGGTGGCGGCGCTACTACCAGGGACCTTCCTGCTGCCTGTGAACTGGGAACCACAGGTTTAAGATGATAGGTGTGGTGGTGGGGAGGGGCGACCAAATGGCAGGGGGGATGGGGACTTGAGCTTGTGGGATGTTGTTGGAAGAGTCTAGGGGTGATGAAGGTGGCTGGAAGGTGAAGGGGGGGCGGAGCTAGGGCTTGGGGGCCAAGGGAAGGTAGGCTGGTGGTGTTGGGTGCGGCCAGGCCCAAGGTGGAGTGCGAGGTGGATCTAGGGCTTACCAAGGAGGAATGGGGGAGATGGGGGGTGGCCCTAGGAGCTGAAGGGTCAAGGGAGGTCGACCAGGGGGGTTGAGGAGAGAGAAGGAGGGGGAAGTTTGAATTTCAGGCTTCGGAGGGGTGAAAGGGGGCTTGGGGAAGTGAAGAGATGTGTTGGGAAGATGAAAAGGTGTCTAGGGGGAGGGGATTCCACCTAGGGGTTGAGGGAATAATTGAATGATGGTATGGGGAAGGGATATGGCTTTAATGAGGAGGGAAGGGAGGGAGGAGAGAAGGGAAATTCGAATTTGGGGGAGGGGAAAGAGAGAGAGAGGGGGACGGCCCCCTTAGAGAGAGAGAGATATGAGAGAGAGAGAGAGAGGAGATATAGGTGGAGAGTCTCACTCCAGAAGGGGGGGAGATTTCTCAAAGGGGTTTTCATTCTATTCAAATATTCAAAGTTGTTACATATGAGGGGAGTGGGGGCCTATTTATAGGCTTACATAATTCCTTATGACCAAACTAACCCTGACTTTTAGACAAATGACTAGACAAGTCCTGAAGGGGGCCCCCATGGGCCTAGCCCACTAGTTGGGACCAATTATCTCCACTAACCACTCCAATGACCCATTAACTTACTAAGTGACTCAAAAAGGAAAAATTACATATAAAGAAACTCAAATAAAATGAAAATTACATGCTACGACTCGAAATTAAGTGGCGAAAATGATGATGCGCCGATGGCGAGCAACTATAGTCCCAAAAAAAAGATGGAGTGGCTGGGATGTCCCCATCACTGGTTTAGGTCATCAGACTGAGTATCGGACTGGTGTCCGATGGTATAACAGGCGAACACTCAAACCACGTCATTAATGAGCCGAACCATCCACTTTTTCGAGGAATGCTTCTAAGAGCGGAATGGTATACCCAGCCTGTCAAAGACCGAGGTCTGTGGTGGTGGAGCCTCCTCACGATGTTGACCTGAGGAGAACTCGGGACTGAGTGCTAGCGGGGCCCAGAATGAGCCCTTCTTTGTTTCTGCTTAGTTAAGCGGGGGATGTTGAGTAGCTGGGTGTCGTCAGACTGTGCCAATGTAGATGCAACTGCATCCCACCTGACAACACGCCTGAGTGCTCAGAAGGGGTTCTTGGTACGTGCCCTCCGAACAGCTTGACCCTCTTCCAGAGTAACCCAGATTATTCTTAGGCTAAGTTATGGATCTCCCGTGTCATCGTTCCTTCGACGAGACTTGGGAGCCTGGGTATTGGGCTGGTGCAGGTGTCCCTGAACTGCTGTCGAGGCGCCTTGTTCTATGAGCTCCGCTTTATCCTCTTGTGTCCATCGCAGGAAGCCGAAGCGGTTGGTGGTGGGGACCGTAGGGACGGTCCGCTCCCGGGGTATGACTGGTTCACCTCCATTGAGACGAATCCGCAGGTCGCTGACAAGGATGGTCTTGCAAGAATTACTGGTTGCAGCAGCGAGTCACCTGCCTTTACGGCCGTGGCGACGCTTCTTATGGGGAGCAGAGGAAGATCCTGCTCCGAGGTGGTAGACCAAGAAAACTTGATCTCCCGTAGCTGGTAGCGCGAGGCCGTCAGCCAAAAGCCCTAGGATCGACTTCTGGGGCACGAGGCCCGTATCGGGAGCCAATGGCTGAGTGACTCAGGTGTAAGCTCTTGCCCGAGCCGACAGAAGTGTCGTCGATGCTCGAAATGGCACTCTTGCACCGAGAACCAATGTTGCAAAAGATACCGGAGTGCCAGCAACCCGAGGTTGTAAACCTACGTTTAGTGCTGACGTAGCTGGAGGGTGACACAGGGGGCCCATAGCGGGCACTGAGATTGTCGCATCTCAAAGAGGGAGACCTATGCTGGGAGTTGGCATTGTTGGATGGTTGGGGGAAAGACCCCGTGGTAGAGTTGGGAGGCCAAAGGCCCGATGCGAAGAGTCCGCACTGGGAACCGGCCATAGTAAGACATGGGGTTGTGTTCCCGGACTGGATGCTGGTGAGCCTCGAACTCAGGGTTGGGAACCTGTATTGAGTGACGGATCTTTCGCGGTTCGGGTCGGAAGGCCCGAGTAGAGTGTTGGGGAGCCTCACCCCTGGGGCGTGGAACCTATGCTAGAGGCAGGCGCATCTGGGACTCGGAGCTGAGAGCCCGAGTGAGATGCCAGAAAGTCAAGGACCGGGGGCAAGGAGCCCGTGTTCGGTGTCGACTTGACTGGGACTCAAGGTTGGAGACCTGAGCGAAATGCTGGGAGATGGAGACCCGGAGCAGGAAGCTCGCGTCGGGTGCCGACTTGACTGGGACTCGGGGTTGAGGGCCCTAGTAAAGTGCTGAAGTAGTAACTGTAGTCCGACGCACAGAGCCCGTGCTGGAGATCGGCCAAAGTTGGCCCCGGGAGCTGACACTTGTCCGGGCAAGATACGATCTGGGACCCCTACGGGGGCCGGTGGTGGCGATCCCGAGTCTGACGCTCAGGCGAGCCGCCGAACCGGGAGCAGAGGGCGGCCCGATGACCGCACAAACAAGCAGAGGAATTGGGATCGACTGCGGAACAGCCACAGGATCATGCCCAGGAAGTAGGGCGATCCGATGACGGGGGTTAAGTCACCGAAAGAGATCGGCGTCGGTAAGTAGCCCACTCGTGCATGGGTGGCGATGACAATGGGGCCATAGGTCACGGCCGCCATAGTTGTTGGAATGTTGACTGCTGGAGAGGCGATGGTTGAAGATGATCATCGGGCGTGGTCTGGCTATAGAAATGCGAACTGGAAGCTACAGGGAAGTGCGCGCATGTGTCCCCCTCTACCTCTCCTACAAGAACAGAAAAAAGGGCACCACGGCTTCAGGGTTGGCACATGCTTCTCTTCATCATAAAGAAGAAAGGTGGGAGACGTCCCACCGGGCGTGTCATCCTTGTCGTATGTGTTGGGAATCGGTGATCGAGATGAGGGAAGGAATAAAGCGGGAAAGGAAAAATACGAGAGTTTGATGTATCTTGTGTATTCTTTTTTATAGCTGTATGCCTCTCACGACGATACCGAGCACTCGCCTTTTGCGGAAAGTCGAGAGGGGGTCGAATGGCACGAGAAGTTTATGGGTTTAAGGTAACTAGACCGGGGTGCGGGCGTGCCAGTCGATTTCTCAACAATCACCCGTGGAACCGAAGGTTGACTGGGGAAGTGTTGTCGGGACGCGGCACGTGGGCTCGGGAAGTCGGGCGACACGTAGAGAGAGAAGGTTCCATGGATCCGAGTGCGCAAGCGATTGTGGGGAATCATGTACTGGACGTCTTTCCCCATCGACCGTAAGCAGTCGGTGTTTATTTACATCGGATTGAATCCGAACACCTTTGTTCTGTGCTGAAGAGAAGTCTGTATATGTCTGAAGCCATGGATAGGGGGCCGGGGGCATCCTGCAGCTATAAGGGCGCATTTGCCTGAGAGGTTTGGTTCACTAGAGTGATAGACGCTAGACACACACTGGGTAGTGCAGGAAGGAGCTGAGACCAGGGTACAGGTACGTGTATTCAACTGGTTTTATGCTGTATGGGAGCCACATGGGCTTTACAGATGGGCCGAGGAGGCCAAAGTACAACTAGTGCAAGCCGCGGGACAATTCAGACATGCGGGTCAGTCCCCGGGTCAATGCATAGTACGGCGGGCATCCACGTGTTTTTACAGAGACTCTTCACAAGGCTAGGGACGTGCCCGATTCGCTGAGGTAGGGCTAGAATGGATGGCAGGGAGAGATACTGGTTGTCGCCTGGAGGTTGGCCGGACGCGGCTCAGGATGAGCAGTTGGGTATGGGTCCTGAGATGCGAGTATCTTCATGCTAGGGAGTTTGGGTTGATCCCGGGAATGTTACTTCTGGGCCAGTGTCACGCCCCGAGCCTTTATTACAGCGGAAGACTCGCTCGAGAAACGTGAACAGCCGGCATGGTAAGCCTCTTGCAAGCAAGAAAGACCAGAGCGCGAGACAATCACACACATAAATACAATTGCACAGAATTTAATCAAACTCCAACTTTATTTCATAAATGATCAAAGTATTCCTTTACAATAATAACATTTCTTTCTACTAGACTCAAGAAATAAGAAAATTACATTGACTCAATCTAAACATTATAGACTTCCTAAGTCTTCACTGGTAGCTTTACAAGACTTTCACTCACTTCCGGACCTGCCACTAGTATAGCCCGAATACGAATCTGAACTACTTCCATCTCCTGAAAAATGTTGGAAAATAGGTAATGAGCACACTTACCCAGTAGGTATCTTCGCATCAACATGAAAGCACTATTAAAGTGATTAATATTTTTGCTCTAAAGAAATAAGGCAAAATCATGCAATGTGATGATCACGCGATTAAACCATAGTAACGAGATAATCATGTAAGATAGAGTGAGCAAGAATGAACTTATCACGAATATAACAAGAACATGATATTGGCCTTTTCATGAACAAGAATGTAACGAGGATGCACTATCAAGCCACATAATCAACACTCCATCATCTTATGCTTATGAGCAAGTGCTTCATGAATTTCTGTGGAATATCGAGCAAGAAAGGCATGTACAGGAACTTGATCATGCTGCATCGCATTGTGATTGTTCACTTCACGAGCCGTGGATAATTCGCTTATTTATAAAGAAAGTACTCCCAGTGCAATGCGACGCCAGTAGCATCATACCCCATGGTTTATAAAATAGTATGTTTCTGACAATCAACCGAGGGGACTAGTATAGAGCCCTTGAACACAATCAGTGCTCGATCGCATCTTCAAGTATAAATCAAGCTCTTACCACGCATGATAATAAAGTATGGCTAAGAATATAGCAATATCAAATAATGAAAATCAATGTATGAACGCTTTAATTGAATATGAGGAATTCAAGAATGACATTAAACAAGGTTATGCTCATAAAATAAACTGACAGTATAACGGTACATTCTTTTCTCTTTCCAATCCTTATATTAAGGATTAATATTATAAGTTCTAGACTATCATTAATTCATCTAGAACCTTGGGAATATCAACCCTTGGGTAAAACCTTGAGTTAAGTACTTAAGCAATGTGACGGTCGTTCTTTGGGCCGTTACATCATGTAACGCTCCAGTAGAGGGCCGTTAAAATGATCAGAGTCCATAACTATCAAAATAGACTCAGAGAAATGTGACGGTCATGCAATGGGCCGTTACGTGATTCTGACGGTCCAATGTAAGGCCATTACATTACTAAATCCAGAAAATAACGATAGCGTATTCTAGTTAATGGGCTTTAATGGTACAACCAACTCGGCGTCCTAGTGGGAATCCCAAGCTCGCGGAGAATTACGGAGGCCTTGAAACAAGATTTCCTAATCCATTGGAAGGAATATCCAATAGAGAGGTCCTCATGTCCAAGAATATTTTTCTATAGTGAAAAATGTAAACTAATGGTCAACATACCGGAGTATGTGCCATGTACTTATAGAAATGACTCTATTGATAGAGGAAGAATATATATAGATATATATCGATGTGAAATCATGATAAAAACTCTATCAATACATCATTCAAAAATCATGTTTCTAATTAGAAAACTATAGAGTTTGGGCTCATGAAATTAACATAACTTTATATAATAGTGAGATACCGAAACATGCAATACCTATCATGAATGATTAAATAATCTCAAAGTCACGTAATCAGGTTAACACTTAGGTAACTTGGCATAATAATAAGTAAATATGGCAAGTTTCCAATCTGTTGTTGGAGTTAGATGGAAGGCTCTATCACCACAGGATGTGGATCTAGAGGGGGGGTGAATAGATCAACTGGCTATTTAAAAAGTATGCCTAGAATCAAATGCGGAATTAGAAGAGCAGTAGACGAACACAACCAATGCGCTGAAAGAAACACACAAGAGGCACAAGGCTTTTAGGTGGTTCGGTCAATTCGACCTACGTCCACCCCACATTCAACTCGAATGTGGATTACTGCTGATACACAGCTTCAAACCGCTGGGCTTTACAGCTTGCCAACAACGGCTGGGGCTTACAGCTTATCCCGACCAGAGGAACACCCGCTGCAACAGCTGAGCATCACAGCTTGCTCTGCTGGGCATTACAGCTTAGCCGACCAGAGGAACACCCTCTGCAACAGCTGAGCATCACAGCTTGCTCTGCTAGGCATTACAGCTTAGCCGACCAGAGGAACGCCTCTGCAACCCGCTGCCTCACAGCTTGAAACCGCTGACTAACAGCTTGATCGAACAAGAGTTTTCAAAGAAAAATAACAAAGACTGAAAAGCAAACGAAACATACAATCGAATGGAAGAAAGCCAAAAACGACTGTAGCTCAAGGTTGAGCAATATCAGCTCTGGTAACTGGACCAAGAGACTGATTCACAAACTCTCACGATAACTCTCTCAACTCATCTCTCTTCTTCTTCTTCTCTCCTTTTCTTCTTCTCTGCTTTTCTTCCTCTCACAGTGGATCTCGGTGGCTGCTTGTTTCAGACTGGATGTATATACTTCACCAACTTCGATCAGCCTCTATAGAAGATGAGGACTGATATTTATAACAGCAGCAGCTGGATAAGGGCGCGTGGCTTCCACGTTTTCCCGCCCAAGGAATTCTCCAGACTCGAGATGCTTCCATCCACGTGGCAGCATCTGGTCACCTTGTCCTCCTGGGATCACGAGCCATGTCAGCAATCTCAGTAGAGAGTCCCTGTCAAAACAGAGTATCGGATGATCAGGTTGAAGAACAACTCAGTATAGACTTTATCAGAAGCACTGCGTTGTATAGACTTCATATAAGTGAAAGCTATGTACAGACTTGACCAAAAGCCTGAGACACTAACGAAGACACTGGACTGACACCAACTCGAAGACGAAAGACAAAACTGACACGAAGTGTACTTACAGAACAAGAAGGACACGAGGTTTTAGGAAAAACAACACGAAGATAGAAATAGCAACGAAGACTCAGACGCAGAGACAGCACGAAGTGAAACAAGAACGACACGAGGTGCAGTAGTGGCAGAAACACACACTACACATAGAACGACACGAAGTGGCACAGAAAGCAACACGAGGTGCTACGATGTCCTGCACGCAATAGAACAAAAACGACACGAAGATGATGAAAATGACACGAGGTGAAGTCACAAAGCGACAAAGACACGAGGTGTATGAAACACGACACGAAGACATGAAACAACACGGAGACGAAACAGTAACCGACATGAGTTGAAAACAACACGAAGACGAAAATTGAAATCGACACGGAGTGTGGTCAAAGCGAGAAAGACACGAAGTCTAAAGCGAGAAACCAACACGAAGACAGAATAGAAACCGTCACGAGTTGAAAACAACACGAAGACGAAACAGTAATTGACACGGGTTGAAAACAACACGAAGACGAAACAGTAATTGACACGGGTTGAAAACAACACGAAGATGAAAACTGACATCGACACGGAGTGAAAACAACACGAAGACGAAACAGTAATTGACACGAAGTCAAGGAGAAAAACATCACGAAGATAATGTATTCAATAGTGCAATGTCTAGACTTTAAGTCCAATGCAAACGGCTGTACAGACTTTAATATGTGAAGCCAGTGTACAAACTTACTATAACAGACTGATGTGTAGACTTTGAAGAACAGTCCAATGTATGGACTTGCACTGCAAACAACAATGTATAGACCTCATGTAAAAGCCCAATGTATGGACATTGAAATCGAAGACCAAAGTACAGACTTTGGCGAAGCAAAAGGCTGTATAGACTTTGCCTAAGACAATGCATGAACTGACGTTGTATATACTTAGCCTATGCAGACCAATGTACAGATTTTGAAGAACATAACGTTCAGCAGTGTATAGACTTAGCCAATGCATTATGGATGTATGGACTTTGAGACTTTGAGTGTGTGTTCAGTGTGAAGACAAGATAAAATGCATGAAACACACAGACAATCTGATAAAGTGATATCATCAAAACATAAACAGTGTTGCCAATTCATCAAAACAATGTGTTGCCATATGAAGTATAGTTACATGTCAACATCATCAACATATAGGAGTCACAACATCTGTCTTGAGTTGATAGTACACAGGCACTTGACGGTCTAGCCAAGGCGCGTCACAGGGAGTGTGACGGTCTATAGAGCAACCGTTACAAAATGTAACGCTCCTGTATAGATGCGTCAGAGTCAATAGAGAAATCAATAGGCAATCAGGGACTGTGACGGTCCATCGTATGGCCGTTACTTGAGTGTGACGGTCCTACTATGGTGCGTTACAGTATCTGCTGACAGAAAATGATATGAAACTTAAGAGATCAACTCACATCATGTCTAAATCAAATACCATGTCTATTCTAGGCATGATAATGAAGTATAGGCTATCTATATGCATAGGTTCCAGTGAATAGACAAGATAACTTCTTTTGTTTCTATTTAAGGCTAATAGATGTATGACATGCATGGAACTATGAAAACATGAAATTGATGATCTATGATGCATGAAATTCAGTCAAATCAGAGGGCTTTTAGTCCTATGAAGATGTTTTTTCCGTTCATGAGATGACCTACCTCTTAGCTTGGCTCTAAACTTCCAATTTAGGGTTTGAAAAACGTGCCCTAGCTCTTCTTTTCCTGTGACTTTTCAGCAACTTCCTTGGGCTCTAACTCCACGACGTCTTGACCTAAAGATGTGAAATTTGGAGAGGAGTTAGTCTAAATTTTATAAACAAATACTTCTAATGAACTTACCCGAGATTATGACTCCTTACCTTGATTCCACATGAGCAAAAGTAAGGTGGCACAGTTCAGAACTAGGTCCTATTTATAGGGTTTTTGGATAGGGTTTGAAGATTAGATCGATTCTAGAGTCCTTAATCTGCTAAAACATTGTCTCTAAGAGTCCTTAGTAATGTTATAACTCTTCCCAAGTTGATCCCTAGTGGATAAGATCATCAAGTTTCATCTTTTATAACTTCTTCCTCTTACGGAATCTGCAGAGTGTAACAGTCGAACGCAGGCGTGTTAGGTGAATGTGACGGTCTCGCGATAGACCATTACAGTCAACGTATGCAGAGTTCTAAATTAATAAAATTTGTTTATTCATTTATCTATATAATTATCTTAGATAATTAGTCATTATCCTTAAAAATCCGTAAATAAGCTAAATAACCTTTTAGAACATGGGCCAAACTTAATGGACTTGGTCCTTAAACCTTTTAGATGATGTGTAAGTAGGCTTGGTTAATTATTTAACCTAATTGGGCCTTATAATGACTTATTAGTCTCATAATCTATTTATTAATATATTTAGGCCTTTATAAATTCTAGAAAATTATTTATATAAATTCTGGGCACTACACCCTCCCCCACTTAGAAGAATTTGGTCCCCAAATTTAAGACATGGATTGTGGAGAGTGTACTTATAGTTAAATAATTCTGGAAATCTTTTTCTCATGGCTGCTTCGGTTTCCCATGTTGCTTCGTATGGCCATGTTTTCTTCCATTGAATTTTGACCATAGGGATAACCTTATTTCTTAGTTGACGCACTTCCAGATCCAAAATCTCTATTAGTATTTGCTCATATGTCATATCCTTATGAATCTATAGATTGTCATAAGTGATAATATGGTCAGGATCGTATACATACTTCTTCAGCATGGAGACGTGAAATACGTCATGAACTCCTACTAATTGTGGAGGTAAAGTCAATCTATAAGCCACTTCACCGACCCTTTCAAGAATTTTAAATGGGCCAATGAACCTTGGAGTTAGCTTTCCTTTAATGCCAAATCTTCGAATACCACGACCTGGAGAAACTTTCAAATATACATGATCTCCTACCTGAAACTCCAAGTCACGTCTTCGATTGTCGGCATAAGACTTTTGCATATCTTGTGCCATTTTCATTCTCTCTTGAATGAGCTTGATTTTCTCCGTAGAATCCCTGATAAGGTCGGGGCCTAAAAATTGCTTTTCCCCTATTTCATTCCAACATATTGGTGATCGACAACTTTTACCATATAGGGCTTCAAAAGGTGCCATTTGTATGCTAGCCCGATAACTATTATTATATGCAAATTCTACCAACGGCAAGTGATCATGCCAACTACCTCTAAAATCGATAGCACATGCTCTAAGCATATCTTCTACCACCTGATTTGTTCTTTCCGTCTGACCATCAGTTTGTGGATGAAAGGCTGTGCTGAAATTCAATCTAGTCCCTAGTGAATGTTGTAGGCTCTTCCAGAATTGTGATGTGAATCGTGGATCTCTATCATATATATTAGAGACAGGGACACCATGTAATTTAACAATTTCCTTTATGTACAATGCTGCTAGAATATCCACAGACCATCGACTCTTTATTGGTATGAAGTGTGCAGATTTAGTCAATCGATCTATGATTACCCATATGCCATCGTGTCCTCCTCTGGTCTTAGGTAAACCCATAATGAAGTCTATCCCTATACTCTCCCATTTCCATTCGGGAATATCCAAGGGATGTAATTTACCTGCGGGTCTAAAATGTTCAGCTTTAACTTGTTGGCAGGTTAGACAACGAGACACGAAATCAGCTACCTCTCTCTTCATATTGGGCCACCAGAAACTTCTTTTCAAATCTTGATACGTCTTTGTACCTCCTGGATGAATGGAGTACTTGGACTTATGTGCTTCATCTAGGATTAGTTTCTTCGTAGCCTCATGATCTGGTATACATATTCGGCCCTTAAATAGCAATCTTCCGTCATTGGAAATAGAAAAATCCGGCCTTTGTTCAACATTGGCCTTAATTTCCAGTAATATATGATCATCATCTTGCAACTTGACCAAGTCCTCTATTAATATAGGTTGAGCTCAAATATTAGCTATGAAACAATCTTCTTCCTTTATGTCAATATCTAAGTTCAATTGAGCAAATTGAGGAACAAGGTTAGTTACACTTATCATAAGACTTGATAGCATACCCATTGGTTTTCTGCTGAGTGCATCTGCTACAGCATTAGCTTTGCCAGGATGATACTGAATAGCAAAATCGAAGTCTTTGAGGTATTCTAACCACCTCCTCTGCCTCATGTTAAGCTCTTTTTGAGAGAATAAGTATTTCAAGCTCTTGTGGTCTGAGTAGACCGTAAACTTTTCTCCATAAAGATAATGAAGCCAAATTTTCAAGGCGAAAATAACTGCTGCCAATTCTAAATCATGCACAGGATAGTTTTCCTCGTGCCGTTTCAGTTGTCTTGAAGAATAACAGATCACCTTCCCATTCTGCATGAGAACGCATCCTAAGCCAATGCTAGACGCATCCGTATACACTTCGAATCCACCACCCTCCATTGGTAGTGATAAAACAGGGGCTGTTGTAAGATGATTCTTAAGAGTTTGGAAATTCTTCTCACATTCCTCTGACCAGACAAAAAGATTTTCTTTTCTCGTAAGTCTAGTTAAAGGAACCGCAATTTTTGAGAAGTCCTCAATGAATCTTCGATAATAACCAGCTAGACCCAGAAAGCTCCTTACTTCAGACACAGTCGTAGGCCGACTCCAATTCTTGACAGCTTCTACCTTAGAAGGATCCACAGCAATACCTTCTTTTGAAATAATGTGGCCTAGGAATGAGACTTCCTCAAGCCAGAATTCACACTTATTGAGTTTGGCATAAAGCTTGTGTTCTCTAAGTGTTTGCAAAGCTATTTTCAAATGTTCTTCATGTTCTTCTTTTGTCTTGGAGTATATCAGGATATCATCGATGAAGACGATAATGAATCGATCCAGGTATGGCTGGAAGACACTGTTCATAAGTTACATAAATGCTGCTGGGGCATTAGTTAAACCGAATGGCATCACCACGAATTCATAGTGGCCATAACGACTTCGAAAAGCCGATTTATAAATATCTTCCTCTTTGATTCTAAGCTGATGATAACCTGATCTGAGGTCAATCTTAGAAAAATATTCTGCTCCCGAAAGCTGATCGAACAGTTCATCAATACGCGGCAATGGATACTTGTTTTTGATTGTCAGTTGATTCAGTCGCTGGTAATCGATGCATAGCCTGAGAGAACCATCCTTCTTCTTGACAAATAAAACTGGCGCACCCCAAGGGGATGTGCTAGGTCTGATGAAACCCTTGTCTAGTAGTTCCTGCAACTGCCTTTTCAGTTCCTTGAGTTCTGTGGGGGACATCCTGTAAGGGGCTATAAAAACAGGTGCTGCTCTTGGAATGAGTTCAATGGTAAAGTTTACTTCCCTCTCGGGCGGTAAACTAGGTAGTTCAGATGGGAACATGTCTGGGAACTCATTTACAATAGGAATGTTTGCTAGGACAATTTCCTTAGATTCGGTGATAATGACTGAAGCAAGAAAAGCTTCACATCCTTACGAGATAAGCTTGCAAGCGTGAAGAGAAGATATAATGGTATGATGCTTCTTGTATTTGATGCCAAGAAAAGAAAATCTTGGAAGACCGGGCTTTCGAAAAGATATAATCCTATTTCGGTAATTGATATAAGCATCATGGTCCACAAGCCAATCCACCCCTAAAATGGCATCATAACCTTTCATGTCAAGGCACACGAGGTTTGCGGGGAGATTGTGACCTTCTACTATCACTTCGCTATTAGGATAATACTCGGTGAGCTTGGTTCTAGATCCTAAAGGTATAGTAATAGTAAGGTCTGAAGGTAAGGGGACTGATGTAATTGACAACGTTTTTGCAAAGGTAGTTGAAATAAAAGAATGAGAGGCACCAATATCAAATAGCACAAATACAGGACGAGAACAAATTTGAGGAGTACCTTCCATAAGCCCATCATCCCTGGGCGCTTCCTCTTCGTCTAGAACGGCATTGAGGCGAGCCTGCCTCCTGCGTCCTCCAGACGACTGGTCCTTCATAAGGGGGCAATCCAGCATGCGATGCTCCCTGCTCCCACAACATAAACATGCGCCGAGGCGCTTCCCACACTCCTCAGTCGAATGGCCGGATTTCTCACAGAAAGTGCAAGCCGTGACGGCCTATTCCTTCTCTTCCTTGACTTTCTTTTGCTTGTGGGAACTTCCACCGTTCCCACTCCTAGATCCTTTCTTATTATCACGACTTTGGTAGGGTTCCGTGATACTAAATTTCTCCTTCTTATGACGCCGATCAGAACGTCGACTTGACTCTTCTCCTTTCCCTTTTAACTTATCGACCTTTTCTAAGGTCCTTTCATACAAGTATGCCCGCTAGACCATCTCCGCATAAGTACGGATGTTTTGGGTCCCGAGCTGCTGAATGAAGCCGAGTCGTAACCCGTTCATAAACCGATTTGCCTTCAATAAATCGGTATTGATTAGATGTGATGCGTACGGTGCTAACCTTAAGAATTGTTGTAACAACCCGAGAATCCGATTACCGGGAAGGCCAGATAACCCGAGACTCGCACCGCCACCCACGAGTCCGAAGACTCGGAAGGGTTAGAAGGATGGTGTGGAAACTACACGAGTATCACAAATAATTACAGAATTAAACAGTTATATATTTAAGCAGGAAATGGATTAACGTTTTACATGGTCCACAATATAACAAAAAAATAATAACAGTAGTCCACAACTAGTACAGAGACAAGAAAAGAAAGTACAGCTACATGGGACATACCCCGGCTCTGACCTCTGGCACTAACGCTGGGCACCTGAATTGCGCTGAGCCTCAGATGAACTCCCCTGAAGCCTCGCCTCGCTTGAAACACGGTGAAAACACGCAAGGAATGAGTCTCGGAACAAGACTCAGTAGAGATCACTCGAACCCCACCTCGCAAATGGAGAAACCGCTACGCTAGCAGTAAGCGAGTACCTCAAAAAGGGAAACCATGCCATCTACAAAGCACCGATCTCACGGCATGAAAACTGACACACGTGCCACGGTGAAACAACCGGAACACAACGGCCGACACGGCGGAAACCCGAAGGTTGAAATCGTAACGACTGACAATCTGACACTCCCGACTCGATAGGAGTACCTCCCACTAGAAGCACAGCCGGTACCGTCCCCTGACGACTTACACCGCACCGCAGGTGAACTGCCTGACGTGGTAGCGTCTACCAGAAGCACGGACACCAATCAAGTACCACAAACAAGTGACTAGCTGGGGTCACACTCGTCAGCGTGTGTCCAACTGCCCCCAACCACGTGTGCACACACAAACCGCGCGTCCCTGGTCTGGCCCTCTGACTGGTTTCCCCCTTAGCCGGACTCTGGCTACAGACGTGGGGCCCGACGAAAATCAGTCTAAAAAACCATCTCTAAGGGTCGGCCCGTACACCACTCCGTGGTGAGACCAGCACCACGTACTGGTGGGCTACGACTAGTGGAAGGTCACTGAAGGAGTAGACTCTCAAGTCAACGGAAAACCACGTCCGCAGCCGACGACGTACGGGTACCACCCCACGTACCGACACCGTCGCACGGCGACCACGGTCGGAACAGACACGGGGTTGCAAACCACCCGGGGCAACCCAGTGCCTGACGGGCTACCCGAGACACGTCACAGGACTCTGACGGTCTAGGCGGGACCGTCACAGATGCCTGACGGTCTAGGCGAGACCGTCACGCTCCCAGTGTAAAACGGGGAGTAACCCGGAGTGTAACGCACCTGCCCTGGTGCGTTACAAACTGTGACGCGCCTATGCAGGTGCGTCACAGCGGAAAACAAGGGCAAGCCGTGACGCGTGCCACTCGGTGCGTCACAGCATGTGACGGTCCATTCTTAGAGCGTCACACGCATGTAACGGTCCAGCCCTGGAGCGTCACATGGCCTGGGGGTAAAACAACTTTTGACGCACCCACGCTGGGCCGTCACAAGGCTGTGACGCGCTAGTACTGGTGCGTCACACGCCTTGACCCCCACGGTCAAACCAACGGTCGGATGCCAACGGTCGGGACGCTTTGACGACCCACCCCAGGTGCGTTACACGCCTGTGACGGTCTATCACGGGACCGTCACACTCCCAGACCCTAGTTGGCTAAACAAGGGCTGTGACGCACCAACCCAGGCGTGTCACACGGTGTGACGGTCACTGGAAGGACCGTCACACCCACCGGACGACGGAACGGCGGGAAAAGCCCAAAAAAACCAACCACAACCCCTGGCCTCCACCGGAGAGGGGGAAATCAAAGGGGAAGACCCCTGGGGACCCCTAGCATGATACTAGGCCACCAAAACGTGAAAGCGCGGGCTAAATCCATAGATCGGGCGAGCCCTCCCCAAATCATGGAAAACCCCAAACCCGCTTAATCAAGCCCCTTTCGGCCTCCCCTCGGTCTATAAACCACGGAAATGAACGGCAGGGAGCTAGGGAACGTCACCCTACCTCAATGGAGCGAATGCTCCGCCGAATCAATGCCGAGATCACGAAGAACGCTTTGAAAACCCTCGTCCCTTCACGGTTCCCCACAAGCTTTACTCCGCCACGATCACCTCGCCGTCGCCCACGTCGTCACGCCGTCGCCCCGCGCCGTCTGCAGCCGGAGGGGACGTCGTCGCGGCTGAATGAGAGAGAAAGAGAGAGGGAGGGGTGGTGGTCACGGTGGGGAGAAGAGAAGGAAGAAGAAGAAGAAGAAGAGGGTGAGGAGAGAGAGAGAGAAAAGTGAGATATTTAAAGAAAATTCAAAAATTCTAGAAAATATCGAAAAATAGAAAATTACAATTTCAGGATCCTCGAAACGCACCGATCGCAATGGTACCACTCGTGCCCAGGTGAACGACCCGATTCATCCGCAGCGAGGTTCCGAAGGAATTACCGAAACACACACCGGTAATCGGAAAACACGAGCGGAAAAGCCGCGGAACGCTTCCGGGCCTCCGAAACAACTCCAGATCGCGCCGATCCGAACACGAAAGATGCCCGAAATGAAATTTCAGACACAATGGAGCCGGACACTCCGAGAAACCAGATTCGGGACCCACGAAGAAGGATCCGAAAGGTCTGAGATATTACAGCCCCCCCCCTTAAAGGAATTTCGTCCTCGAAATTAAGAACAACCTAAGGGGAAAGAAGAGGAAGACTCACTCAAACAAGTAAGGGAACTGTTGACGCATCTCGTCCTCACGTTCCCAAGAAGCCTCACCACCAGAGTGCCGCTGCCACACCACCTTTACCAAGGGGATGACCTTGTTCCGCAGGCGCTGCTCTCGCCTATCCTCAACGGGGACAGGAAACTCTAGGAGAGAAAGGTCTGGAGTCACCTCGGGCCAAATAGAATCCTCAAGAACATGAGAGTCATCGGGCATATACTTCCGCAACATCGAGACGTGGAACACGTCATGCACCGATGCCAACTCAAGGGATAACTGTAATCGATAAGCCACCTCACCGATGCGCTCCACAATCACAAAAGGACCAACATAGCGGGGACTCAGCTTCCCACACCGTCCAAAACGCATCACCCCCTTCATCGGAGAAACTCTCAAGAATACCTGATCGCCCGCGGCGAACGCGAGGGGCTGCCTCTTCCGGTCAGCATAGCTCTTCTGCCGACTCTAGGCCGCCAACATGTTCTGACGAACCACGTGCACAACATCCACACACTACTGCACCAACTCCGGTCCCGTCAAAACACGCTCACCAACCTCAAACCAGTCAAGTGGAGTCCGACACGGACGCCCATACAACGCCTCATAAGGAGCCATGCCGATGCTCAAATGATAGCTGTTGTTGTAGGCAAACTCCACCAACGGTAGGTGGTGAATCCAACTACCCTGCCACTCCAGGCAGCAGGATCTCAGCATATCCTCCAAAGTCTGGATGGTCCTCTCAGACTGACCATCTGACTGAGGATGGTACGCTGAACTAAACGCCAACTCCGTGCCAAGAGCACGCTGGAAACTCCTCCAGAATCCAGAAGTGAAGCGCGGATCCCGATCCGACACAATGGAGATGGGAATCCCATGCAACGGAACGATCTGCTCCACATAAAGACGAGCCAACTTGGGCACACTCCAGCTGACCTTGACCGATAACAACCGAGTCACCTTCATCAGTCGATCCACCAGCAACCAAATACTATCATGCCAACTCGGAGTCCTCGGCAAACCCACCACAAAATCCGTGGTCACGTGGTCCCACTTCCACGCGGGAACATCCAAGGGCTGGAGAGTACCTCCTGGTCGTTGATGCTCCGCCTTTACCTGCTGACAGGTCAGGCACCTGGCCACAAATTCGGTAACATCTCTCTTCATGCCAGGCCACCAGAACTACCTCCTCAAGTTCCGATACATCTTCGTCGCACCCGGGTGTACGGCGTACCTACTCCCATGAGCCTCGCCCAACACTGCACGCCGAACCCGCTCCTCGGTTGGGACGTACAGCCTGCCACGAAACCACGTAGCACCGTCCTCGCAGAGTTCCACATCAGCCAAGGCCAAAATCCGGGGCAACTCAGGGTCCGCATGCTGAGCCTCTGTCACCTGACGGCGGATAGCTAGCGTGACAGTCAGACTCGCAAGCACTGCTAACCCTGGCTCTTGGGGAATCTTGAGCCTGAATGAAACTTCGGGCACTTGTTCCCAGAGCCTCCACTTCCTCAACATCAAGGCACTGACCGCGACCTTCCAACTCAAAGCATCGGCGACGACATTCATCTTGCCCGGCTGATAAGATAGGGTGAAGTCATAATCCTTCATAAACTCCATCCAACGCCTTTGCCTGAGGTTAAGGTCCCTCTGCGTGAACACATACCTCAAACTCTGATGGTCAGTGAACACCTCGAACTTCTCACCGTACAGATAATGCCTCCAGATCTTCAGCGCGAAGATCACAGCCGCCAACTTAAGGTCATGGGTAGGGTAGTTCTCCTCGTGGGGCTTCAGCTGTCGAGATGCATAAGCCACCACTCTACCATGCTGCATCAACACAGCACCCAGTCCGACCCCGGAAGCATCTGTACACACCACAAAACTTCCCGATCCAAAAGGTAAAACCAACACCAGAGCCGAGGTGAGCAATATCTTCAGTTCCCTGAAACTCTGCTCACACTCCTCAGACCAGACGAAAGGCACATCCTTCCGTGTGAGTCTAGTCATCGGGGTCGTAATGCGAGAAAAATCTTGGATAAACCGATGATAATAACCCGCAAGCCCCAAGAAGCTCCGGATCTCCGTCACCGACCTCGGCCTCGGCCATCTCATTACTGCCTCGACCTTGGCGGGGTCCATGGAAATGCCATCACCAGAAATCACGTGCCCCCAAAAGTGCACCTCACGAAGCCAGAACTCGCACTTACTGAGCTTCGCATACAACTGGTGATCTCGCAGCGTCTGCAGCACCACACCCGAATGGCACGCGTGCTCCTCGACAGACTGCGAATAGACAAGGATGTCGTCCATAAATACGACCATGAACTGGTCCAAGTACGGAAGAAACACCCTCTGCATCAAGTCCATGAAGGCTGTGGGGGCATTGGTGAGCCCAAACGGCATCACCAGGAACTCATAATGCCCGTACCTCGAACTAAACGTAGTCTTCTCCACATCGGACTCGTAAATTCTCAGCTGATAGTAACCGGACCGCAAATCAATTCGTGAGAACACTCGAGCAGATTGAAGCTGGTCGAACAAATCATCAATCTGCGGCAACAGATACTTGTTCTTAATGGTCACCTCATTCAGCTGCCGGTAGTCAATACACAGCCGCAAACTATCATCCTTCTTCTTCACGAACAACACTGGCCCAGCCCAAGGGGAAAAGCTGGGACGAATATACCCCTTGGCCAGCAACTCTTGCAACTGCACCGGCAACTCCCTCAACTCAGCGGGGGCCATACGGTAGGGGGCCTTCGCCACAGGCCCCGTACCCGGCACGACCTCGATCACAAAATCGATCTCCCGCTGGGGAGGTAATCCAGGTAAGTCCTCCGAGAAAATATCGGGAAACTCGCACACCACCGGAATGTCCTCGACATCCAGACGCGGCTGGTCTACCAAGACCACAGAAGCGAGAAAACCCTGACAACCCGCATCAAGCAAACGACGAGCTCGAATCACCGAAATAAGGAATCGGGAAGATGAAGACCTGATACCTTGGAAATAGAAGGTGGGTCCACGAATTCGTCGAAAATAAACTCTCTTCGAGCCACAATCCACCAACGCATGATGTGTCTCGAGCCAATCCATGCCCAAAATTACATCAAAGTCCTAAAGCGGCAATGCATAGAGCGTAGCCGGCAAACTCCGCCCTTCCACCCACACAGGAACCTCATCGAAGCAATACGGAGTGATCATAAAATCACCCGAAGGCAACTCCACTGCCAAATCGCAGGACAACTGGGTCACCGGCTCCTCGACGCTCAGCGCGAAATCCTCCGAAATAAACGAATGAGACGCGCCAGAATCAAACAAAACCCGAGCCGCACGACCCAAAATCTGAACGGTACCTTCCACGAGCTGCGACGCCACTGCCTCTGCCCTGGTCATGTGTGTAATCTGGCCCCGAGCTCTCTGCCTGCCTCCTACACTAGCTGACCTGGGTAGCGACGGATACTGTCCCTGCTACTGCTGCCATGGCCTCTGCTGCTGCTGAGGAAACTGCTGTTGCTGCCTCTGAGGACAGTCACGCACCATATGCCCTGGATGGTCACACCGAAAATAGATAATCGGCGCCGTGCACTGCCTGCCCGGATGGAACTCGCTACACCGTGGACACGGCCCTCGCGATCCACCCACTGATCCCTGACGCTGAAACGGAACCGACTGCTGTACACTGCCCGATGAAGCCTTCCCCTGACCCTTGGACTTCTTCTTATAGAAACTCTTCTTGAGAAACTTCTTGACCTTCGAGCCGAAAGACACGGATCCTGTCACTGACACTGCCGGTGCCGGCGCTCCTAAACCACCCGATGCATGCTGGAAGGAACCTTGTTGCTGGGTAGCCAACTGCTGGCTGCGACCTGACAAAGACCGCCCCTGGCTAATCGATCCTCGAGTCCTCTGCATATCCATCTCCAAAGAAGCCACAACGCGAGACGCTGTCTCCAAATCGGTGGCAGCATTCGCGATCAAATGGTGCCTCAGCTCTTGCCTCAAGCCCTGAACGAACTGTGCGGTCTTCACCCTCTCATTCTCCATGATATGAGGTGCATACCGACCTAGCTCGACAAACTGGGCCTTGCACTGCAACACGGACATGTCGCCCTGAACCAACTCTAAAAATTGACACATCCGCTGCGTAGCAATAAACTCTGGACAGTAGGTACGCTCGAAAGCACTGACAAAGTCGCCCCACACAATCTACTCAAGTGGACGAAGCTGGAAAAACGTCTTCCACTCGGAAGACCACCACTCCC
Organism: Amorphophallus konjac; assembly: GCA_022559845.1. Lineage (NCBI taxonomy): Eukaryota > Viridiplantae > Streptophyta > Magnoliopsida > Alismatales > Araceae > Amorphophallus > Amorphophallus konjac. The sequence continues at coordinate 171,471,253 of CM040119.1, read as the reverse complement.
GAGCCGTACCCTGCAACTGGTTGGAGGCCAACATCACTCTATCCTCTGCAGTACTCCGCGCGGAACTGAACACCCGCTCCATCTCGTCAAGCCAACTCCGAGCCAAATCAGGGTCTGGCTGACCGCCGTAGTAAGGTGGATGAAACTGCATGAAATCCCTCACTGCTCGGCCTGGCCCACCCCTGGTCGACGAGCCCTAACCAGCCTCTCCGCCGAACTGCTGAGACATAAGCTGGTACATGCCACGGAAGAAATCCTCGGCCCCCGGAAATCTCGCAGTATCCACAGCCTCGGTGGCCACAGGCGGCACTCTGCTCTGCTCCTCCTGCTCCTACTGAACCTCCTGCTGGATCTCCTGACCTCCAGCCGACTGCCACTGCTGAGAGCGAGTCGCCCACCTCGGCGCCATACCCGCACCTGGAGCAAAGATAGAAAGCACGGAACAACAAGGTTAAGAGAAACACACGATGCCCAATGCCAGCGTCAACTGTACTTCATCGCTGTGGACAAGTGGACCACAACAATCACCTATGATTCCCGTATAATTCCACAACCGCGCTCTGATACCAGGTGTAACGACCCGAGAATCTGATTACCGGGAAGGCCCGATAACCCGAGACTCGCACCGCCACCCACGAGTCCGAAGACTCGGAAGGGTTAGAAGGATGGTGTCGAAACTACACGAGTATAACAAATAATTGCATAATTAAACAGTTATATATTTAAGCAGGAAATGGATTAACGTTTTACATGGTCCACAATATAACAATAAAATAACAACAGTAGTCCACAACTAGTACAGAGACAAGAAAAGAAAGTACAGCTACACGGGACATACCCCGGCTCTGACCTCTGGCACTAAGGCTGGGCACCTGAACCGCGCTGAGCCTCAGATGAACTCCCCTGAAGCCTCGCCTCGCCTGAAACACGGTGAAAACACGCAGGGAATAAGTCTCGAAACAAGACTCAGTAGGGATCACTTGAACCCCACCTCGCAAACGGAGAAACCGCAACGCTAGCAGTAAGCGAGTACCTCAAAAAGGGAAACCCTGTCATCTACAAAGCACCGGTCTCACGGCACGAAAACCGACACACGTGTCACGGCGAAACAACTGGAACACAACGGCCGACATGGCGGAAACCCGGAGGTCAAAGTCATAATGACTGACAGTCTGACACTCCCGACTCGACAGGAGTACCTCTCACTAGAAGTACAGCCGGTAGCGTCCCCTGACGACTTACACCGCACTGCAGGTGAACTGCCTGACGTGGTAGCATCTACCAGAGGCACGGACACCAAACAAGTACCACAAACAAGTGACTAGCTGGGGTCATGCTCGTCAGCGTGTGTCCAACTGTCCCCAACCACGTGTGCACACACAGACCGTGCGTCCCTGGTCTGGCCCTCTAACTGGTTTTCCCCTTAGCTAGACTCTGGCTACAGATGTGGGGCCCGACAGAAACTAGTCTAAAAAAACCATCTCTAAGGGTCGGCCCGTACACCACTTCCTGGTGAGACCAGCACTGCGTACTGGTGGGCTATGACTAGTGGAGGGTCACTGAAGGAGTAGACTCTCAAGTCAATGGAAAACCACGTCCGCATCCGACGACGTACGGGGACCACCCCACGTACCGGCACCGTCGCACGGCGACCACGGTCAGAACAGACACGGGGTTGCAAACCACTCGGGACAACCCAGTGCCCGACGGTCTACCCTAGACGCGTCACAGGACTCTGACGGTCTAGGAGGGACCGTCACAGACGCCTGACGGTCTAGGAGGGACCGTCACAGACGCCTGACGGTCTAGGCGAGACCGTCACGCTCCTAGTGTAAAACGAGGAGTAACCCGGAGTGTAACGCACCTGCCCTGGTGCGTTACAAACAATGACGCGCCTATGCATGTGCGTCACAACGGAAAATAAGGGCAAGCCATGAAGCGTGCCACTCGGTGCGTCACAACATGTGACGGTCCATTCTGGGAGCGTCACAAGCATGTAACGATCCAGCCCTGGAGCGTCACATGGCCTGGGGGTAAAACAACTTCTTACGCACCCACGCTGGGCCGTCACAAGGCTGTGACGCGCCAGTACTGGTGCGTCACACGCCTTGACCCCCACGGTCAAACCAACGGTCGGATGCCAACGATCGGGACGCTCTGACGGCCCACCCTAGGTGTGTCACACGCCTGTGGCGGTCTATCGCGGGACCGTCACACTCCCAGACCCCAGTTGGCTAAACAAGGGCTGTGACGCACCCACCCAGGCGCGTCACACGGTGTGACGGTCACTGGAAGGACCGTCACACCCACCCGACGACGGAACGGCGGGAAAAGCCCAAAAAACCAACCACGCCCCCTGGCCTCCACCGGAGAGGGAGAAATCAAAGGGGAAGACCCCTGGGGACCCCTAGCATGATACTAGGCCACCAAAATGTGAAATCGCGGGCTAAATCCATAGATCGGGCGAGCCCTCCCCAAATCATGGAAAACCCCAAACCCGCTTAATCAAGCCCCTCTCGGCCTCCCCTCGGCCTATAAACCACGGAAATGTACGACACGGAGCTAGGGAACGTCATCCTACCTCAATGGAGCGAATGCTCTGCCGAATCGATGCCAAGATCATGAAGAACGCTTTGAAAACCCTCGTCCCTTCACGGTTTCCCACAAGCTTTACGCCGCCACGATCACCTCGCCGTCGCCCACGTCGTCACGCCGTCGCCCCGCGCCGTCTGCAGCCGGAGGGGACGTCACCGCGGCCGAACGAGAGAGAAAGAGAGAGGGTGGGGCGGTGGTCACGGTGGGGAGAAGAGAAGGAAGAAGAAGAGGGTGAGGAGAGAGAGAGAGAAAAGTGAGATATTTATAGAAAATCTGAAAATTCCAAAAAATACCAAAAAATAGAAAATTATATTTTCAGGATCCTCGAAACGCACCGATCGCAACGGTACCACTCGTGCCCAGGTGAACGACACGGTTCACCCGTAGCGAGGTTCCGAAGGAATTACCGAAACACACACCGGTAATAGAAAAACACGCGCGGAAAAGTCGCGGAACGCTTCCGGGCCTCCGAAACAACTCCATATCGTGCCGATCCGAACACGAAAGATGCCCGAAATGAAATTTTGGACACAACAGAGCCAGACACTCCGAGAAACCAGATTCGGGACCCACGAAGAAGGATCCGAAAGGTACAGGATATTACAATTGTAGTTCATACTCTGCCACCGACATCATCCCTTGTCTAAGGGAGGCAAACTCCATGGCTTTCCTTTCCTTTACATGCTCGGAAAAATACTTGGTACGGAATAAAGTAAGAAAACCGTCCCATGTATGAGGTGCATCGGCCGGAGGTGCCGGAACCGACTTCCACCATGTATGGGCATCTTTATTTAGTTGAAATGTTGCTAGACGCACCTTCTCCTGATCAGTGCATTGAATAACGTCAAATATCATATTCACCTCATCGATCCAATTTTTTGCCTCATCGGGATTTGAAGATCCATAGAATCACGGAGGATTTAGACTCCGGAAGTTGCGATGTAGGTCACCAGCCCTTGCCCCTGCACCACCTTGTGCTATAGTTTGCAATGCCTGAGTGAGGCCGGCAACTGTTTGTTGCATATCATCCCAATCTACGTGATGAGCCATTTGTAAAATAGGGTACCTGAGAGAAAAAAATAACAACTTGTTATTTCTCATGAAAATCAACCTTAAAGCTAATTAATTATCTTATCCCGAGCTCTACCCAATCCTCACATGGGTATGGAATTTCTTCCTTAGTTCATAGGTAGGGGTCCTTAAACCTTGGACTTATCCTATAACATGATTCCTTTCCCTAAGTCCTGAGACTTAGGCTCTGATACCAACTTAACTATCAAGCCCCGAGCCTTTATTACAGCGGAAGACTTGCTCGAGAAACGTGAACATCCGGCATGGTAAGCCTCTTGTAAGCAAGAATGACCAGAGCGCGAGACAATCACACACATAAATGCAATTACATAGAATTTAATCAAACTCCAACTTTATTTCATAAATGATCAAAGTATTCCTTTACAATAATCACCTTTCATTCTACTAGACTCAAGAAATAAAAAAATTATATTGACTCAATCTAAACATTATAGACTTCCTAAGTCTTCGCTGGTAGCTTTACAAGACTTTCACTCACTTCCAGACCCGCTACTAGTATAGCCCGAATCCGAATCTGAACTACTTCCATCTCCTGAAAAATGTTGGAAAATAGGTAATGAGCACACTTGCCCAGTAGGTATCTTCGCATCAACATGAAAGCACTATTAAAGTGATTATTATTTTTGCTCTAAAGAAATAAGGCAAAATCATGCAATGCGATGATCACGCGATTAAACCATAGTAACGAGATAATCATGTAAGATAGAGTGAGCAAGAATGAACTTATCACGAATATAACAAGAACATGATCTTGGCCTTTTCATGAACAAGAATGTAACAAGAATGCACTATCAAGCCACATAACAACACTCCAGCATCTTATGCTTATGAGCAAGTGCTTCGCGAATTTCTGTGGAATATCGAGCAAGAAAGGCATGTACAGGAACTTGATCATGCTGCATCGCGTTGTGATTGTTCACTTCACAAGCCGTGGATAATTCACTTATTTATAAAGAAAGTACTCCCAGCGCAATGCGACACTAGTAGCATCATACACCATGGTTTATAAAATAGTATGTTTCCGACAATCAGCCGAGGGGACTAGCATAGAGCCCTTGAACACAATCAGTACTCGATCGCATCTTCAAGTATAAATCAAGCTCTTACCATGCATGATAATAAAGTATGGCCAAGAATATAGCAATATCAAATAATGAAAATCAATGTATGAACACTTCAATTGAATATGAGGAATTCAAGAATGACATTAAACAAGGTTATGCTCATAAAATAAATTGACAGCATAACGGTACATTCTTTTCTCTTTCCAATCATTATATTAAGTTTCTTGATTAATATTATAAGTTCTAGACTATCATTAATTCATCTAGAACCTTGAGAATATCAACCCTTGGGTCAAACCTTCGGTTAAGTCCTTAAGCAATGTGACGATCGTTCTTTGGGCCGTTACATCATGTAACGCTCCAGTAGAGGGCCGTTAAAATGATCAGAGTCTAGAACTATCAAAATAGACTCAGAGAAATGTGACAGTCATGCAATGGGCCGTTACGTGATTCTGACGGTCCAATGTAAGGCCGTTACATTACTAGATCCAGAAAACAACGATAGTGTATTCTAGTTAATGAGCTTTAATGGTACAACCAACTCGGCGTCCTAGTGGGAATCCCAGGCTCGCGGAGAATTACGGAGGCCTTGAAACAAGATTTCCTAGTCCATTGGAAGGAATATCCAATAGAGAGGTCCTCATGTCCAAGAATATGTTCCTATAGTGAAAAATGTGAACTAATGGTCAACATATCAGAGTATGTGCCATGTACTTATAGAAATGACTCTATTGATAGAGGAAGAATATATATAGATATATATCGATGTGAAATCATGATAAAAACTCTATCAATACATCATTCAAAAATCATGTTTCTAATTACAAAACTATAGAGTTTGGGCTCATGAAATTAACATAACTTTAAGTAATAGTGAGATACCGAAACATGCAATACCTATCATGAATGATTAAATAATCTCAAAGTCACGTAATCAGGTTAACACTTAGGTAACTTGGCATAATAATAAGTAAATCTGGCAAGTTTCCAATCTGTCTTGAGTTGACAGTACACAGGCACCTGACGGTCTAGCCAAGGCGCGTCACAGGGAGTGTGACAGTCTATCGAGCAACCATTACAGAATGTAACGCTCCTGCATAGATGCGTCAAAGTCAACAGAGAAATCAATAGGCAATAAGGGACTGTGACGGTCCATCGTATGGCCGTTACTTGAGTGTGACGGTCCTACTATGTTGCGTTACAGTATCTGCTGACAGAAAATGATATGAAACCTAATAGATCAACTCACATCATGTCTAAATCAAATACCATGCCTATTCTAGGCATGATAACGAAGTATAGGCTATCTATATGCATGGGTTCCAGTGAATAGACAAGATAACTTCTTTTATTTCTATTTAAGGCTAAGAGATGTATGACATGCATGGAACTATGAAAACATGAAATTGATGATCTATGATGCATGAAATTCAGTCAAATCAGAGGGCTTTTAGTCCTATGAAGATGTTTTTTCCGTTCATGAGATGACCTACCTCTTAGCTTGGCTTTAAACTTCCAATTTAGGGTTTGAAAAACGTGCCCTAGCTCTCCTTTTCCTGTGACTTTTCAGCAACTTCCTTGGGCTCTAACTCCATGACCTTTTGACCTAAAGATGTGAAATTTGGAGAGGAGTTAGTCTAAAGTTTTATAAACAAATACTTCTAAAGAACTTACCCGAGATTATGACTCCTTACCTTGATTCCACGCGAGTAAAAGTAAGGGTCGCGCAGTTCAGAACTAGGTCGTATTTATAGGGTTTTTGGCTAGGGTTTGAAGATTAGATCGATTCTAGAGTCCTTAATCTGCTAAAACATGATCTCTAAGAGTCCTTAGTAATGTTATAACTCTTCCCAAGTTGATCCCTAGTGGATAAGATCATCAAGTTTCCATCTTTTATAACTTCTTCCTCTTACGAAATCTGCAGAGTGTAACGGTCGAACGCAGGCGCGTTAGGTGAATGTGACGGTCTCGCGATAGACCGTTACAGTCAACGTATGCAGAGTTCTAAATTAATAAAACTCGTTTATTCATTTATCCATATAATTATCTTAGATAATTAGTCTTTATCCTTAAAAATCCGTAAATAAGCTAAATAACCTTCTAGAACATGGGCCAAACTTAATGGGCTTGGTCCTTAAACCTTTTAGATGATGTGTAAGTAGGCTTGGTTAATTATTTAACCTAATTGGGCCTTATAATGACTTATTAGTCTCAGAATCCATTTATTAATATATTTAGGCCTTTATAAATTCTAGAAAATTATTTATATAAATTTTGGGGCACTACAGCGAGGGTCCGACTAACTCAAGTCATCGGTCAGAGCGGTCGGCGGCTAGCTCTGTGCTAGCGATAGGCACACGGTTCCGTGACGGAAGTAGGTGCGGCATGATGGCGTATGCGTAGCCACCGTGGGTTGTCATACGTGGGCGGACCCAGAATGCGGGTGTGTTCGCCGTTATCATAACGCCTTACGTGCGATGGCTAAACGCCGTATGAGGGAAGTGCGAGCGACATACTCTCGGTGTGTGTGAGCCCATCAACAAGCCAACCACGCGTGCACACTTAGCTCCTTGCATCCTCGATCCTTGTTGGATTCCTATGGAAGTCTGAGGGTGTAGTAGTTAGATCGTATATTCTTTCATGCATGCATTCCCCTTGAGCTTCCAAGGGGGCTTTTATCAAGGAATACGAAGGGTCAGGGGGCGTTTAGGCGGGCCAAGTTGAGGGTAGAACTTGGTCCGCGTAAACCCTTGAAAAAAACCTTTTTTTGTTTTTAGAGTGGGAGAGGGGAGTTTAGGCAGACCAACCTTGGGGCAAGGTTTGGTCAGCCTAAACCCCTCCCCCAGGGGGTTTAGGCAGACCAGACTGGGCAGCCAGTCTGGTTCGCCTAAACCCCTCTAGAGGGGGGTTTACGCAGAGTAAAGCTAGGGGGTTTTTTGTTAGAAAAACCTTTTTTTGTTTTGGCTGGGGTTTAGGCAGACCAACATGGGGGTCAGGTTTGGTCCGCCTAAACACCTATGGGTTAAGGCGGACCGGCTCCGGGGGCTGGGTTTTTTGATAAAAAAACTTTTTTTTATTACAGTAGGGGTTTAGGCGGACCAACCCGGGGGCTAGGTTTGGTCGTCCTAAACCCCTGGGGTTGGTCCGCAGAAACCCCCCCATGGGGGGTTTACACGAAGAAAAGCAGGGGGAGAGAGAGGGGGTGGTCCCCACCCTATAAAATCTCCCATTTTACTTATTTTGGCCCCACTTGGCCTCAGTGTGACCACGACAGAGAAAGGATACTAGGCTCTTGACTGGTTGACTGGTTGCTTGCGCGTGTGGACCAAGAATGTTGACGTGTGGGACTTTGTGCGATCCCGAGGCTCCGTCGTCAAATCCTTCCACGAACTGGTACGTCGGTTGATCTTGCTCTGGACTGGGACTGGAAGATGGCCGTGGGGCCCTTGGTGTTGGGATGAGGGCGCGACCCCCAAGGGAGCTTGCCCTCCCAAAGGTATGGCCGCGCCCGGGGTGAACTCCCCCCGGGCGAGCTGTGGCCCCGAGGGGTGGCCCCGGGGTTCTTTCTGTGTTGCTTAGGGTTGTCCTTTGAAGGACAGGGTGCTCCGGGATGCTGGGATTGGCCTGTGGGGCTTGTCGTCGTCTTGTTGTCGCTACCATTCAGAAGGTGTTTGGGGACATTCCTGACACACCTCGGGTTGTCGCTCGGCTTGGGTAGGTGATCGTCGGGCCTTAGATTTGTCCTTGAGCTGAGGGCAGGGGCTCGCAGGAGCCGAGAGAGAGCCTTTCGGGCGTGTGGGCCCGGCCTTCTTGGTGTATGCCCTGTAGTATGGCGGGTTGGCGGGCAGTCCCGGGTCGGCCCAGGAGCTGAAAATAAATGGCTTGTCGCCGTGTGTCTGAGGGTCGAGGGTGGCCCCGACTTGCTGGAGAGTTGTCATACGACATGGCTGGAGTACTGGATTCGTGGGTTGGCCCTCGGCTTGTTGTAGAACGGCTGGGATATGCACGCCTGCGAGGTGTTCGGGAAAATTCCCGACATGCGTGTATAGGCCGCATAAGGGTGCTATGGGATTCTAAAGCCTATGGATGACCAAGATAAGTCTACCTTTGGATTCTGAAGGCTGGATGGAGGCATCTTGAGGGTAAATCCCAGCCTCGTTGCTGGGTGCCACGTGTCGTGGCCCATCGTCAGAGAGCCCCTGGGTTGGCCCGGGTGGCGGTGTTGAACGCAGGTAAACCCGCAAACTGAGTGATCGGGGGTGGCCCCAATCAATTGTTGGTGTTGTCGTGGGTCACGGCTAGCTGGTTGGGATCCTTGGCTGGGCTCAGGGAGCCATAGGAGGGGCTGGGTAGCCCATGTTTTAAAGTTGTTCGGGGAAATTCCAGAACCCTTATTTCTTGATATTTTACTGGGAAATTATTTGGGTACAACAGTCCCACTGTGTTTTTGCTTGTTTACTTTGTTTACCATCCCACCGTGCATTTTATTTTGTGCCTCTATATCACTTTGCATTCGTCCCACTGTGCCTTCCGCTTGTTTATTCCTCTGTCCCATTATGCATTCTATTGGTTTTGTTTATGTGTCCCATCATGCCCCTGTTGTTTGTTCTGATGTTGTTCTGTTGCCACATTATGTGTTGTCCCATCCGTTTATTGCTTACCTTTTGCCTTTATCTATGAAATCAAAAAAAATTTGACATGGCACACCGTCAGGTAAGTATCTCTAACCCTACTCTCTATTACTTTACAATATGCTACTCTACACTATTATAATATCTCAAGGACTGACTGATTTTTTGTGTGTTTTAGGATCTGAGTACCCCTCTACTAAAATAGTGATGATCTTGGGGCGCACAGTTAATTGTCGGATAGGCCATTAAATTGAACAAATTTGGGGACAATGGACTCTCTCTCTCGCACGTCGTGGTTGCGGGAAGATTCTTGATCCTCATTTATTTATTCTAACAATATTATCCTTGAGTATTTTCTATTTTAATCTGTCTTTACATTCATTTTGATGATTTCTTTTAGTTTAGTCCAACATGCATCATGACATTTTTCAGCATTCATGGCTCGCAATTTACCTCAACTTCTTTCCAGTTGATGGTCAATCGTGCTTCAATTCTTGAATAAGAGATTTCATTCCATTCCGAATTTGAAAGACTATTCTGAGTTGATTGCTTGATCTTGATGGCCAGTGTGACCCCTGTCTAGAATTTCCCTATACCAATTCAATCCAGATTATTTCTGTTACTTCCTCCTTTGATCCACTCATTAGTTGTGAACCGCACGATGGCGTCAATAGATCCATCGGACTTGCGTCCATTCCTCTATTGAGTGAAACCTGTAGTTGCTATGCACTGGGGTGTTTTTTCTCCTCTGGATTTGATGTCTAGTTTTGATGTCTAGTTTTGATGCTGGCAATAGTGTGTTTAACATTAATCTGTCTCTGGCAACATTGTCATTTTAAAGTCATTTCTTAAGTTAGAATAAGTTCTTGTTCATAACAAGGTCGATGCATATACATATGGTTGCATTTAAAGGTCGGTGCACACTTGCATATTGTTGCATTGAAAGGTCGATGCACATTTTCATATAAGTCTTTAAGGTCGGTGCACATTCACGTTATAGTCTATCAGGTCAGAGCATGCATTCATTCCAATACTGATAGGTCGATGCATCCTTGTATCGCGTTGAACATAAGGTCGATGCACATTTCCATATAAGTCCTGAAGGTCGGTGCACATTCACTTAATAGTCTATCAGGTCAGTGCATACATTCATTCCAGTCCTGAAGGTCGATGCATGTCATAGATAGGTCGATGTTAGTGAGATAGTGACTGCAGCAAGGGTCGATGCTAGTGAGCTAGCGATTGCAGCATAGGTCGATGCATGTCATATAAATGTCGATGCTAGTGAGCTAGTGACTGCAGCATAGGTCGATGCATGTTATAGAAGGGTCGATGCTAGTAAGTCATCACTCTCAAGGTCGATGCACCTTGTGCATTAACTATAAAGACAGGTCGATGCATTTTCATTACAGAGTCAGTGTGTCTGGCAATTAAGGTCTACTTGTATAACACTAAGGTCGATGCTTTTGTTCTGACCTACTGCATGTGTTAGCTATACAGTATGACGTATCTCATTTATGCATCGATGCTATTGTCAAATTTTGTGCATACATTTATATGAATTGCCTGAACTCATGAAGCATCTGAAACTACATTTATTAATCATTATTGCATGCTTCATGAATCTCACAAATCTTTGATTTTGACAGAAAGGAAGAACCAACCCAGATCCATGATCAAACACCTGGGTTGCATAAAGGCAGACTGCATTAATCTCACATGGAACTTAATGTGAACCGGATTAAGGGCACGTGATCCAAGGCAAAAAGTTGAACTACTATCCTGCCACGTGGATCATCTCATCCTCTACTTCTTACACGTGACCCCTCGAAGTGCGCATTTTGGATAAATTTATTGGGCGGGAGTGTGTCCTCCATGCGCCCAAAAATTTGAAAAGCTCAGGAGACCACTTGATCCAGCCTACACCTATAAAAAGGGGGATCTCTCAGTTGAACCATAGGGCGTGCGAAAAAGAAGAGAAAAAGTGAAAGAGAAAAACAATAGAAGCAGACCAGAAAAGTAGAAGAGAGCTGGAAGAGCTAGAGTTAAAGAAAGAAAAGTCTGAGAAATGTTCGAGAGAGTAAGAGCCTATTCTAGACAGCGAGTAGAAAAATAGAGTGCCATAAGTCTGAGAAGTTGTTTGAGTGAGAAGTGAGATTGAGAGGTAGAGTTGCTATCTTGACTCCTGGATCAGATCCAGAGTCATATTGCTCCATAGTGAGCTACATTATTTTTCTGTCATCGTTATTTCTTTGAATCTTTTCTGTTTACTTTTGAAACTGTTCGTAAGCTGTGTATCAGCAGCAAGCTGTGAGTTAGAGGCGAGGTGTGATCCTCGGTAAGTAAGCTGTGAGGCTCAGCGGTCTGGGACATGTTCCCCAAAGCTGTGGATTAGCAGTTGTAGGGATTTTTATCCTCAAAGCTGTGGATCAGCAAACTTCAAGCTGTTTGGCAGCGGAATCCTTACTCAGTTGAGTAAGGGGTGGACATGGATCTCGAGCTCGAGATCGAACCACCTTAAAAATTGATCTGTCCTCTATGTGATTGAATTCTTTACTGCAACTAGATGAATGCCTAAGGATCTTCCACTGCGAGTAGCTAATAATTTCAACATATTCATCTGTTGCTTACGCCTGAGTACTCAAACTGTCTGTTTGAATATCTTCTGAATATATCTGTCGTAATTCATCTTAAATTGACATTGCCTTGAATTGTTCAATAGATTTACCATCTTACATCTAATCTGTATCATCAACTTAGTGGTGTATAAAATTGATTCAGTCAGAAGAATAGATTACATCTATCTGAAAACTGACCTTTGCATGAGGAGATTTTCTAATCAACCCTCCGCCAGGTACTATACTGAGTTGATTGATCTTTTGTTTCTTTTGGTGTTTACTGTGATTGTCTGCTATTTCATATCAGATTCTCTTGTTGATAATCCGGATTATTTTTAGTGATTTTGTTCACAGTAGTACATTTTAATTCTGCACTGTTATTAACTACTGTAGAATTCAAAATTGGGGTTGATCTATTCACCCCGCCCTCTAGATCTCGTGTTCATCCTTTCACACATCACGTAGTATCAGAGCCTAACTCTCCCTAAGGGCTTAACATCCCAGAGAGATTAGTTGTAATGGATGTTAGAGGTCTAACTACTGAGGGTCATTCCACCAGTAAGCCGCCATTCTATGACGGAAACAATTATGCCTACTAGAAGAATCGTATGCAGGTCTTCCTTCGAGCGAAGGACTATGAGATTTGGAAGGTTGTTAGTAAAGGCTCATTTGAGCTCTCTAAGAATGAGGAAGTCTGGACCAGGGAGCTGATCTGTAGGTCTACATTGAACTGGAGCGCTGTAAATGCTATACAGTGTGCTCTTCACCCTACTGTATTTTTGAGAGTCTCCTCCTGTTCCACAGCCAAGGAAATGTGGGACAAGCTAGAGGTAATCTATGAGAGAACATCTCAGGTTAGAGAGACCAAGGCTACCATGTTAGTCTCAGAATATGAAGCTTTTAAGATGAAACTTGACGAGTCTATATCTGAGATGTACGCCAGACTGATGGTTCTCACTAATGGCTTGAGAAGTCTAGGCAAGGTTTACAGTGAGTTTGAAATTGTTAGAAAAATTCTTAGGTCCCTGACACCTATTTGGCACATCAAGGCCATGGTTATGGAAGAGTCTAGAAACCTAGCAACTACCACTATAGATGAACTCATCGGTTCTCTCATGACATATGAGCTGATTCTCAAGAGGGTCGATGAGTCTGATAAGAAGAAAAAACCCCTAGCACTTAAAGTGACTTCTAGTAGCAAAGGGTCATCAAGTGAGCACAGTTCTACTAGTTCAGACGAAGACCCAGATGAATTTGCAGTGATTACTAGAAAATTTAATAAGTTTTTGAGAAAGGAAGGAAAGGGGTTCAGAAGAAAGTATTTCCCAGGTAAGAAGCAGTCAAAATACAAGTCTGATACTGCCAAGAATTCTAATGGTATTGTTTGCTATAATTGCAAGAAAGCAGGGCACCTAAAGGCTGACTGTCCTGAGCTGCAGAAGGAGAAACAACCCAGGTGGAAGAACAAGAAAGGAAAAGCTATGTTGAGCACCTGGAGTGATGAAAATGAAGGCAGTCAGAGTAGCACATCTGATAGCGAGGAGGAAAACAAGCTCTGCCTGATGGCTGAAGAAGAAGAGAAGGAAGATGAAGAAGAGGTAACTTCCCCTTTGGAGAACTTAATTATAGTGACTGGGAAGAAGCCTATGCAGAGATTTTAGATAAATATGATGATGTGCGTAGAGAGAATAGGCATCTACAAAGAAAAATAAACTCTCTAGTAAATGATACATCGTTGAATGACAAACTTGCATGTCAAGAAACAGAAAACTGTAGTTTGAAGAATTCTCTTGCTGAATGTGAAAATTTCAAAACTGTCTTGAATCACATGAGGTATGAAAATGAACAATTGAAAAACACATTTGATGAATTAAAAATCATAATGCAAAAATTTGAGGAAGAAACCAGAATTGCAAATGAAAAATATGATGTTGTCAATTGTGTGAATAAAGAATTGAAAAAGACAATTGAGAACTTAGAAAAAGAAATTAAGGATAAACAACATTCCCTTGAAGGCATGACATAGGGAACTGAAAATTTGAATGCCATTTTGGGAACAAAGGTAAACTTCAGAAGGGAAGGATTGGGTTTTAACCCAACAAATAAGAAAAGGTTTGATGTAAAGGCTATTTCCTTTGTTGCTGAAAAAGAGACATCCAAACCTTTGATAAAAATATATTGTGAATAAAACTTTAATAAAAAATATGTTAAAAATAATAAGCTTAGTGCCAAGGATAAGGGCAAAGGAAAGATAGAGATGCTAGGAGAATCCAATACACACACCACTACTTCTCAGGCTAAGGGACAGGTTAGGGGTCAGCCAGCTAAATCCAAAGTCCAAGGAACCCCCAAAACCAAGGTAACCCATCCTCAACAGAAAGGTCGAGGCAACAACCAACCTGCACCGACGCATATTCCTTTTAGGTTCAGGTCCTTTAGAAACCAAAGTCAGAGCAGGGGCACCTCAGGTCGATGCTACTACTATAGGGCATCGACCTATCCATCATTCTATAACTCCTATCGTTACACCTTTGGTAGGAAAGGTCGAGGCAGCCTCTATATGAAGTCGATGCAGCAAAATGTTCATAATTCATATTCCAGTCAGGTGAATCGACCTTACCACTGGACTACCTCTACGCAACCTAGGTTTAGAACCTTCATGAACCAAAACTCATATGGCCATGTCCATCCTATGTCTGTTCAAGCCAGGGTCTACAGTATAAACACACCTTCCAATGCCCGATGGACCAATAACTGGCACAAGAATTCTCACTACGTTAAGAACAAGAATGCCACACCAAAGAAAAAGACAACAAAAATTCAAAGTGGCAAGAAAAGACAGGAAGAGCTGAAAGTTAATAAATTCACAACTCAAGTCAAATCACATAAACAAATGTGGATACCAAAACGGTTGCTGTCTTGTCTGCATGATTTAAATGCAGTTATGGGGCCCAAACAATCTTGGGTTCCAAAATTTTCAACTTGATTCTGTATGCAGGTATGCCTGGCAACCAATCACAATAGGTGGTATCTTGGCGGTGGCTGTTCTAGGCACATGATCGGGGATAATGGAAAGTTTTGCATGCTGGTAGAGAAGGATGCTGGTCATGTTACCTTGGGAGGTAATACCAAAGAGAAAATAATTGGATCAGGTAAAGTTGGTAAGTGCTCTTCATGCTGTATTGATGAGGTTTTATTTGTTGAAGGCCTTGCCTACAATCTGCTTAGTATTAGTCAGCTATGTGATAAAGGCCATAAAGTTATTTTTGACTCTCTTGCATGTAATATTTTTTAACCCAATTTTGAAACTGTGAAATTCACTGGTAAAAGAGTCAATAACATCTATATGGTAGATTTAGATGATGCAACAGACACTAATTTGTGTCTCACTATTAATAAGGATAACTTAGCTTGCCTTTGACATCGTAGGCTAGGTAATCCCAGTTATAATGTGTTGCATAAGTTGAATAAATATAGCATGGTAAGAGGTCTTCCTGAAATGTCTTTTAAGAGAAATAATAAAGTCTGTGAGGCTTGTACCCAGTGCAAGCAGACTAGAAAGTCATTTAAATCCAAAACTAAGAACATGTCTTCCAAACCATTTGAGCAGATTCATATGGACCTGTTTGGTCCTACTAGATCAGCTAGCTTATCTGGTAGAAGATATGGATATATTTAGTAGATGACTTTTCTAGATTTACATGGGTATTTTTTTTTACTCAGAAAAATAATCCCTTTGAAGAATTTCAAGAATTTTACCACAGAATAAAATAGACTGGTGAGCAGTCTATTTCTACTACTCTGTCTAACCATGGTGGCGAGTTTGAAAACTCACAGTTTGATGAATTTTGCAGGAAAAATGAAATCAACCATAGATTCTCTTCACCAAGGACTCCAGAGCAGAATGTAGTGGTTGAAAGGAGGAATAGAACTTTGGTGGATATGGCTCGGACTATGCTAGTTGAAGGCAACTTGGCTAGAAGGTTTTGGGCTGAGACAGTAAATACCTCATGTTACATCACAAATAGAGCCCTGGTAAGACCTTTTACTCAAAAGGCTCCCTATGAGATACTTAAAGGTAAGAAATGTTCACTAGAACATTTCAAGGTCGTTGGTTGTAAATGCTTTATTCATGTTAACCCTAAAAGAGACCTTGATAAACTTGAACCTAAAAGTGAACCTGAAATTTTTCTAGGTTACTCTGAAAATTCTAAAGCCTATAGAATCTACAACATTAATTCTTAAACTATTGAGGAATCATCACACATTGTCTTTGATGGATTCTCTAATAAATTTGAAACTGGCTTCTGTAGGGACAAAACTGATGGAGAAATCCTTGAGAATAAAGAAGAGTAGGTGTTGATTTTATTTTGCTTCTCTATCTTCTTTTTCTTGGGGTCTTAATGATGATATGTAGCAAGATGACAAGCAAATAATCAAAGATCTGCACTCAACCTATGAACATGTGATCATGAACCTAGGCAACCAAAGCAAGCTGTAGCATGGACATGCTATCTCAACCAAACTAAGCTAAGGAATAAAGGAAAAACACACGCCGGGGCGTGGAGCAAGGAGTAAATAGAAACACACCGCAAGGGGTGGAACAAGCAAGGAAATAAAAGATGTGAGATGCGAAAGAGAAAGCTAATGCCCAATACTTAAGAAAGATGTGATCGCCACCAAAGTAAAAACAAGCCAAAGACCTGAAAATACCTTGGAAATAGGTGGATGAAGCACCCGCCCACGGGAGAGGCAAGATCAAAGAAACCTGCAGGTCATCTGAAAGTAACGGTCAGAACCCTGTGCGTCACTTGGAAGTGACGGTCGCTCGATAGACCGCTGGAAGAATATGACGCGCCTACACAAGATCGTCAAATAACCTGCAGTAACAAAGCGTGAATCCTTTTAACTCCAACTCTTCCAGCCGGCTAGAAGACTTGGGCCTCGTGCAAAGAACCTGTAAACCTGCCAAAGACGTAGAGAACAACAGAAAACAACCCAAATTAGCCCTTTAGGCAATATAGCATCAATTCTTCAATAAACACAATATCATCAAAAGGAAAGGGAAATACCAGGAGGTTTTGGTTTTTTAACCCCTCTGGGCGTTTTTAAAAAATTGGGAGGAAGTTTAGATGATGAAAAACAGTGAAAAACGTGGAGAAAGGAAGTTGGAGAATGCTTATGATGAAAGGGAGATGGAAAAGGAATTCAATATGCAAAATATGAACTTTGGAACCAAGAGGAACAGATACTCCCTTCACCAGGCAGCAAACGAACGTGAGAAGCACTTCTCCTTGATCAATCGTGGCTCTAAAATGCGGTAGCACTTCGTCGCAAACTCCAGAATTTCCTCTCTAGGACCATGAAGTCAAGGGTTCTATTTATAGACCCTCAAACCCTCAGGTCGAGCAGAGGAAAATCCAGCAAGATAAAGGGATAACTTTTAACAAATCCTTGAAGATAATATTACCAAGAGTCCATAGAATCAAACAGAAGGTCCTGAGGATCAGATTTGGAAGAGATATCGTCAATCCAAGTTCTTATCTCGACCACGGAGTAGCAGAGAAAAGGCCTGAACTGCTAGGACTCTCTGAAGGAAGTAACGGCTGCACGACAGACCGCCACAGTGAAATAATGCATCAAGGAACATCCGTTACTTTCAACCTTATCCCAAAGAGATAAGATCAACAGGAAGAAGATCAAACGAGTTGGACTCTCGAAAGAAAGCAACGGCCAAGGCATAGGGCGTCAGAATGAAACAACGGCTGCATGATAGACCGTTATATTCAACATATAGGCCAAAGGATAAGCTTTGGAACAAGACCTTAAGCTTCAGGACTCTTCAAGGAGCAACGGCCCAGGACCCATCCGTTAGAAGGAAGAAACGCGCCTGGGACAGACCGTTATTATCAATGGAGTTCAAAAGAAGGAATGAAGGTTTTGCTAAGCTTTAGTCAAAATGAAATGCCACAAAGAGCCACATCCGATCAAGGAGTCAAGACCCAAGAAATGATCTTCAACTAAACAAAGAGACTCGATGGAGAGTGAACAACTCGGAGCATCATATATAATGAATAAAGAAATGACCCGACTTATTGGTCATAAAACGGGTGTCAACAGATGCCCCTCCTTAACGTCCTCTTTGCAGGGGAGCGAGCGGAGGTGAAGCGGAAATGAAATGGAACATGGAGATGAAGCGGAAGTGAAGTGGAGTGGATCAAAAAGAGGGCGTTAAGGTAAACGACACCCGTTCTTTACCAACAAGCGATAGGAATTTTTTGGAAAACTTCGAACTGATCACGAGGAAATAGCCAACCAAAGGACGCATGTCTGGAGGAACTAACAACTAAAGAAAGGAAACACGGCTAGCCGCCGGAGGCAACGAAAAGGAAAGAGAACTGACTAAACTCCATATAGGAATCTTCAGCCAACCAAAAAGAGTGACGAGATCAAAGGAAACCTTCTAATTCATAGTGGAATAATTCTCCTCATTCGAGATCAAGAATACAGCTATTCACCATCATCGATCTACCTTGAACAGATGAAGCACATGAATGCTCAAAAGATGCGTATGATGCATGCTGGGCTAAAGGAAAAAGAAATCATCAAAACGAATGTAAAGAAAGATAAAATATCAAGATACTCGAGAATAATATTGCTAGACCGGAGAAATCAGGGTCAGGACACCATCTGCAACCACGGCGTGCGAGACAGAACCATCGTCCCCAAATTTTTCCAACCTAACGGTCTATCCAACGATTAAACATGTGAACTTAGATCATCATCATTTTTGTTTAAGGGGAACATCAGATCCCGGAACACATGAATGACCAGCCGATTCTCGAGATAATATATCATAAATAACATATAGTAATGCATTTAAAGGATAAGGGAAAGAGATACAATACCTGACTTACCTGTCTGACGAACGGCAGAGCGTGACTTTGTTCATAAATTCCTTCATGGAAAGAGGTTAGCCAACAAATATGAACACGAAATAAGGCATAACCATTTGTACGTGCGATAGGCATCAATAATGAACAACATGAAAGGAAATGGAACCATTTTAACATTAATTAGACCATTTAATTCATCAAGAAACTTGCAAGTTTGTAACGGTCTAGTGTAAGGGCGTCACACCAAATAACGGACCAGCACTGGGCTGTCATAAACCAGGCGGTTCACATTCTTCAATAAAATAGGGCCAACACATGTAACGGTCGAAGATAAACGTGTCAGAAGGATGTGACGGTCGGTCGATAGACCGTCATATTTCCTGAGCGTTCAAAAAAATAAAACCCGAACGGTCACGGCCCATTCATTCATTATTCAACACCCCAAAAACCTCCAACCGAGAAACCCTCCGGTGACCACCAACCCCACCGCTCCAATGGCCGGCGACGAGCCATCCCAGCCGCCTCCACAGAAGAGGGAGAGAGGAAAGAGGAAGGCAATACGGCGGTTCCACCGCCGGCTAGAACGGGAGGCCATCCCGCCGGTGGAAGAAGAGCATACGGCGAGAAGAGATCCAAGGGAGGAAGAGGAAGCTCCCACGGCTACAGAGGACCAAGAAGAAGCCCCCTTGGGTGAAGAGGAACCCAAGGAGCCAGCCAAGAAGAGGAGAAGGGGCATGGACCATGAGGTAAGTCCCCTCGCCCTAATTTCAATTTTTTTTGATTTTTTATGTTTTTATTATGGATGCATGTAGGATTGGGGGGTAGAAATGGGTCCACGAACCCATTAGGATTGCTTGTAGGCCATTTGGCCAAGGTGGGAAACAAAATGGGAATGCAAAGAAAAAAAACCCAATAGCAGACAATGTGACGGTCCTGCCAGCGACCGTCACACGCCTGACGCGCCACCCTGAGTGCGTCAGAGCCAAGTAACGCCCCACCCCAGGGCCGTTACATCTACCAGAGATCCAAACTGTTCTTAGGGTTTTCTAATTTCTGAATTTTTGTTTTGTTTTCATTTTATAAATGTTTATGCAATGATTTTATGATGCAATTGACTAACCAATGATCTACATGAATGCAAGGAAAGAGAAGAACGCAGATCTCCTGGCTGCAGATCCGGGCAGTGTACCAGACATTGCCCGATTACCAGAGGGAGAGACTGGCCGGGATGGGATTCGCCGAGGTGCTCAGCATCGAGGTGATCCGGATGGACACGCCGCTGCTGTACGCCTTGCACGAGAGGTGGGACCCAGTCAGCAGAGCCTTCATCTTCCCGTGGGGCCACATGATCCCCACACTAGAAGACATAGCGAGGATTACAGGATTGAGAGTCCACGGAGCTGCAGTGACAGGATGGACGTACGGCGACTACTGAGAGATGGCACAGCAGCTGCTCGGGTTAGATTTGATCAGGCCGGGACAGTCCTCATCTCAACTCTCGAGATCAGCACTATAGGAGAGCTTGGGGTTGAGAGGAGCAGTGATTGCCGTAGGAGAGCTACCCGAGGAGCATCTGGGCAGAGTGATAGACCAGGTGCACCCTTACGTGGCGGCGGAGGCAGGACTAGAGGGAGATAAAGTACTGCGACGCTTCCTGATGCTGCTATTCGGGAAGCTCCTCTTCGCGACTCGAGCGGACGTCATCAGCTGCAGGCTGCTTCCGATGATAGAAAACTTGCACAGAGTCGGGTGATATGCATGGGGAGCAGCAGTGCTCGCGTTCCTGTTCGAGTCCCTCAGCACGACGGACCGACAGACGGTGTTGGGCGGCTTCTCGCCTTTTCTACAGGTGAGTGCAATTTAAATGCTTTCTATATTATGCAAAAAATGTCATGATTATGCAATTTGACTGACTTGATTTCTAAAATGCAGATCTGGAGCTACATGTATCTCCCGGGCATCGGGAGAGGCACGCTACTCCACCCCGGCCGCATCCCGATCGTGAGGCGATGGAAGGTAGCGAGGGACACAGGGTCGATCATCAAACTGACCCGGACGATCCAGGACGACCTGGACTCCTACCCACACACGTCGGTAAGTCCAGAACTCGAAATGATCTCTACATGCTTTTAAATGCTTCTATATGATGAACTTATATGCTGATGAATGGACTTAATGTTTCTAGGTGAGATGGACCCCGTACCGCGGCGAGGGTTACACGGGACAGCGGTGGGTAGAGGCGGCCTTGTCGTACAAGGGACGAGACATATGGTTGCATTGCATCCACATCATCGAGCCTTTGCACTACAGGCTGATCCTGCGGACTCGGGGACTACACCAGCCCGAGGTGACCTTTCCACGCCACAGTGATGACCACCCAGGCAAGTCGGCAAGGGGCATCAGTGGCAACGTGGATTGGTGCGCCCGGAAGGCGAAGTATGTCCACGACTGGAACAAGCGGGGCCGAGCAGTGAAAGAGCGAGATGAGAGCGACGAGGCATATTTGAAGGCCTTCGCTCGACTCTATGGTGACCGGGTGTACCGAGGTACCCGACGATCGGTATGCAACTCTAAACCTTAAACTCTTTTATATGCAAAATGCAATGCTATATGTAAATGACTCACATGCTTTCTAAATGCAGCTAGACCCTGAGGGATGGATAGCCGAGTTGGAGGGATTACTTCACTCCACCATCCAGCAGCGGGACGAGTACCGGACCGCCCTAGAGCTCCTGGTGAGACTCTAAACTTAAACTTAAATGATTATGCTTATGAAATGCTTAATGTGATTAATCATGACAATGCAGCGGGCTGAGGGAGCCCAACGAGCTGGACCGGATGCCCCATCATTATCCTCTCAGCCTACGGGAGGCAGGGCAGAGCAGGATGCCGAGTTTGCTCGGGCGGTTGCCCGGGCCGAGGAGGCGGAGGCCACCCTCGCGGAGCGGGTAAGATGCTAAAATGCTTATGCTCATGATGATGCCAATTAAATGCCTTATGATTAACTATATGAAATGCAATCTACAGGCGAGAGAGGTAGCCGCAGCAGTGGCCGAGGCGAGGCAGGCTCGGTCGGAGGCAGAGCGTCTCCAAGCGGAGATAGAGAGAAGCCGGGCCGAGACGAGAGAGCCCGAGCAGAAACAGAGCTTGTGCGGGCAGAGATGGCCAGATTGCAAGCGGAGACCCCGCGATGCCCGGATGACGGAGAGGTGGAGCGACTCAGGGCTGACATCGCACGTGTAAGAGGCGAGCGAGATCAATTCCGAGTGCAGACCTTCGAGATGAAGGGCGCGATTGGGGCCTTGAAGGATGCACTCCGACTTCTAGGGAAGAGGTCGGGGACGAGCAGCCGGAGCCAGAGCGTGGCCCCTACCAACGGAGTTCGTGGGTATTTTACCAGTTCTTCCGGCCATCGGAGGAACGAGGAGGCGGACCAGAGACGACAGCCAGAGGGTGAGCACAGCGCCATGGGACCAACAGCCAGGCAGCCCGAGGGTACCGGAGATAGTGATGGCGGCCCGGGAGATAAGCCAGCCGAGTGATATATATATTTTTCTTTGCCTTTTGTTATCACTTGTACATGACTTATATAGAAAAATGGAGTGAAAAATAAAATTTCTTTTTGGTCTTTTGTTATTTTGTGCAGGAATGTGTGTTTGTGAAATGCCAAAAACAAATGAAGGATTGTATGTGATGATGAATGTGTAAGATGTGTGTATGAATGCATGTGTAGGAATGCATGTATGTGACAAATGAAAACAGTTGTGCATGAGAATGTGTGGAGAAGGAGGTGTAAAATGTGAAAGACCGCCAGGTCTAGGCAAGGGCAGGAAGGAATAGCCTCAATTCAGCAGCAGAGAATGTAACGGTCCAGGTTCAGACCGTCATAATCAAATAACGCGCTGGATAAGGGCCGTTAACCATGACAGTGGTCAAATTGTAGCTGGGGCTGCAGGAAAAGTGACGGTCAACGGGAGGCGCGTCAAAAGACAAATAACGACCTAATGCTAGACCGTTGATCATGGCAGAGCGATGGTTTGCAGGGCAACTAGCAGGAAATGCGACGGCCCAAAGGAGACGCGTCGGGGTGAAGCAACGGTCCTGACCAAGACCATCGGGAAATGTTCAGCCCAGAAGCCAAGGAGCTGAACGGCTGAGTGTAACGGCTCAGGGTTCACGCGTTACGAAAGAACGATGGTCAATCGCTGGACCGTCAGACTTCACAGAACAGGATCGGGCGAACTTGAACCTACAGGAAATGCGACGGCCCCATTCTGGTGCGTCGGAGACAAATGACGGTCCCACGATGGACCGTTGGAGTCTGAGTTGTGTTCCGAGACGGATTGAGCCGTGAGAGCCTAAACCCGTGATTTATCCAGTTAATCTCCCACTAGAACTTATCTAGATTGAAGATAAGTCCTCCTAACTCAAGTTTTATCCTTCTGAAACCAAAATCAAGCCTTTAAAACTTGGAAACTCAACCAAAAATCGTAGCTTTGCTGAAACCTCTACTCTAGGGCTAAAAGACCACTCCTAAAGGCAGAAATCAAGATGAAGAGAAGCTTTGAGGTGATGGCTGTGGAGGAGAAGGTCTACATCGGACCTAAGGCGGCAAGAAAGGAACACGGAGAGCTTCAACGGCTAATCTCGATTCCCAAGCACCTAAGCTCTAACGCTCAAAGGGTGGTAAGTCCCAATAACCCAGCCAAGTTCGGAATTTTCTGCACTTCAATTCCTTTCATGACTCCCTCTTCTTCTCCTTCTTAAGCCCCTTCCTGGCCCAAGATGCTATTCAAATTTGAAGTGGGTGGCTCCCATGGTAAAGGCACTCCCTATAGAAGTCACATCAATCCTTAAAGCATGGCACCTTCAACCTCTCTTGGTCTTAGGCAAAAACTTCCAGAAATTATCTTTAGATTGGCCAAGTATTTCAGCTCTTGTAGAACTATGGCATCCACAAACTCATACCTTCATCTTCCCTTCCTTCGAAGCGACAGTCCTATTAGAAGAGGTAGAGACCTACCTAGCCCTTCCTAAGACTAAGGTGGGGGATGAAGACCGGGTTTGCTACACGGTTGAGCCTATTGACCCATCCTTGATCTTGAGTGATTTTATCCATAATCCGAAGGACGTGAGGACCATGATCAGCCCACACCACGTTCATTTGATACCCTTGGCACAATGGATAGTGTCCCATTGCAAGAACAAGTGGGAGAGACACGAAGCAATAGCCAAGGCGGTGGCGGTGTGCTTATGCGGAGTTTTCCTTTTCACCACAACCGACCACCTTTTAGACACAAAAAATCTCAGCATTATTAGTGGGTTGTGGCGGGGAACGTCCATTTCTCAAGCGATCCTCTCATACCTCTATGAAGGACTAAGTTCAGCTTGCCTAGGAGGACCTTTGTTCGGCTCTATGATACTTCTTGAGTGCTGGATAGGAGTGAGAGTCAAATTCCAACCAAAGGAAGACATAACTTCAGCCAGCCGAATCTTCGGGAGCCACCCTCTCTTCTTCATTGGAGGGGCATTTGGATACTCTTCACAAGTTAAATGCAAGACGACGGATAAGAAAACTCGGGATGAATGACGCCTCTTCTTCAACACTTTGCCAATAGACAAGTTCAATATGCGACCAAGAATCCTTCGAAGCACTCCTCTTAAAATACCGCGGCGTCAAGGCCTAGACCTCCAGCTAGTGGGGAACACTACAATGGCGATCTACAACCCGCACCGGTGCCATCTTCAGATCGGACTTCCAAGAACCCAAGCTACTGCACTATCACACTACCCTCCCCTTTTATCTAGGAAGATGGGGACCGAGGAGGATGAAAGAGCGATCCGGAACGCGCTGACCATGTGGGAGATCAGCAAAGTGCGCCCGTGGCAAGAAGAAGTTGAAGAGAACGACGAAGCACGCCGAGGTTATGTGAAAGAGTTGAGGAAGATCCGCCCTCTTGCTTAATGAAGCTTGATTTATTTTTTTTTATTTATGAGAGATGTTGCTTGTATGACAAAAAGTTGGAATTTGGTGAATTCGTTTTTCATTAAGCCTGATTGAATGAGATGAGATTGTCTCAGTTGAGTGAGCAAGAGTTTTGTGGCTTGATCGTCTGGAATGATGTGAATAGGCAGAGCCTCTGGAGTATGTAACGGATGTGCACTAGGCCGTTATAAAGAAACGACGGTCTGACGATAGGCCGTCAGAATGGAAGCACGAAAGAACCCTGTTCTCTGAGGGATGTAACGGTCAGGACTCAGGCCGTTAGAGTAAGTAACGGTCATAACCCTGGCCGTTAGAATGATGGCTGCTGAGAGAAAGAAAGCTTATGCAAGAAGAGGAGCGACGGTAAGGATATGACCGTTAGATGACTGTAGCGGCCTGGTGATGACGCGTTACAACCTTTGAATCTGCATAATTGCGAGCTTCTCACTTTGATCTTGATCTTGTGTTCTACACACACTTTAAACATGAAACAAGTTAGATCTGTTCTTAGACTCAACCCCTTGCCTTGAAGCAAGTTAGATAATGACTGTTTCTCAATATTTGGTCAAGGGGTGGAGCCTTGTTAAATAGGCGGAAAACATAATAAAAATAATGCAATGCATGCAATGCATATGATGGTGTTTTCGGGGGTTTTGGAGAATATCTGATTTTTGTGAGACTTTGAAAAAATTTGATTTGTTTGGGTTTTGAAAATATTTGATGCTTTTGGATTTTGGAAATATTTCAATTTTTTGGGATTTTAGAACATGTTTGATTTTTTTGGATTTTGGAAAATATTCAATTTGTTTGGATTTTGAAAATATTCGATTTTTTTGGACTTTGGAAAATATTTAATTTTTTTGGATTTTAGAAAATGTTTGATTTTGTTTGGATTTTGAAAAATGTTCAATTTATTTGGATTTTGAAAATATTTGATTTTTTTTTGAAAATATTTGATTTTTTTTGGATTTTAGAAAATATTAAATTTGTTTGGATTTTGAAAATATTTGATTTTTTTGGATTTTGGAAAACCAGTGCTTCCCCAGCAGCGTGAGCCCTTCCTTGTTGATATCGAGTCCGGGGCGGGTGTGAGAGATGGTGACGACCCCTGGACAAGATCCAATTGTCATGACGGTGTTTCTACTAGGGCCATACCCAGGGTACTAATCTTGGTCCTAAAAGAAAAACAGAATACGGGGGGATAAGCTTTAGGCCAGATATAGAAGTTTTTAGGACTTGATTTCCTTTCCGTACAACCCATTAGAGGTTTGGTCTGTTGTGCCGGGGCTTTGAGTCCGTCATCGAACCTTAATCCACCCTAGGCATGCATGCGACCGGGCTCATAACGTCCCGCGGGGAACTGTACTTCCACTCTTGTCATGCCTAGCTTTTCTTGCTTTGCCTTTCTGGAGCTTTGGAATTCATAATTCATACTATATCGACTTTGAGGTGATGCTTTTGATTTTGTCATAGAGATTGCCCCTTCGCTGTCTCTTTTGTTTCTCGTGGCGTCAGGTCATAACGGACTGCCCCTATTTGAGACCTCCTCTCGTGAGGGTGTTTAGATCGGTTATCGCCTCCTTATTCACCTCTTGCCCCTGGTTTTAGCTGAAGGAATAAACGAACAGGGACCTCGACTTTCCCTCAAAGCATGGCCAAGGATAAACGTTGTCCTTTTTCAATGTGGAAAACCTGACCAGGGACGTCGTGTAGTGTGTAATTGCCTCACTCGGGACTCCTTTAGTGAAAGGAGGAACATCTTGCTGCCGGGGTAGCACATGGTTAGACTCTAAGGAAAGAAATGCTTAAGATACAACCCATTCCACGGGTGAGAGAGCTCCTCAGCTTCCGCGTTTACTAAACGATAAGCATTTTCCGGATAAGCTTCTTTTACGACAAACGGCCCTTCCCAATTAGGTTGTAATTTAGACCTAGGACCTGCAGACCGAATGAATTTTCGTTTCAAAACCATATCACCCTTTTGAAACTTACGTTCGATTACCTTCTTTTGAAAATAACGCGAAACCCTCTTCTGATAAACGGATACATGATCGGCCGCATTCATCCTCTTTTCATCTAAGAGTTCCAACTGAACCAGCAACGCCTCTCGACGTTCATCGAGATTAAGTTCCTTATCAAGCTGCACTCTAAGGGAAGGGATCAGGATCTCATATGGGAGCACCGCCTCCATCCCGTAGGTAAGAGAATAGGGAGTTTGTCCCGTAGGGGTACGGACAGAGGTACGGTAAGCCCACAGAGCTTCCACTAATCTTTCTGGCCAATCAGAAAACTTATGAGCTTCACATGTTTTCTTGATGATTTTAAGAAGGGTTTTATTAGTGGCCTCGGCTTGGCCATTGCCTTGAGGATAATATGGAGATGAATGATGCAATGCAATATTGAACTTCTTACATAGGTCCTTGAGCTCTTGGGAAACGAACTGGGGTCCGTTGTCGGTGATGATGCTGCTTGGCACTCTGAACCGTGAGATGATATTCTTCATAATAAAACGGCACACCGTTGTAGCTTTGATCTCTGCGTATGCCTCGGCTTCGGCCCACTTGGTGAAGTACTTAGTGGCGGTAAGGATAAAGGATTTCTGCTTGATCTGGGAATTAGGATCACCGAGCGGGCCGACAACGTCAAAGGCCCACATAGAGAATGGCCAAGGAGCGGTCATAGGATGGAGAGACGAAGCTGGAGAATGAATTTTATCAGCGTGGAGTTGGCACTTAAGACACCTCCGGACATAGAGGGAGTAATCTTCCTCTAGAGTGGGCCAATAGTAGCCCTGCCTTAGGATCTTCTTCGCTAGAGCCTGGCCATTGACATGACCCCCACACTCACTAGAATGGGCTGCTTCAGCCCCCTTCCAAGCTTCAATATCATCTAAGCATCTCATGAGCATCCCATTAGTAGCGCGCCTGTACAGTTCTCCTGCGACAATAGTATATCTCGCGGCAGCTCTTCTGATTGACTTGCGTTGCTCAGCAGTTGCCCCTTCTGGGAACAATCCCTCCTTACAAAACAACTCGATTTCATGATACCAAGGCAACTCTTCTTCGTCCAGGATCTCTTCTAGCTCTGTTAAAGATACTTCCTTCTCAGCTCTTGCCTCTACAGATTTCCTAAGATTGATGTACCAAGGATCCTGAAGAGAGGGTGCGTCCAATCTCTGAACGATGATAGTCTCAGTGCTCCGACTAAGAGGGAAAGATAGGGAAGAAGCAAGGGATGCGAGAGCATCAGCTAGAATGTTCTGAGAACGGGCAGTATGGATATAGATCAGCTTACGGAATTGCCTGGCAAGGAGCGTGACCAGATCTTGATAAGGCTTGAGCTTGGGGTCACGAGTACGGTAAGTGGTCAGAACTTGCCGTAGGACGAGCTGAGAATCTCCTATAATGTTTAAATAACGCGCACCTAAGAGGTAGGCGTGCTTTAGTCCAGCCAGGAGAGCCTCATACTCAGCGATGTTGTTGGTGGCAGGAAATCGAAGTTGATAAGCAAAGGGAATGGTCACCCCCTCTGGAGTAAGCAGAACAGCACCGATCCCTCGGCCTTGAGAATTGAGTGCACCGTCAAAGTGCAGAGACCAGAAGGGGTGATGAGAGATAACAAAAAGATGCTCATCAGGGAAATCGTCCTGGATGGAATCGGTGTGAGGAATGGGGAGATGAGCGAGATGCTCAGTAATGGCATATCCTTTGACCGCCTTCTGAACAACAAAGGTGATGTCGAATTGAGAGAGGAAGCTCTGCCAGCGAGCTAACCTACTAGAAAGGACGGGCTTTTCTAAGAGATAGCGAATCGGGTCCATTCTAGAGATCAACCTAACTGGGTGGACGAGAAAATAGTGTTTAAGCTTCTGAGCTACCCACACTAAGGCGGCACAAGTCTTCTCCATAGCGGTGTATCTGGATTCAGCTGGATTAAACAACCGAGAGAGGTAATACGCAGCCCGCTCTTTTCCTTCATCATCCACTTGTGCTAAGACCGCCCCTAGGGAGTCCTCAATGACCGAGATATATAGGATTAGGGGTTTCCCAGGGACAGGAGGTTGCAAAACTGGGGGGTTGGATAGATATTCCTTCAAGTTCTCGTAGGCCTTTTAACAATCTTCATTCCATTCAAACTTAACCCCCGCCTTAAGCAATTCATAAAATGGACGGCACCTTTGAGAATGCTGGGATATGAATCTTCTGATGAATTGTAATCTACCGATCAATCCTCGAAGTTCCGTAATGTTCTTAGGCGGAGGCATATCCATGACGGCCTGTGCTTTGTTAGGATCAATCTGGATCTCCCGTTTGCTCACTATGAAACCTAATAGCTTCCCTGAGGAGACTCCGAATACACACTTCTTCGGATTCATCTTAAGCTTGTACTCCCTGGCTCTTTGCAACACCTTAGCCAAAATAGAGGGGTGTTCTTCTTTGGTTCTTGACTTCACCAGAATGTCATCCACGTAAGCTTCCACATAGATGTGCATCATGTCGTGGAAGATGGCCATCATCGCCCTTTGATAGGTGGCGCCCGCGTTCTTCAGACCGAACGGCATAACCACATAACAGTACGTGCCCCAGGGCGTGGTGAAGGAGATTTTCTCTTGATCTTCTGGAGCGAGACGGATTTGATTATAGCCCGAATATCCATCCATGAATGACAACGATTCGTACTCGATGGTACTGTCGACCAAGACATCAATGTGAGGCAGCAGGAAATCATCCTTGGGACATGCTTTATTGAGATCCCTGAAATCGATGCAAATACGCACCTTTCCATCCTTCTTGATGACAGGGACTATGTTTGCCACCCACTGAGGATATAGGACAACTCTAATGAATCTGGCCTTATATAACTTGTCAACTTCTTTCTTAATCCTTAAGGCCATGTGGGGGTGAAATCTTATTAACCGTTGTTTGACAGGTGTTGCCCATGGTTTAAGCACAAGTCGATGTTCTACTAAAGAGGGGTCAAGGCCTGGCATGTCCTCGTAAGACCAGGCGAAGGAATCGCTATACTCCCTTAGAACTTTGATCAAATCTTCTTCTACTTGTGGAGGGAGATTAGCAGCAATAATGATGGGCCTGGGGTCTTCTTCAGTTCCCAGATTGATTTCTTTCGTAGGTTCATCCACTGCTGATGACGGCTCGTCAAATTTCTTAAGTCCTTGCACGTACAGATCAGCAGTGTCATCTACGTCGCTGTCCTCATTAACCGGATCTTTTTCACCCAGGATTTCATAGACGCCGAGTCCGTCATCGCCCTACGCCCCTTCTATTTCTTCTCCATCCTCAATCGTAATTGCCGTAGCAACAAATTCCGGATATTTTAAAAGGGCATGACAGCGCTGAGCTAGGTCTTGCAAGAACCTATCAGGAATAGATTTGGGAGGACGCGCAAGCGGGCGCGGCTCAGAGGAGGAAGGGTTGGATGACCTAGAACAAGACCCTACTTCTTTAGACCTAACTAATTCTACTTCCCTAGACTCGATAGACCCTAATCCTAACTTAGGAGAAAGGAGACCTAGTGGAAGGGAAGGAGCAGGGGACTCGTGCCCCTGGGATGAGGATGGAGACAGGGTAGTATAATCTTCCACTGAAATCTCCATTTTGAATTCGACGTTTTTTTTGGAGATCAGCAGAGACTATACAGCAAGATGGAGGAGGGGGGAGCTGCATAGGAAATAGCTCAGGGAAGATGCAGTCAAAGAAGGGATCGGAAGATGAGAACCACATCTCGTGGAGTTGGGCGTTGGGAGGAGGAGGAGTGAATAGAGTGGATAGATCAATGGGCGGGCAGTGCCCGCAAGCGCAAGGAATAAATAGAATCTTGGGCGGATCAACGAAGGATGAATTTACCATGATAGGAGGAAGACGGGGTAAGAACTCCCATTGCTGGAGGAGAGATTGAAAGCGGGAGGGAGACCAAGAAAAGACAATCGGCGAGCTCCCCTCCTTCCGTGGATCATCGTCTGACCCCTTCCTCAGTCTCCATTGCATGAGCCGAACCTCTTGCTTCTTTTGGCAGTCTTCTTCATGAAACAACCCCTGAAGGGTTTGACCATAATCAAGCATATCATGTTCTGGCCTTTTTAGTGCCGGTGGAGGACTGGCAATCGGACATACTGTATTTCTCTCTAACGGAGCTGGCTGCAGAGCTAATGTGACGGGCTGGAGAGGCCCTCGGACAAAGTGCTGACGGTAGTCCCAGGTGAGTGGCCCAGAATCACCCATCATAGATAATGCGGTTTCTTTGTAGCCAAGACCTCTCCTGCCCATCTTTCTTCCCTTGGGTATGGGCTTGGTCAATCCTTGTAATTGTGCACCGAGGCCTCTCCTCGGTTGGTAGCCCAGTTTCAGTATAATGTTCCAGCCTTTTGATTCTCGGATCTGGGGCTTCATCTTGACGTTAACTGGAGTAATGATGGGCCTAAGAGGTGTATAAGCCCAAGGGAAGTTTAAGTCCAGCACTGATATGACGGGTCGGCTGCTTGGCCAAAGTGTAGGAAGAATCTGTTCTGAAATGGCCTTAACCGATTGCACTGTAGATAGGCTTTTGACCTTGACGACCCTCCCTTGGAAAGGGAATTTGACGCACTGATGTGCGGTGGAGGGCACAGCACCGAGCGTATCCAGCCATGGACGACCTAAGATAGCCTTGAACATAGGATCAATGTCTAGTACATAGAATTCTACGGCCATTGTAAGGGGTCCGAGCTCTACTTGGATAGTGACCACCCCGTGACATGCTCGCCTTGAGTTGTCATATGCTGCTATAGTGGTAGGGGTAGGTCGTAATAACCCTTCAGATATGTTGCAAGCTCGGAGGGTACTGAGTGGGCACACATTGATTGAAGCCCCTGTGTCCACCAGTGCTACTTCAATGCTGACTTTGTTCAGAGTGATTGTAATGCAGAGCGGCATTTGCCGTGCTTCCGGAGGTGCTAGCTCGGTTTCTGAAAATGTAATCGTCGGACCCTTTGAGATAGTAGCCAGTGCGGTCAGTAAACTATCGACTGCCATGTCTTCGCTGACCATTACCTTCTGTAAGAAATCTCTCAGTGCATCCTGGTGAAGGGTAGACCTTTTGATCAGCTCCAGCACAGATATTTTAGCGGGCACTCGATCCAGATGATGTAGCAAGTCATATCGAGTACCCGACAAAGGTTCAGTTTCTTCTTGCTCGGCTGTTGGCTGAGAGGACTGGGGATTGGAATTAGTAGGATAGTTCCGATGGAACATCTTCCCGCTCCTTAAGGCGCAACTTGTAGCGGCCGCGGCATCGGTGGATAGTATGATGGGCCCTGTGGGGTGAATAAGTGGAGTAGGCTGTGTAGGGGAGATGATTTGGTGGGGTGTGAGGTTAGTGGGGGTAATAGGCGGTGGTGAGCGGGTGATGGATGAAGGACTGGTGAATGGCGGGATGGTGATGAGTGTTGGTGCTGGTGGAGGGAGCGTAAAGACAGGTGAAGGGTTGAGTGGTGGCGTGATGATGGCAGCGGGGGTAAGTGGCGGAGGATATGACGGAGTGGTGGGTGGTAGTGAATTTGTTGGAGCGGGTGTAAATGGGAGGACAAGTGGAGAGGGTATTGGGTGTGAGGGAAGGACGAAGGAGGGGGTAAGAGGATTGCGGTGGTTGTGGTGGAGGGCCATGACTTGCGGTGTGGCGCCATCGTCATCAAAAGACCACTCGGCACTAGGGGCCGGGGGTTGAACTACGTTCACTTGAGCCAGGGCCGGCGACTGGGGTTGCTGTGGAGCATGCGGATGATTTGGCATCGGATTTTGATGGATCCCCAGATCCTGAGCCTGTTGTAGTTGATGTTGTGGTGGTAGCTGCTGTGGCTGCGGTGCTTGTTGCTACTGCACTTGCTGCCTTGGCGGATGCCTTCTTTTCTCTTTGATTTCAACAATGGCCCGATGCATCTCGGCCCAATCGATTCTCTGCCCTTCATGGAGATCGTATACCAAATCCCGGAACTGATAACATCCTTCGATAGTGTGGCCTGGCTGCCTATAGAACATGCAATATTTCGTTTGATCAACGGTTGGGTTCCAGTTAGGCCGTTCCGGAGGAAGTTGAATTGCATTCACCGACATAAGAGCCGAGAAGATATCCGTGAGGGTCTCTGGCAATGGGGGGTATTGAGCTCTCTTGGGAGCCGGGCGCTTGTTGTTCGGCTTGTTGTTATAGCCGTTGGGTGGAGGGACATTGTGGTATTGTGGAGGTGGTGGTTGTTGTTGTGGAGCGATGAAGGCATTTTGTGGAACGGTGAAGGTAGGCGGAGGGTTTTGTGGAGCGGCTTGAAAGTTCTGTGAAGCGGGATTTTGTGGAGTGCGGGGGTTTTGGGGGAAGCGAAAAGGTGCGGTTTGAAATGGAAAGGCAACGGCTTGTACCTGTTCGTTTGTCTGGACCCCCTCGGTGACCGGCCCTTGAGGTTTCTTGTGATATTTGGGCTTTTGGTTTTTAAATAGGGCGTGTATGGGAGAATCCTTGAACTAGGTTTGTATGAAGCGCGCCCAACTATAGAGTTGATGCATGTTAGCTATATCATTCATTGCCAGGATGTTCCTGAAGATTGGGGTAGCATTTGAAATGAGCAGCTTGACCTTCTCTTCCTCCGGAATGTGGCCAGGCACTCTAGCAGCCATCTGTCTCCACCTGTCTGCATAAGTGGCGAACTCCTCATCTGGCTTCATCTTCTCGGCTACTAGATCTGTAAATGAGTATTCCGAGCCGACCCTGTCTTGGAACCGCTGGATGAATTTGTCTTTTACTACCTTGAAACTTTTAGCTTCTTCTAGCGGCAAAGAGTAGAACCACTCCAGAGCAACACCATCCAAAGATCGGCGGAAGAAGTACGCCATAAGGCGATCATCATATTGGAATTGCGCCGACTCATATAGAAAATCCCTCACATGAATGAAGGGATTGCCGTTCCCGTCGTACTTGCGATAGCTGGGGAGCTCTGATTGCGGAGGGAACCGAATGTTCTGAAAGCTCGGGACAAGAACATCTGCCAAAGATTGTGGGCCAACCCGCTTCTGGTGGAAATCGAGTTGTTGCTGCATGGTGGCCCATTTATCAAGCAAGTCCTGCTCTCGGGAGGGAGCAGGGGTAGTGAAAGATGTTGATTGGACTTGAGGAGCGGACGGAATGATTGTAGCAGAAGGTGGAAGCCCATAGGAAGGAGCAGAAGGATAGACAG
Source organism: Amorphophallus konjac (assembly GCA_022559845.1). Classification (NCBI taxonomy): domain Eukaryota; kingdom Viridiplantae; phylum Streptophyta; class Magnoliopsida; order Alismatales; family Araceae; genus Amorphophallus; species Amorphophallus konjac. Next base: position 171,437,157 of record CM040119.1, on the reverse strand, counting down.
TGGAAATAGGGGGCCCGTAAGAAGGATATTGGGCCTGAGTTTGACTCGGATTAGAATAAGCTTGGGCCACCCCTTGCTGAGGGCGCAAGAAATCTGAAGGGCCCATGAGAACTTGCGGAGCTATCGGGCTCGATGTATGATGATCCACTTGAGCAAAGGAAGGGACTGGTGACTTCCCTTTATCAAAAGATTGGTGGGCTGAATTGGAAGACTGGCCCGTCTCCATGCCAGTGAAGGAAATGGTCCGGGGTTGGACCGGAGTGAGATCAATCGGAGTGGGCTGAATGGAGGGCCCATTAACCCTAGATGGATCAACAGAGAGATTGGATTGGCCTTGGAAAATGGTAGAAGGAGAAGCATTGGACCCTTGCATGGTCTGATAGAGAACCTGAAGCTGGGCTGGGTCCAATTGGGCCATCATGTGAAGAATTGAGCCCGCGGAAGGAGTGGAGAAAGAAGGGGTAGCTTGACCACCTTCTATAGAAGTGGAGGACGGAAGAGGGGTAGTCCCCTCTCCAGAAGAAAAGGTGATAACCCTATGAGGGTTTTCAAGGAGCCCTTGAGGAAGAGAGTCCTCTTGGGAACGGGGAGGATTGAATGATGCCATGGCGGACTCGAAGAGAGGATTGGAATAGAACGTGAAGAAGGAATTGACTTGAGGAGATGGTTCGGACGGACGAAAACAACTCCACATGCAACGGACAACCTTGACGATGCAAACAATCAACACAAACAATCACACAATGAGTAACCAAACTCGGATGTTTTAACAAAAGATGTAAGTGATAAAAGATGAAGACACCCCAAGTCAACCAAGTTGTTTAAGATGATGCAGCAAGATTCTTGTGATTTCTCCCTCGGAACCTTAGTGAATTGATTGAAATGTGCTCTCAACAATGGGTTCCTAACAGGAGATGGGCATGGGACTCGGCTTGACTCTAAGTGTAATCACTCCTTCACTTATGTAACCCTAGACACGGGGTGGGAAAGGTACAACCAGCCCGGCGTCTGTGTGGGAATCCACGGCTCGCGGGGACTTACGGAGGTCCCTGGAGTGATTTCCTAGTCGGCCCTAAGGAATATGGAGACGAGAGGTCCTCACAACAAGGTAGGAAAATGTAATCTAAGATATGAATGTATGAATGCCCCTATGTGCACCGGAGTGCATGCAAAGTCTAGCCTATGATCTAACAAACAATAATGCACGCAATGATATGGAGATATGAAACAAAGCAAGGAGGAAGTCAAGTATCACCCAAGCAAAGAGTCACAGCAGAAACTGCGGAAATAAATGCACCTCGGATGCGTACCTGTCTGGAGTATAACGGTCGAGGTACCCTGCGTCAGAATAAAATAACGGTCAAAGACCAGACCACTAGAAGTAATAAAATGCAGGTAGGTAGGACCGTCAAATGAGCCAGAGAGCCAAAATCAACCAAAAGTAACAGGAAAAGACCGTGAAAACTCTCGCAGCAGAACAGATGTGGCGGTCTAATGACCCTGTGTCAGAGGACTCCAACGCAGGGACACAGGGCCGTCAGAACGCTCAGAGAACCAGGATCAACATAAAATAAGAGGAAAACGGGAGGGGAACAACACAAGAGATGATGGCAGGTTTAACAGGAATCAAAAGCACGATTGGCACAAGTTGTCCCACCGTGATCGCCAAAAAATTATCTGTTGAATTTATTTTGCTTATCTATCTTCTTTTTTTTGGGGTCTTAATAATGATATGTAGCAAGATGACAAGCAAATAATCAAAGATCTGCACTCAACCTATGAACATGTGATCATGAACCTAGGCAACCAAAGCAAGCTGTAGCATGGGCATGCTATCTCAACCAAACTAAGCTAAGGAATAAAGGAAAAACACATGCCGGGGCGTGGAGCAAGGAGTAAATAGAAACACACCGCAAGGGGTGGAACAAGCAAGGAAATAAAAGATGTGAGATGCGAAAGAGAAAGCTAATGCCCAATACTTAAGAAAGATGTGATCGCCACCAAAGTAAAAACAAGCCAAAGACTTAAAAATACCTTGGAAATAGGTGGATGAAGCACCCGCCCACGGGAGAGGAAAGATCAAAGAAACCTGCAGGTCAGCTGAAAGTAACGGCCAGAACCCTGTGCGTCACTTGGAAGTGACGGTAGCTCGATAGACCGTTGGAAGAATATGACGCGCCTGCACAAGATCGCAGTAACAAAGCGTGAATCCTTTTAACTCCAACTCTTCCAGCCGGCTAGAAGACTTGGGCCTCGTGCAAAGAACCTGTAAACCTGCCAAAGACGTAGAGAACAACAGAAAACAACCCAAATTAGCCCTTTAGGCAATATAGCATCAATTCTTCAATAAACACAATATCATCAAAAGGAAAGGGAAATACCGGGAGGTTTTGGTTTTTTAACCCCTCTGGGCGTTTTTAAAAAATTGGGAGGAAGTTTAGATGATGAAAAACAGTGAAAAACGTGGAGAAAGGAAGTGGGAGAATGCTTATGATGAAAGGGAGATGGAAAAGGAATTCAATATGCAAAATATGAACTTTGGAACCAAGAGGAACAGATACTCCCTTCACCAGGTAGCAAACGAATGTGAGAAGCACTTCTCCTTGATCAATCGTGGCTCTAAAATGCGGCAGCACTTCGTCGCAAACTCCAGAATTTCCTCTCTAGGACCATGAAGTCAAGGGTTCTATTTATAGACCCTCAAACCCTCAGGTCGAGCAGAGGAAAATCCAGCAAGATAAAGGGATAACTCTTAACAAATCCTTGAAGATAATATCACCAAGAGTCCATAGAATCAAACAGAAGGTCCTGAGGATCAGATTTGGAAGAGATATCATCAATCCAAATTCTTATCTCGACCACGGAGTAGCAGAGAAAAGGCCTGAACTGCTAGGACTCTCTGAAGGAAGTAACGGCTGCACGACAGACCGCCACAGTGAAATAACGCATCAAGGAACATCCGTTACTTTCAACCTTATCCCAAAGAGATAAGATCAACAGGAAGAAGATCAAACGAGTTGGACTCTCGAAAGAAAGCAACGGCCAAGGCATAGGGCGTCAGAATGAAACAACGGCTGCACGACAGACCGTTATATTCAACATATAGGCCAAAGGATAAGCTTTGGAACAAGACCTTAAGCTTCAGGACTCTTCAAGGAGCAACGGCCCAGGACCCATCCGTTAGAAGGAAGAAACGCGCCTGGGACAGACCGTTATTATCAATGGAGTTCAAAAGAAGGAATGAAGGTTTTTCTAAGCTTTAGTCAAAATGAAATGCCACAAAGAGCCACATCCGATCAAGGAGTCAAGACCCAAGAAATGATCTTCAAGTAAACAAAGAGACTCGATGGAGAGTGAACAACTCGGAGCATCATATATAATGAATAAAGAAATGACCCGACTTATTGGTCATAAAATGGGTGTCAACAGTAGGATGTAGAACCAGTTGAAGAAGGTAAGACTGAAGGATCTAGAGTTCAGGGGGAGGTAATTGAAATTTCAGGTAATCAATTTACCGACATTAGAGTTCTTAGAGATCATCCTCTAGAGAATGTAATTGGTAATCTGAATGAACCCCCTAGGACTAGATCACATTTCAGGATAGAAAATGAGCTGAATTCCTTTGCACTGGTCTTACAAGTAGAACCCAAGAACATTGTATGTGCCTTAAAGGATGTGCATTAGATAAATGTCATGCATGATGAATTAAATCAATTTGAAAGGAACAAGATATGGCACCTAGTTCCTAAACCCTTACATGGCTCAGTTATACACACTAAATGGGATTTTAGAAACAAAACTGATGAACAGGGAAAGGTAGTCAGAAATAAGGCTAGGCTTATAGCACAAGGGTATAATCAGGAATTTGGGTTAGACTTTGAGGAATTTTTTGCCCATGTAGCTAGACTAGAAGCCATTAGGATTCTTCTGACTTTTGCTTGCATCCTAGGAATAAAACTTCAACAGATGGATGTGAAATATGCTTTCTTAAATGGTCTAATAAAAGAGGATGTTTTTGTTAAACAACCTCCTGGATTTGAATGCATTGACCTTCCTGATCATGTGTATAAGTTAGATAAGGCACTCTATGGACTGAAGCAAGCTCCCAGGGCCTGGTATGACAAGCTAAGCTCCTTCCTCATAGATAAAGGATATTCAAGAGGTGAGGTTGACCAGACTCTATTTACCAAGGTAAACAATAAAGATGTCCTTGTTGTTCAAGTCTATGTAGATGACATAGTGTTTGGGTCAACTAATCTTTCTATGTGTGAGGAATTTTCTAAAGTAATGACTGATGAATTTGAAATGAGCTTAATGGGAGAACTGAAGTTTTTCCTTGGATTGTAGGTAAATCAAACTTCAGAAGGAAGCTTGATTACACAGTCCAAATACATAAAGGATCTGCTGCAAAAATACTAGTTGGAAAATCTCAAAGAGATCACTGCACCTATGGGCACATCAACTAGTCTTGATGCTGACCCAAAAGGTAAATTGGTTGATACCAAACAATATAGAGATATGATCGGATCCCTTTTGTATCTTACTGCATCTCGTCCAGATATATAATTTTCAGTGTGTTTATGTGCTAGATTTCAGGCTAGTCCTAAGGAATCTCACATGAGTGTTGTGAAGATGATTTTTAGGTATCTATCAGGCACTCTTGACTTAGGACTATGGTATCCTGCTAGGTGTGAGTTTGAACTTGTAGCTTACACTGATGCAGACTATGCAGGGTGTAGGATAGATAGAAAGAGCACTAGTGGATATTGTCAATATCTAGGTGGTTGTCTAGTGTCTTGGGCATCTAAGAAGCAACACACAGTTGCTCTCTCCACTGCTGAGGCTGAGTATGTTGCAGCAGGGAATTGTGCAGCCCAAGTGCTCTGGATAAAACACCAACTCATAGACTATCACATAAAATTAGGATGCATTCCTATTCTGTGTGATAATACCAGTGCTATTTCCTTGTCTAAAAATCATGTTCATCACTCTAGGACTAAGCATATTGAAATAAAACATCACTTCTTGAGAGATGAAGTAAGTAAGAATGAAATTGAGCAGAATTTTGTTAAATCAGAAAAATAAATTGCTGATATATTTACTAAACCTTTGGGAAATAAAAGATTTAAATTCTTAAGAAGGGAACTAGGTTTATGTAAATTTCAGCATGATGATTGATTGCTTAAGTTCATTATTGCTTGAAATAATTGTCTGTTTCATGACTGTTATTATGCACATAACTCGGATTGTCACATGGTATTAGTCTGTCATTAATTATCATTGCATACTTTGTACTTTGTCTATCTTGATCTTAAGGGTATATCAAATGGTGTGATGAGAAAAGGACATATATCTTCTATCTGAAAACCAACACTATGTGTAGAGGCTTGTCCTCCGCCAAGTGCCCTGAGTCAAGATTCTGTCCGAGTCTTGCATTTCATCAATTGTTCATAGGTCAAAATGGTGTGTCCAATAATAATGCACGTTGACAGGGGGAGTAAGTGTTCAAAAATTGGTTTTAGTCTATCCTCTAGTGCATGTTGATAGGGGGTGTTCAGAATAAAATTGAGTCTGTACAGGTCCAGGTTGTTGCATCTTTGCATCAGTAACTGTTTCTGTACACATTATTTCTGAAATCTCTATAGCTCTTTGCTTGGTATCAAGTTTTCCTAGCACACTCATTTACTTCCATCTCTTGACATCAACCTCCTAAAAAGTCTTTATTCTTCCTATGACTCTGAAATAATGACAATCTGATAATCAGTTCATTTCTCTAAACTACTAAAATCAGAAATCTTCTCTTATAAGAATCTGTAATGTTCCATGAATGAACTGATGGTTTAAGCTTAATAAATTTTAGAGTCTAAAGACTGAACTCTATGGACTAGAATGTTGATCACAATTAATAGCACTCAACCATTTCTCACATGTAATGACTAGTAAAGTCTTCCAGAATCTGAAAGTTCTTGAATTAATGACTTCTTGGTTGAGAAATTTAGAGTGTGTATTATTTTTAAACAAATCTTTCTATGAGAAACATGGTACTTTATCAAAGAAATTGAGAAAAACTCATGTCATGAAGTGCTTCAAGTTATCTTTGTTCAAAAGTCAAAACAGAATGGAGAGTTTCACTAAGTAACTAGGGGTACTGGCGTCTAATCAACATGTACCCTTATGCAAAAAGGTGCAAACTACTCCTAATGTTCTGATACATGAAATAAATGGTTAATTCTACTATGTAGCTATGGGTATTGACATCTAATCAACGTGTACCCTTATGTCAAAAGGCACAGATTATACCCAACTGTTCTAAATTGTTAAACAAAAATCTTGATGTAACCCTAAGGTGAAAAATCAGAAATGTCAAATTGTTTAACCTCAATACATATTCTAGTCACTCCTAAAGAAATTCACTGATTTTTGGATGAATAGGATAAAGTAAGACTGCATTCGTCATGTTTCATATGGTTCTGGTATATTGCTATTAAGGGTTAATGTAAACTTATTCAGAGAGTCCAGTTGTTAAACTCTAACCTTTATTATTCTTAAACCAGAACTCTATCAAGAATGCATTATATAGAAACTTATAACTAAAGAATTTGAGATATGTATGCTTGATTAATGAAAGATAAATCAGTTTGTCAAACAGATCTCTCCTACATTTTCACAACCTTGATATTGTACTGATATAATTTTATTGTCTCTATCCATTCCTTCTTTGCTGATGGCAAAGGGGGAGAGATTTTGATGGTCTTTGATGGTTTGATGGCTAGCTGGAATAAGGGAGAGAGTTTGAGTTTGGAAAAAGGAGGAGAGTTTGAGTTTGCTTTGTTTGACTGTCTGTGTCTTTGCATGTGATGTCTTTGAATGTATGTCTATCTTCTACTGCCCTTGACTGTGACCTTTGCAAATTCTGACTCATAATGTAATATGTGTTGCCATCAAAATATTGTAATATTGCCATCATCAAAAGGAGGGAGAATGTTGTGTCTCCTCAGGATTTGATTTCTAGTTTTGATGTCTAGTTTTGATGCTGGCAACAGTGTGCTTAATATTAATCTGTCTCTGGCAACATTGTCATTTTAAAGTCATTTATTAAGTCAGAATAAGTTCTTGTTCATAACAAGGTCGATGCATATACATATGGTTGCATTGAATGGTCGGTGCACACTTGCATATTGTTGCATTGAAAGGTCGATGCACATTTGCATATAAGTCTTTAAGTTCGGTGCACATTCACTTTATAGTCTATCAGGTCAGAGCATACATTCATTCTAGTACTGATAGGTCGATGCATCCTTGTATCGCCTTGAACATAACGTCGATGCACATTTCCATATAAGTCCTGAAGGTCGGTGCACATTCACTTAATAGTCTATCAGGTCAGTGCATACATTCATTCCAGTCATGAAGGTCGATGCATGTCATAGATAGGTCGATGTTAGTGAGATAGCGACTGCAGCAAGGGTCGATGCTAGTGAGTTAGCGATTGCAGCATAGGTCGATGCATGTCATATAAATGTCGATGCTAGTGAGCTAGTGACTGCAGCATAGGTCAATGCATGTTATAGAAGGGTCGATGCTAGTAAGTCATCACTCTCAAGGTCGATGCACCTTGTGCATTAACTATAAAGACAGGTCGATGCATTTTCATTACAGAGTCAGTGTGTCTGGCAATTAAGGTCTACCTGTATAACACTAAGGTCGATGCTTTTGTTCTGACCTACTGCATGTGTTAGCTATACAGTCTGACGTATCTCATTTATGCATCGATACTATTGTAAAATTTTGTGTATACATTTATATGAATTGCCTGAACTCATGAAGCATCTGAAACTGCATTTACTAATCATTATCACATGCTTCATGAATCTCATAAATCTTTGATTTTGACAGAAAGGAAGAACCAACCCAGATCCATGATCGAACACCTGGGTTGCATAAAGGCAGACTGCATTAATCTCACGTGGAACTTAAAGTGAATCGGATTAAGGGCACGTGATCCAAGGTGGGAAGCTAAACTACTATCCTGCCATGTGGATCGTCTCATCCTCTACTTCTGACACGTGGCCCCTCGAAGTGCGCATTCTGGATAAATTTATTGGGCAGGAGTGTGTCCTCTACGCGCCCAAAAATTTGAAAAGCTCTGGGGACCACATGATCCAGCATGCGCCCATAAAAAGGGGGATCTCTCAGTTGAACCATAGGGCGTGCGAAAAAGAAGAGAAAAAGTGAAAGAGAAAAATGATAGAAGCAGATCAGAAGAGTAGAAGAGAGCTGTAAGAGCTAGAGTTAAAGAGAGAAAAGTCTGAGAAATGTTCGAGAGAGTAAGAGCCTATTGTAGACAGTGAGAAGAAAAATAGAGTGACGTAAGTCTGAGAAGTTGTTTGAGTGAGAAGTGAGATTTAGAGGTAGAGTTGCTGTCTTGACTCTTGGATCAGATCCAGAGTCATATTGCTCCATAGTGAGCTACATTATTTTTCCATCATCATTATTTCTTTGAATCTTTTCTGTTTACTTTACAAACTGTTCGTAAGCTGTGTATCAGCAGCAAGCTGTGAGTCAGCGGTGAGGTGTGATCCTCGGTAAGCAAGCTGTGAGGCTCAGCGGTCTGAGACGTTGATAAGTGTGCAATTTTAGGAGTTAATTTATGATATACACACTTTTCATAGGCTTTAATATTAATAAATATGCACTTATCACAATTAATTTCAATCGAGATCAAAATATTTAGTTTGATGAAATTAATTACATTTTGATACATAAACTCTTTTTTTACCGGCACAAAAGAACGAACTCTCCACAAGTCTAATAGCATAAAATGAGAAGATGAAAAGAAAAAAAAGAAAGAAAAGTAAAGCAGCTGGCTTTTAATAGAAATAAGTATATGTAATATACATATTATATATATATATATACATGAATGCAGGCTTCGGTCGCAGGCGGCTTCGTCGGCAGGCGATGGCGAAGGCGGCCAAGACGCTTTGGGCACAGGCGCGGAGGTGGAGTGGTAGCCAAGGCTGCCAAGGCAGCTGGATATATATGAATGCAGGTTTCGGACGCGGGCGGCTTCGGACGCAGTCGATGGCGAAGGCGGCCAAGACGCTTTGGGCACAGGCGCGGAGGTGGAGTGGCAGCCAAGGCATATATATATATATATGAATGCAGGCATCGGACGCGGACGGCTTCATCGGCAGGCGATGGCGAAGGCGGCCAAGACGCTTTGGGCACAGGCGCGGAGGTGGAGTGGTAGCCAAGGCTGCCAAGGCAGCTGGATATATATGAATGTAGGCTTCGGACGCGGGCGGCTTTGGACGCGGGCGGCTTCGTCGGCAGGCGATGGCGAAGGCGGCCAAGATGCTTTGGGCACAGGCGCGGAGGTGGAGTGGCAGCCAAGGCTGCCAAGGCAACTGGCAGGTAGCGTTCAAATGCGCTGCGAGTGGCTTCGGCGGAGGCGTGGTAGCGTTCAAACGCGTGGAAGCGGGCGCGTGGCTGGTCGGCATGGTCGACGAGGGCGTGGCTCACGTGGGAGCTAGCGGGTCAGCAAAGGTGGAGGCGAACACGCGGCCGACATGGCCAACGTGGTCAGCCTTGGCATTCTTCACCCTTTACGGCTTCTTCAAAGTGGGCAGAAAGAGGATGGTGGGATTTCAACAAAAATGGCAAGAAAATGTTAGAGTGTTCACATGGACAAATCGGGTAGTTTTAGCCCTATAAAAGGGGCTTCTGTTGTTGATGTTGGGAGTTTTTTTGGGAGGGTTACGTAGGGAGAGTTTTTGAGAGTTTTGGTTTATGGGTTTTGTTGTTGTTATTGTTAGTGTTTTTAAGATTTTAGCCCTTTCTTAGCCCCTTTACATGCTGTTCTATTCTTCTTTTCAATTTCTTATCTTCAGTGAACTTATTTGTTTTTAAGTGCTCTTTATTTTCCTCTTCTTCGTCTTCCTCCAATTCTCTACTGTTTTCAGGTTATAATCTCTTGTTTAAGGTGTTATCCTGTATTTTTACTGTTCACCCACGGATCTACACTTTGATCTTTCTCAATTTTCATGCCCTTCTGCTTCTCTTCTCCCTCTACACTCTTTACGAAACTTCTTCCTCTTTTCTTGATCTTCAACTTTCTCTTCTACCACTTCTTCTAATTCTCTCTGGTTTCAAAGTTATTTCACTTCTAATCTCGCGCTATTTTCATTATGTCTGTTTTACTAGTTTCAAACTCCCTTCCTTCTCTTCTATCTATCTATCCCTCCTTTATTTTCATCTAAACATCCTTAAGGTGGATTTTCTACTTCGATGCTCTAAAGGTGTTGTCCATCTCTACGGCGGGGCAGTCTCCTCAAAGGCTCGGCACGGCGATTTGGCGGCACTATTCTTCGTTATCTTTGCACATTTCTTCCTTTTTCCCTTAGCTTATTCAAGTTGTAATTTTTAGCTTTCATAGATGTTGTACTCTTCTCTTAGTAATAAACGTTAATTTTATGTAATTATTCTTTTATTTTCTCTTTCTATCTCCTTCCAAATTCTCCTCTTAACCCTCTCAATTTCTTTAGATAGGCTTATTTTTAGTCTTAGGTTCATGCAATTTTATTCTCCTTTAGTTTAAATTCACTCAAAAGTTCGATTTTCAAAACATAAGAATTTTTCCAACTTGTTTAAGAGAAATATTTCCTCTCCGTGGGATCAACCCGTTCTTACCACTCTACTTAGATTTTATATCTTTTTAGTGAGTTCGTTCGGTTATTTTTGAAATTGTGGCACGACTTATAAACGACGAGTTTTGTGCACATCAATTTTTGGCGCCGTTGTCGTGGAAGGAAAATGATTTTTTATAGTTAGATATTCTTGTATTTGATGTGTATATTTGTATATTGATTTTTTTATTTTTATTTTACAAGAAAAATAAAATAATCAAATAATCAAAGAAATAGTGATAATTCGGACCTGAAAATCACTGGAAATAATATGTTGCATAAAACAGAAAGGGTCACTGAAAGTCTGTATCTGTCACTATAGGGTGCATGAATTCTGGAAATCTGAAAAATAATTCTGAAAAATCAAGCGTCGCTAAAGGTCAGTAAGCGTAGATATAGGTTCTATTTTTTCCATTTCTGAAAAATCTTGAAAAATCTGAAAAAATCTTGAAAAATCCAAACAAAATCAGAAATCTAGAAAAATTCAAAAGCATGATTTTAGGCCTTATTTTTCAGTAGATTTACATACTATTTGGTATTTTTAGTTCATAGTTTTCTTTTATTCATCTCTTCTTAAAAAAAGAGGAAAAATTCTTAAAAATTAAAAAATAAGAAAATAAAAAAAAGGAATTTTCATGGCATCATACTTTCATATTTCTTGCTTGCGTTATTGCATATAGTTTAGTCATTGTTCTTTGTATTTGCATCATTTGAAAGAAAAAAAATCATCATCATTCTCTTCTTCTTTATTTCCCCTTCTTAAGGCCAAGTTAGGTTCCTTACATCCATCTTGGAATTGGAAGGACCCTCCATTGAGCACTCTATCTCTTTAAACTGAAATTTCCTTTTTCAAGACCTCCATAAGTCTCCGCACCCATGGATTCCCTCACGGAAGCCGGGTAGGTTGTACCACGAAGCACCCCGGAGGTATATTACCCTTAGAAGGTTAAAAAAGAAGTTTTAGAATTTATTACTATATTGAAAAATTAGTGTCTAAGAAAGAGGTCCAATGGGAAATGCCTTAAGTGGGATTGTGGTTATTTAATTACGTCCCTACGAAAGTAGGGGGAGCCTCCCACAACCTCACCTCTTACTTGGCCGGTGGACCAACTTGGTAGTAGGTGCCAATCCCACTTTTGTTTAAAAAAAACTATCATTTTGCATACATAATTCATATAGTTGTTATTGCATTTGCATCATTAAAAAAATACCAAAAATAAACAAACAACTCTCCCTTTGGGCCCTTTTTGCATTACATGTAAGGTAGGAGATCCTTACACCCACCTTTGCTAGGACCCATAGGAGAGAATGAGATGTTAGTACATTCTAGAACTCACCATCAACCTAACCTCATGGCGGATCACAACCAAAATCAACAAGTATAACAAGTTACTCCGCAAATGAAAGAATATTTCATGCCAAATCAATACCAACCTTCATTTTATATCTAAGCACCTCAAAATCAAGCAGCCCAATATGAAATCAAATCAAGCACCATTCAAATGTTGCCATCCTTCTATGGCAATACTAATGAAGATCCCTACAAACATCTTGATGAGTTTCTCCAGATTTGCTCAATTGTTAAAATTCAAAACTTTCCTGATGATGCTCTCAGGCTGACTCTTTTCCCATTCTCTCTAAAAGATAAAGCCAAATATTGGTCAGGAGTCTTGGGTACATCTATAAATACATGGGGCAGAAATATAAAAAGAATTTTTGAAGAAATTCTATCCCATATGGTGAACCAATACCATAAGGAGAGCAATAACTGGATTCACACAAAACCTTGGGGAACAAATCCATGAGGCGTGGGATAGATTGAAAGATTTTCTAAGGAAATGCCCCCATCATGAATTATCAAAATGGCAAATTGTCCAAGCATTCCATGAGGGATTGACAGATAATTATAGACAAATGGTGGATGCTTCATGTGGGGGAGTATTTATGAGTAAGAGCGAAGATGAGGCTTATGATTTATTTGAGATGCTCAGTAAAAATTCAATCAGTCATGCCTCGCTCTCGTCCTATGAGAGAATGATTAGGCCGGCTAAAAGGCATGGGCTTTATGAAGTTAAGAGCCAAGGTGAGTGTGAGAACAGGATGCATATAAATGCCTTAACTCAGAAATTGAACAAAATAGAATTGATGGCACAGAAGATAGAGAAGGCTGATCTCGTAGCTTAGAAGCTAGATCAGTTGTTATCTTGGCAGGAACCTTCTTTTTCTGCTCCTCAACCTCAACCGTTCTCAGCTCCTAATCATGAAGAGATCTCTGCTCTTTGTTCTAGCCCTGATCATGTTGTTACTGATTGCCCCACTGCAGCCCAGCTTCCCCCGTTCATCCAAGAATAAATCTTCGCTGCTCAGGGTGTCTCTAAGCCTCCTTCTGATCCTTATTCCAATACCTACAATCCAGGCTGTAGAAATCACCCGAATTTTTCTTGAAACTCTCAGCAAGGTCGATCTTCCCAATCTAATCCCTCTTTTCAAAAATAACTCTTTCAAGCTCCGGTTCAATCTCACCAACATTATCAATATCCTTTTCAACAAGCTCAATATCAACAATCTCAACCTCCATTTCAGCATTATCAGGTCCCATACCATCAAGCTCAATTTTCTTAGGGCCAACATCAGCAATACCCTTCTTATAATAAATTCAATCAAGCTCAGAATCTGTATCAACCTCAGCCCTCTCAACCTCCTCAGCCCAACTTCGAGGACAGGTTTGACCAACTCCAACAACTTCTTCTTTCTCAGAATCAATCCATTCTTGCTCACCAACAACTCATTCAGTCTCAGCAACAATCCATGGCCAAATTGGAGGGTCAAATAGGGCAATTGGCTACTAGCAATATGAGGTGAGATGTCGGCCAACTTCCTAGCCAACCTGTGGCTAATCCAAAGAATCAACCTCTAGGTTTCCCTCAGAGAGCTCCTATTCTTCCCCAACCTAATCAACCTCAATCTCCTCCTCCTATGGACCCTCAATTCGAGAACACCAAGGCTATATCTACCCTTAGGAGTGGGAAGATTTTAGAAGACCCTTATTAGGCTAGGGGAGTTGGTAGCAGTTCGGGCCAAGAAGCCCACGTGAAAAGTGATAGTGAGGAAGAGGAGCCGGTGATTGTACAAGAGAAAAAGAAGCAGCAGGGTGAAGAGAAGAAGCTGGATAAAGGAAAGGCAAATGTTGATGAAGGACCCCAAGATTATGTGCCAAAGGCCCCTTTTCCCGATGCTCTAAAGTCGAAGGCTCACAAGAAAATGCCAGTTCAACATGAAGAATTAGTGGAATTGTTTAAACAAGTGAATATTAATATTCCACTCTTGGACACAATCAAGTATGTGCCGGCATATGCGAAGTTTTTGAAAGAGCTTTGTACTCCAAAGAGGGAGCCTAAGACGGTAACACAAAAGATCCGCTTGTCTGAGGATGTTAGTACCGTTGTAATAAATCATTTATCGAAAACATTGAAGGACCCCGGAGCCCCGTTAATCTCATGTAACATAGGTGGAGTCACTTTTGATCGAGCATTGCTTGACTTGGGTGCTAGCGTGAATCTTTTACCCACCTTCATTTACGAGCAATTTGATCTTGGGGAGTTAAAGCCAACTTCAATAATCCTTCAGTTGGCGGATCGTTCAGTAAAAACTCCAAGGGGTCTGTTGGAGGATGTGATTGTGAAAGTACATGAGTGTTATTTCCTGGTGGATTTTCGCATTCTGGATATGGCCTCATCCCAGGATTTAAAACATACACCTATCATTTTGGGAGGTCTATTTTTAGCTACGGCAAAGGCCAATGTAAATTGTGCCACGGGAATGATGGATATCTCTTTTGGAGGCGAAAAAGTTTATGTGAATGTGTTTGAGGCATCCCAGTACCCAGACCATGAAGAGGAATGCAATGTCATTGATGTATTTGAAGAACTGATGGATGAAAGTCTGGATGTTAGTAAGGATCTACTAGAAGAGGGTAGCATGCTTTAGGATTCCCCTCTTGCTTGTGCGCCCTACTCTGGGATAGAGCCACTCCCTCCATTACAAGCTGAACCTATTATTCCATCTCTGGATCATCGGCCTACTCTTGAATTGAAACCTCTGCCGGATTCTCTTAAGTACGCTTATCTGGGCCCTGACCACACTCTGCCAATGATTATTGCTTCTAATCTCACTTCTACTCAGGACTATCAGCTCTTAGATGTCCTTAAGGAGCATAGAGAGGTGATAGGTCGGTCTGTGGCGGACCACAAAGGGATTAGTCTGGATGTTTGCATGCACTACCTCTATTTAGAGGACAATGCCAAGCCAAGTAGAGAAATGCAACCTCGGCTAAATCTGAACATGAAAGAGGTGGTTAAGGAGGAGGTAGTGAAGTGGTTGGATGCTAGGATCATATATCCCATCTCTGATAGCAAGTGGGTCAGTCCTACACAAGTCGTTCCAAAGAAATCCGGGCTGACCATGGTTACAAATGAAAAAGGAGAAGTGCCCATGAGATTTCAAATGGGGTGGAGAGTTTGCATAGACTATAGAAAATTGAATTCAATGATAAAGAAAGATCATTTCGCTCTCCCGTTTATGGATCAAATTCTGGAAAAGATGGCTGGACAAGAATACTTCTGCTTTTTGGATGGCTACTCCGGGTACAATCAAGTTGCAATCTACCCGGGTGATCAAGAGAAAACTACATTCACATGTCTTTATGGCACGTTTGCTTTCAGCAGAATGCCGTTTGGGCTTTGCAATGCTCCTGCCACCTTTCAGCGTTGTATGATGGCAATATTTTCTGAGATGGTGGGGGAATTTTTGGAAGTTTTTATGGATGACTTCTTTGTGTTTGGTGCATCATTTGAAGATTGCTTGGAGAACTTGACTAAGGTGCTGAAAAGAAGCATAGAATCTAATCTTGTGTTAAGCTGGGAGAAAAGTCACTTCATGGTAAGAGAAGGCATTGTGTTAGGCCATGTTGTTTCCGAAAGGGGAATAGAGGTAGACAAGGCTAAGGTTGATCTGATTTCCAATCTTCTTCCCCCTTTGTTTGTCAAGCAAATCCACTCTTTTCTTGGCCATGCGGGTTTTTATAGAAGATTCATTAAGAACTTTTCTACCATTACTCGTCCGCTCACTAAGCTTCTAGCCAAGGACACTCCATTCCAGCTAGACGAGTCTTGTCTTGAGGCTTTCCATTCCCTAAAGGCAGCCCTGACCCAAGCTCCGATTCTTCAATCACCGGATTGGTCGCTGCCGTTCAAAATCACGTGCGATACCTCAGATTATGCTACAGGAGTTATCTTAGGCCAGAGAATTGATAAGAAACCTGTGGTGATCTATTATATGAGTCGCACTCTCGCCGATGCTCAATTGAATTATACCACCACATAGAAAGAACTTCTGGCCGTTATTTTTGCCCTAAAGAAATTTTGCTCATATCTTTTAGGGGTCAAGTCATTGTCTATTCCGATCACATTGCTTTGAAATACCTGCTCACCAAGAAAGATGCTAAACCCTGTCTGATTCGATGGATTCTATTATTGCAAGAAGTTGATTTGGAAATCAAAGATAAGAAGGGGTTAGAGAATGTTGTGGCAGATCATTTCTCAAGAATAGTGATACCCGAGAGTGCTCCCATGTCTGATTCTTTTCCAAATGAACAATTGTTATCTATCTCTCACACCTCAACCCCCTAGTACACTCACATTGTTAACTACTTGACAATAGGACAGATCCCAGGTGGGAGGACTAAGTAGGAAAAAGATCAGTTATTTTCTAAAGCCAAGCACTATTTTTGGGAGGACCCGAAACTGTTTCATATGGGTCCTGATCAGATCATAAGAAGATGAGTCCCCGAGGAGGAGCAACAATCTGTATTGAATTTTTGTCACAATCTAGCTTGTGGGGGACACTTCTCAAGAAAGAAGACTGTGGTTAAGGTGTTGCAAAGTGGATTTTATTGGCCCACCTTATTTAAGGATGTTTATGAATTTTCAAAAATATGTTTGAGGTGTCAAGCTGTGGGCAATAATTCCAAGAGAGATATGATGCCGCTTAATCCCATTCTGGTTGTTGGAATCTTTGATGATTGGGGTATATACTTCATGGGACCGTTTTTACCATCCTTTGGGAATGAATACATCTTGGTGGCGGTCGATTATGTTTCAAAATGGATTGAAGCTGTAGCCACAAGGACAAATGATCACAAGGTAGTGATGAAATTTGTGAAGAAAAATATTTTCTCTAGATTTGGATATCCCAGGGTTATGATTAGAGATAGGGGTTCTCATTTCACGAACTTTCAATTCCGAGCTTTACTCTGAAAATATGGCATTACTCACAAGCTCGTCACCCCCTATCATCCCCAAACCAATGGCCTGGTCGAACTTTCCAATAGAGAGATTAAGAACATTCTGCATAAGACAGTTAGGCCGGATAGGAAAGATTGGTTCGAGAGACTAGATGATGCATTATGGGCATATAGAATTGCATTCAAAACCCCCATTGGCATGTCACCCTATCACCTTATCTTTGGAAAAGCCTGCCACCTACCTGTTGAACTTGAGCATAGAGCATATTGGGCCATTAAGGTAGTAAATTTTGATCTCACTCAAGTTGGGTCCCAAAGAACTCTACAACTTAATGAATTGGAGGAACTGCGTAATGAGGCCTACAAAAATTCTAAGATTTACAAAGCAAAAACCAAAGCTTTCCATGATAAACATATTCATAGGAAAACTTTTCACGCTAATCAAAAGATTTGACTTTTCAATTCAAGGCGATGCTTGTTCCCAAGCATGTTGAAATCCAGATGGGATGGACCGTTCATTATTGTTAAGACATTTGACCAAGGAGCCGTTCAAATTTTGAATCCACAAAATGGTCATATTTTTACTGTTAACAGTCAAAGTTTAAAACCATACATGGAAAATGAGCTATTATCATAGAAAGAATCCTTCGCATTATGTGATCTAGAATGAATTCCTTTTTGAGCTTTTATGCGTCTGCCTGAAGACAGTAAACTTAGCACTTCTGGGAGGCAACCCAATATTTTTGTTATTTGATGTTTTACTTTTTAGTGTGTTTTTCAGTCGTCAGGTCAAGAAGAGGAGGAGCCGTCGTCATCCATGTCAATAAAGGAGCGATTTGCCCTGCCCATCAGGTTGTATCCTTCCATCCCAACCGTATTCTCTGTTTACTTGTTCTCTTTTCTTTCTATTGCATATGTCATTGAGGACAATGTCATTCAAGTTGAGGGGGAAAATAAAAAAAATTCCTTTCATGTGAGTACAACCTGATATGAGTTCTTACTTAACATCTTGCCTCTCATACAAAATGAAAAGATGAAATCCCCATTTTAAGTTTCATGATTCATGCTTGAATTGAAAGTGACTCTAGAATAGGAAAGACTAGGGAGAAGGATGATGAAAATTTTATTTAATCTAGTCATGAAAAACTGATCTAAGAATCTCTTTAAAGTTCATATGCACTTTAGAAAAATAAAAATCACGTTGCACGCTAATAGTATAAGTAGGACAAGCCTTCTGCTATTATGGGTATGTTGTCTAAAATTCTGCACTTCTTAAGGAAGAGTTCTTTTTAATATAGCTTTCTGCCAAGCTATCTATCAAATCAAAAAAAATACCATGAAAAATATCCCAAATCTTAATAATCGGGCCTACTTCACCTAAGATGTGTTGAGGTTTGAGTCCAACGGAAAAGGGAACCTTGATCTGTGTAACCGGGCCTGTTTCTCTTAAGGCAAGAGCAGAGGTTTGCTTAAAACAGTGAAGGGTAGTGCAGCATCATGTGTGTAAAAAAAAAGAGATCCCAAAAGGGACAAAGCAATAAGGCAAATAAAAAGTTAATATACTTAATGCTATGATTAAGAGGTGCAGGATTGAAAGGCACTTGCTTAGCATAACAAATGGGGGATGTAATTGTCTACGTTGTGGATTTAGTATTTACACATGCACTAGTGCTACTGAACTTTGATTTGAATTCTTGATCATAGACCTTAATTTCTAAATCTAAGGCTGGTGTGCGTTAATGCTTCCAGATTCATAATCTTTAGTTGATTCTGTGAAAGAAAAGCTAGATATGAAGGTATGGACTCTGCAAACTCTTGTTGGTCCTAAACATAAAAATTATTTACATTCCAAAGGGACTAACAATGAATAAGTTGGGGGTGTGATAAGTGTGTATTTTTAGGAGTTAATTTATGATATACACACTTTTCATGGGCTTTAATATTAATAAATATGCACTTATCACAATTAATTTCAATCGTGATCAAGATATTTAGTTTGATGAAATTAATTACATTTTAATATATAAACTATTTTTTACAAGCACAAAAGAACGAACTCTCCATAGGTCAAATAGCATAAAATGAGAAGATGAAAAGAAAAAAAAAAGAAAGAAAAGTAAAGCAACTGGCTTTTAATAGAAATAAGTATATGTAATATATATATATATATATATATGCATGCAGGCTTCGGACGCGGGCGGCTTCGTCGACAAGCGATGGCGGAGGCGGCCAAGCCGCTTTAGGCACAGGCGCGGAGGTGGAGTGGCGGCGAAGGCAGCTGGCAGTCTGCGTTCAAACATGCTGCGAGGCGTGGCTTCGGCGGAGGTGTGGCAGGGTTCAAACGCATGGAAGCGGGCACGTGGCTGGTCGGCACGGTCGACGAGGGCGTGGCTGACACGGGAGCTAGCGGGTCAGCGAAGGCGAAGGCGAACACGCGGCCGACATGGCCAACGTGGTCAGCCTTGGCATTCTTCACCTTTTACGGCTTCTTCAAAGTGGGCAGAGAGAGGATGGTGGGATTTCAACAAATATGGCAAGAAAATGTCAGAGTGTTCACATGGAGAAATGGGATAGTTTTAGCCTTATAAAAGGGGCTTCTGTTGTTGATGTTGGGAGTTTTTTTTTTGGGGGGGGGGGTGTTACATAGGGAGAGTTTTTGAGAGTTTTGGTTTGTGGGTTTTGTTGTTGTTATTTTGAGTGTTTTTAAGATTTTAGCCCGTTCATAGCCTCTTTACATGTTGTTTTGTTCTTCTTTTTAATTTCTTTTCTTCAGTAAACTTCTTCATTTTTAAGTGCTCTTTATTTTCTTATTTTTTATCTTCCTCTAATTCTCTACCTTTTTCAAGTTATAATCTCTTTTTTAAGGTGCTATCCTATGTTTTTATTGTTCACCAGCGGATCTACACTTTGTTCTTCCCTAGTTTTCATGCCCTTTGACTCCTCTTCTCCCTCTGTACTCTTCACAAAACTTCTTCATCTTTCTCTGATCTTCAACTTTCTCTTCTACCACTTCTTCTAATTCTCTCTGGTTTCAAAGTTATTTCACTTCTAATCTTGCTCTATTTTTATTATGTCCGTTTTACTAGTTTAAACTCCCTTCCTTCTCTTCTATTTATCTCTCCCTCCTCTATTTTCATCTAAACATCCCTAAGGCCGATTTTCTACTTCGGTGCTCTAAAGGTGTTGTCTATGTCCACGGCGGGGCGGTCTCCTCAAAGGCTCGGCACGGTGATTTGGTGGTGCTATTCTTCGTTATCTTTGCTCATTTCTTCCTTTTTTCCTTAGCTTATTCAAGTTGTAATTTTTAGCTTTCATAGATGTTGTACTCTTCTCTTAGAAATAAAAGTTAATTTTGTGCAATTGTTCTTTTATTTTCTCTTTCTATCTCCTTCCAAATTCTCCTCTTAACCCTCTCAAATTCTTTAGATATGTTTATTTTTAATCTTAAGTTCATACAATTTTATTCTTTTTTAGTTTAAACTCACTCAAAAGTTCAATTTCCAAAACATAAGAATTTTTTCAACTTGTTTAAAAGAAATATTTCTTCTCCGTGGGATCAACCTGTTCTTACCACTCTACTTAGATTTTATAGCTTTTTAGTGAGTGAGTTCGGTTATTTTTGAAATTGTGGCACGACTTTTAAACGACGAGTTTTGTGTGCATCAGACGTGTTCCCCAAAGTTGTGGATCAGCGGTTGTAGGGATTTTTATCCCCGAAGCTGTGGATCAGCGGAGTTCAAGTTGTTTGGCAGTAGAATCCTTACTCAGTTGAGTAAGGGGCGGACGTAGATCTCGAGCTCAAGATCAAACCACCTTAAAAATTGATCTGTCCTCTATGTGATTGAATTCTTTACTGCAACTAGATGAATGCCTAAGGATCTTCCACTGCAAGTAGCTAATAATTTCAACATATTCATCTGTTGCTTACGCCTGAGTACTCAAACTGTCTGTTTGAATATCTTCTGAATATATCTGTCGTAATTCATCTTAAATTGACATTGCCCTGAATTGTTCAGTAGATTTACTATCTTACATCTGATCTATATCATCAACTCAATGGTATATAAAATTGATTTAGTTAGAAGGATATATTACATCTATCTGGAAAATTGATCTTTGTGTGAGGAGATTTTCTAATCAACCCTCCGCTAGGTACTATACTGAGTTGATTGATCTTTTATTTCTATTGGTGTTTACTGTGATTGTCTTCTATTTCATATCAGATTCTCTTGTTGATAATCCAGATTATTTTTAGTGATTCTGTTCACAGTAGTACATTTTAATTCCGCACTGTTATTAACTATAGTAGAATTCAAAATTGGGGTTGATCTATTCACCCCCCCTCTAGATCTCTTGTTCATCCTTTCACACATCATGGGGTGCCTCTTTTGGCAAGAGATTGATCATCTTTTATTACTTTTATTTTCCTTGTCTGTCGTTCCAGGCAGGGGTCACCTGTGCTACCTTGACCTTGTGGTTAGCCCGAAGTTTTTTGGATTATTCATATCACTTGTTGGTTGTGACGGGTGTCTTCTTATCTTGATGTCCACTTATGAATCCAATTTGTTGCATCTCCACTGCATCTCCGCTTTGCCTACACTTTGTGTCACTTCCGCTTCGCCTCCGTTTTGCCTCCGCTCTCTCCCCTACAAAGCAGACATCAAGGAGGGACATCTGTAGGCACCCATTTTTGGACCACGAGTTGAGTCATTCTCCTATTATTCCTGCTAATACCCCAATTGGTCATCGATTGATTGATCCTCTAACCTATTGTGAGCCCTTTTAACCCATTTCCAGCCCCTAAAGTTCAATGCTGTGTCGTGGATGTCAAAATTGGCATTTTGGGCCACTTGGTCTGAATGTAGCCTGGGTTCTGACCACGTCCTTCATATCACAATCAGGACCCTGACCGCGTTCATCAATTTTCAAATTTCTATTTTGAATGTCAACCCTGAATGCGGCCTATCGTGTGGACGCGTTCATCATGATCGCCGCCACTGTGGTGACCGCGTTCACGGTTGGAAACCTTGTCCGACCGAAACTCATTCTTTCCAATTTTTGATCTGTCTATAACTTGATTTGGAAGGGTTTCGGTGCCCGAATCAACTTAGGAAGCTTGCTAATCCCATTAGGATTCTTTTTACCTCAATTATCGACAGGATTAACACAATTTGAGTCACCAATCGGTGGATTTCTCTAGAAAGTGACTTAGGGTTTTTGGGTTCCCTTTCCTCTATAAATTCAACCCCATGGCCAGTGGCACAAGGGGGATGTTGTAGCACCCCGGATAAAGTTACATAGGATAAGTCTCCGATAATAAATTTTTGAAATCTATATAGATATATAAAGAGGTCCAAAACAAATTAAAAATGTACAACTCAAATAAATAAATAAATAAATATATATATATATATATATATCCCTACATATAAATAAATACATGAATAATAGATAGAATGAAGAAATAAGTCAAAAAGGAAATGGCTTAACTAAACTCTTAATGGGCTTATGGGCTAGGAAAAGAAATAAGTATTTAAAAAAAAATTTTCTCTTTTGTTCAACTCCAATCCTTCAACCCTTTTTTTAAGACCAAAATGCTTGGGCCTGAAATGCCTTAAGAAGCCTTAATGGGCCTTTAGCTAATGCCTTGTACGTAGGGAACTTAAGAACCTAAAATAGACGGGCTTTGGGTATATACCTAAATATCTAGACACTTAAGGTTCTTAGGCAAACCAAAAACTTTTAAACTGTGCACGAAGGAAGCCTATATATGAATAGGATCTTGGGTTTTGAGTCCTATCAGGAAAGGTTTTTTTTTTTGCAATTGAGGGATGCGCTGCCATTTTAGATAGGGTGATCGATGGAGGGTTCTCTTATAAGGAAAGCCTATAGCTGTTGGTTTGATTACGTGGGAGCTTGACTCCTAGTTGGAATCAATTAAGCCCATGGGACTTTCTCCCTATAAATATCTTACCATCGCCGAGCAAAACCCTCCTAATGAAACCTTAAGTCCTGCAACGATCCAGTGTCGTCTTCATCGTTCTTCTCTGCTGCTCCAACGTGTTGACATCGTGAAACGAGGAAGCACGTCATCTTTATCTTCTACTGCCTCCTGCGTGCGGCTATAGCTGTAACGAAGAGGCTCTGTATTTTCCAACCTTCTGCTGCTACCGTTTTCGTCCCGTCGCCGTCCATCTACTACATCGGTGCGATAGTTGTGCCGCCGTTGCACACTGTAGTGAAGCTCCTTTCCCCAGCCGTGCATAAAGGAGCTTTGCTCCTTTCTTTTTCATCGTCTGCCGTAGGTTCTGCTACTGCCACGACTGTTGATGAGCCATTGCTCAAAGCCGTGACAAGAAGTGCATAGTTTCTTATTCTCTGCTACTGCGTATTACTCCTCCTTCCTGCAACCCCCTCCATCCGTTAAAACAACACACAGGTAGGTGATCTCTTTCAAGCCTAAACCTGTTAATATTGCATGCAGTTAACATGGTTTCTATGTAAGAATAATTTTCATGTATGAATTTTGTAACGTTTTCATGCCTTTATGTGGTGTAATAACTAGTACCATTAACTAGTTAAATAATTTAATATGTTTTATCAAGATACTTGACGAAATCACGGTATTTACTATAGTGTGATAGTTATGGATTTTTACTTTGTCGACTTGTTTGTGCACGTCGGAGTGACCTTTGGTTATGAAATTTTATGGGCGTGTTATTAGGGTGGAGACCGAGATAGTGAGAGTGGTTGCACCATTTTTCGTGCCTCCTATCTCAAGATACCCCATCTCTCAACGAAAAATTATTTTGAACGTCCGGTTAAGTAGAGTTTTTCGAGCCCGTCATTTCGATATATAGAACGCGTGATTCCGACATGTATACATCGAGAACCGGAGGTTTGAAGGAGGTAACACATTAGATATATAAATGACGACAGTCTTACTGTCGTCAAATCCTTTTGACGACACAATGCAAAGTCATTAAATTATATATATATATATATATATATATATATATTGTAATTATATCTTTAAAAATTCATATCTTTAAAAATTCATATCTTATTAAAATATGTGCCTGAAAATTATAAAAATTATATATCTTGAATTCTCATATTTTCTCCAAATTATCATATATTTTATTTCTCTAAATTATTTTGAATAAATAAATGTGTCTTGAATATATATTTTTGAAATTATTCAATTAAATAGATATTGACATGAATTCTTGTTGAATAAATTAAGTTAAAAATTATAGAATTAACGTCCCTCCAAGTGGACGCTAATTAATAAATGTCACTACTCACAGACGTCAATTAAAATAAGTTTATTTAATTATAGTTAATTATAGAATTGGATGGACGTGAATTCTATAATTAACGCATTCATGTTCTCACTGTTTTTTTCCAGTTTTGACCCATACCTCGGGTCTTTTGGCAATCTCATCTCACGTCCGTAGATGGAGCCCCTTTTTCATGATTGGTTCACGTTATACACCTCAACTCTCGGTGACATACGAGTCCTCCGTTGGACATTCCGTTCCTTCAGACTAGCAAGTTAGTCATTGGGACCTCCATAAGTCTCCGCTAGCCTTGGATTCCCTCAAGGCAGCCGAGCTGGTTGTACCATAAAAACCCTGGGATCCGATCCGTGTCACTTGATTTTCCGTTGGTCTTGACACTACTCCTTTTGGAATCTTCTTGCCATCAATTCGAGAACATAACCCTTTGACTCTGTATTTGGCCAAATCTGATTCTGAAACATTAAGGGCTATGGGTCTGCGACTTTTCAGTGCCAGGTAGGACGGAAGTCTAATTCTGTAAACCATGGTAATTCTGGGTGTGGCATTGCACCAAACTCTGCACATATGTTATATTCTATTATTCTGTTATATCTGTTATTCTGCAAACTCTGTTAATTCTGTTAAATTTGTTATTCTGATAATTTGTAGCTTGGTTATTTTGATAATTTAGATTTTCTGCTAGATTGCTTATATTTATTGGAACTCTGTTATATTCTGGCCAATTCTGAAGTTATGTTCATGTAAGTATCTGTCCTTGTTATATTCTGATAGCTTGTCCTTGACTCTGCATGAGAATTCATCCCTATTTCTCTTGAGCTCGTAACTGCCTTTGACTTTAATATTCGTCTTTCCCGTTAGATTGATCATCATGATTTTCTAGTTCCATACCTTGCATCGTCATGAACATATTAATTGGCTTATCACTTATATTCTGCTTGATGAGAGATGTAATTCCTACTGAGCGTTTTGCTCACCAACCTATCTTCAACATTTTTTTCAGGTAACGATATTGAAGATAGTCCAACAGATGGGGAAGGGCAAGAGTGTTGAGTGTTGTGGAAAAAGCAAGTCGGTGTCTTTTAGTTTTCTTGAGTCTTATCTTGTCCTTGAGTCTTTTCCCTTTATAAAGTATTTGAGTCTTTTCTTTTTCCCATATAAGTGGAGTCCAGTTATGTAATTGACATTTGATTATCAATAAAGATTATATTTTTGTCCATACTGTCTGGCCTTAGAAATTTTGTGTCTTATGTTTGCTCTGATTATTCACGATTGTATCACTGCCACGTTCCGAACAACACGTTCAGCTGCTATCGGTTCGGGACGTGACTGTTTATGGTATCAGAGCCTAGGCTTATTAAACCTTAGGTCTTGACTATAGGTTGCCATAAGTTCTAGGTTCAACTCCATTATTGCCCAGTGAGATTGGGTAGAACCTTGGGCTAAGAGCTAAAAAGGAATTATAATACTAATAATATCAGCTTATGAAAATAGCTTAGTAAAATTTCACGAGAATTACTTGATAATCTTACACGATATTGTTTGTGTCTTGTAGAACTAGATAGATAACAATGGTCGTTGAGCGTGCCCAATGGCGTGAGATGCAAAGGACGGTTCAAGGATTGACTCAGGCTCTTCAGCGGGTAGCCGAGGGTGGAGCCAATCGTGGAGCTGGAGAGTTACTGTTGTGCCCCTTAGGCACAAGCATATGCTATTTTGTTTTGATGATAGCAACACAGTGAGAGTATCACAGTGAGCCAGTCATTGTGGTTAGCATTCATTGCATTCATCATAGTTAGTGCACTCACCATCACGTTCAAAGTCTGTACATCGTGCATATAGAGTCTGTACACTGCATTGCACGAGCTGAAGTTTACATAGTGTCTTGCTGCACGCACTTGAAGTCTGTACATTGTCCACTTGCAGCATTAGCACAAGTCTGTACAGCCAATGCAGTTCATGTCTCGTGAACATCCGTCTCATTCAGCGTCTCATGCAAGTATGTACATCGTCTGTCAGCACTTACAAGTCTATACATTCTTGGCAGTTCAGCGTCTCATCCTATGTCTCATGCAAGTATGTACATCGTCAGTCTGCACAAGTCTATACACTCGCATGATAGCCAGTCTGCTCAAGTCTATACATCCGCATGATAGCAAGTCCATACAACGCATGTTGCTGCATGAACACAAGTCTGTACACTGTCTTGTTACACGCGTTCATGTCCATACACTGCCTTGTAGCATGCACGCACACATAAGTCTATACATCCGTTTGCCTTGCTTCATGTGCAAAGTCTACACATTGCTGCATTCCAAGTCTGTACATTGCAGCTATGTGTGTGCATTGTTTAAAAAGTCTATACATTGCTGCTATGTGTGTGCATTATTTAACATGTCTGTACATTGCTGCTATGGCTGTGCAACGTTTGCATACTGCACACATGACACATAGCAAGTCTGCACATTACACACAAAGTCTGTTTTCCACACATGCACTCAAGTCTACACATCATGCATTCAGGCTTAAGTGTTAAGCACACGAAGTCTGTACAACGGTTGCCTTCATACCTAGCAAGTCTGTACAGCGGTTGGCTTCATGCCTAGAAAGCCTGTACATCGTGTGTTGCTGAATGTCTGCACACTGTCTCACTTAGCGTCTCATGCTAAGTCTATACATCCGTTTGTACAACACATAAAGTCTATACATTCCTCATTGCCTTGCTTCATGCACTAAGTCTGTACATCGGCAAGTCTGTACATCGGACCAAGCCTTTGTGCATTAGTGTACATCGGCAAGTCTGTACATCGGACCAAGCCTTTGTCTCACTTTGTTGCAATGTATATTGCATTTTACACTCATGTTTTTCTTTCTTTTTGATTATGTCAAAGGGGGAGAAATTTTGGTTGGTGACTCACTGTCACTTTGTTGCCATCATCAAAAAGGGGGAGAATGTTGTGCCCCGTAGGCACAAGCATATGCTATTTTGTTTTGATGATAGAAACACAGTGAGAGTATCACAGTGAGCCAGTCATTGTGGTTAGCATTCATTGCATTCATCATAGTCAGTGCACTCACCATCACGTTCAAAGTCTGTACATCGTGCATATAGAGTCTGTACACTGCATTGCACGAGCTGAAGTTTACACAGTGTCTTGCTGCACGCACTTGAAGTCTGTACATTGTCCACTTGCAGCATTAGCACAAGTCTGTACAGCTAATGCAGTTCATGTCTCGTGAACATCCGTCTCATTCAGCGTCTCATGCAAGTATGTACATCGTCTATCAGCACTTACAAGTCTCTACATTCTTGGCAGTTCAGTGTCTCATGCTGTGTCTCATGCAAGTATGTACATCGTCAGTCTGCACAAGTCTATACACTCGCATGATAGCCAGTCTACTCAAGTCTATACATCCGCATGATAGCAAGTCCATACAACGCATGTTGCTGCATGAACACAAGTCTGTACACTGTCTTGTTACATGTGTTCATGTCCATACACTACCTTGTAGCATGCACACACACATAAGTCTATACATCCGTTTGCCTTGCTTTATGTGCAAAGTCTATACATTGCTGCATTCCAAGTCTGTACATTGCAGCTACATATGTGCATTGTTTAACAAGTCTATACATTGCTGCTATGTGTGTGCATTATTTAACATGTCTGTACATTACTGCTATGGCTGTGCATCATTTGCATACTGCACACATGACACATAGCAAGTCTGCACATTACACACAAAGTCTATTTTGCACACATGCACTCAAGTCTACACATCATGCATTCAGGCTTAAGTGTTAAGCACATGAAGTCTGTACAGCGGTTGCCTTCATGCCTAGCAAGTCTGTACAGCGGTTGCCTTCATGCCTAGAAAGTCTTTACATCGTGTGTTGTTGAATGTCTGCACACTGTCTCACTTAGAGTCTCATGCTAAGTCTATACATCCATTTGCACAACACATAAAGTCTATACATTCCTCATTGCCTTGCTTCATGCACTAAGTCTGTACATCGGCAAGTCTGTACATCGGACCAAGCCTTTGTGCATTAGTGTACATCGGCAAGTCTGTACATCGGACCAAGCCTTTGTGCATTAGCGTACATCGGCAAGTCTGTACATCGGCAAGTCCATACATTGCCTTGCTTCATGCAGCTGAACTGAGCAAGTCTATACATTCCTCATCTTTACCTACGCTCAATTCCACCAAGTCTGCACATTCCTTACAGCAAGTCTATACATTCGTTATGCATAGTCCATGAGCAAATCTATACATTCGTTGTGCATAGTCCATGCATTCACTTCAAGTCTGCACATTCTTCTGTTATGTCCATGCATTATCTTAGCAAGTCTGTACATTGGTGACAAGTCTGTACATTGTCATGTTTCAGGCACAAGTGAAGTCTATACAGAGTTTGATGTCTGCACGTAGCTTGATGACTTAGCAAGTCTATACACTCGCTATCGTGCATTCAAAGTCTACACATTCTGCTGATATGTTTATGCATAATGCAAACTGCATTTCATGCACTTAAAGTCTGTACACTGCATCATGTGCTTCAGGCATTAGACTTAAAGTCTATACATTCTTGCATCGTTTCTCATTGTACACACTTTCTCTTATATGCACACTGCATTACACATCAGCAAGTATGTACAACGTTTGCACACTACATCAGTTCAAAGTCTGAACACTCTTCGGTGAAGTCTGTACACACTTCAGGTGGCAAGTATGTACATTGTTCAGAACGTAAAGTCCATACAGCCATTGTGCATTCATTCTTGATGTACATACTTTGCTTACTCAAACTGAAAATAATCTTCATCTGACAGGACTGATGCTCGAGGAGCCTAAGAAGGGCACATGATCCAAGAATGGATAAAGTGCCAGGATCGTGACACGTGGAATGTAGCCCAGCCAGGATGCTGTCATGTGGTCGAAATTCCTCAGATCTGGAGGAACCTTCTGGGCGGGAAATGTGGAAGACACACCTTTCTGCTACTGCTATATATATGAAGACTTCTTCATCAGGTGAAGGCGATCTACAAAAGCAGAGGAGAGGTTGCACGATCTAGTAAGAAAGAAAAGAGAAGCAGAAGAAGAAAGAGTGTGAAGAGAAAGAGAGAAGAAGCAGAAGAGAAAGAAAAAGAAAGAGAGATAGTGAGATCGAGAAAAGAAGATAGCAGTCTGAAGATTAGTCTTTACTGGACCGTGGATCAAATCCAGGCCAGTCATCTCTGTTGAGAGCCACATTGTGTTTCATCGCATACAGCTTTCTATTGCTGTTTGTTTCCTATTTTCTTGTTTCATCTTTTACCTTTCTTCAAGCTGTTAGTCAGCGGTTGCAGTGGAGGATTCCACTGGACAGGTCAAGCTGTAATTCCTCAGCGGGTGAGACTTGGTCTCGGACAGCAAGCTGTGTTGCTCAGCGGGCAGAAGAGGATTCCTCTGGACGGGTTAAGCTGTAGTCCCCAGTGGTTGTAGGCAAGTTGTGATGCCCAGCGGTTCAAGCTGTGAGTCAGCAGTAATCCACACTCGGGTTGAGTGTGGGGTGGATGTAGGTCTGGAGGACCGAACCACCTAAAAATCTCTTGTGTACGGTGTGGTTTGATCTCATTGTGTGTTTGACGCTAGATGAATGCATAGGGGCGATATGGCTTGATTGCACACCGTGTGTTTGACTGTGGTATTGAGTGTCCCTTGATATTGTTATTCCGCAATTGCTCATTGTCCTTCTGAAGAAGGAGAGATTTAATTAGCTCTTCAGGTTATCTAGTTTTTGTCTAGTTAGCGAACTAGATTTTTAATTGGGTGAAATTTTTTTTTGGGGAGATTCATTCACCCCCCTCTGAATCTACCGCACCGAACCCAACAGTTACATCGTGAGTTCCGGAGCCTCAATCCCCCTAGGTTTAGTGGAACCCCTGATCCTGACATGGCGAAAGATTGGACGAAGGAGATGGAAAGAATTTTCTGAGTGATGCAATGTTCGGACCAAGATAAGGTCCTTTTAGCAACATTTCAACTAGAGAAGGACGCAAGGGCTTGGTGGGAGTCCGTAGAAGCCACTTTGCCAAACATTCAAGTAACTTGGGTAGAATTTTTAGAACACTTCAACGAGAAGTATTTCTCGGAGAGAGTTCGGGAGAGAAAGGCAGGAGAATTTGCCTTGCTCAAACAAAAAAGCATGTCTGTGGCAGAATATGAGGCTCAGTTCTCAAGGTTATCACGGTATGCACCTCATTTGATCCTAACGGAGAAGATGAAAGCTAGGAGATTCTTAAATGGATTAAGACTGCAATATATACCCCAATTAGCACCAATGGATATTCAATCATATGCTGAGATGGTGAAGAGAGCTCAATTACTGGAGGATGCCATGGAGTTGTCCGACAAGGTGAAAGCAAGAATGGAAAAGAAGAACCTGGTTAATGGAAACAAGAGACCCAATAATGGGAATGGAGTTCCGAATGGCAAGCAGCCTAAAGAAGAGAAGTGCAAACATTGTGGCAATGAAGGTCATCAATCTGAGAAATGCCGATGGAAGAATGGAGCTTATTTTCGCTGTGGGAGCCAGGAATATAAGGTATCCGAGTGTCCCCTTCCGAAAGATCAACCTCAACAGGCAAAAGATCGTAATAAGGAACGGCGTCAAGGACGAATGCAAGCAATGAGACGAGTCGAACCTGCTAATAATGGATTAGCTAGAGGTACCCCTTAACCTAAGCCTAGTACCTTAGTTTATTCTGCTAGCATGACTAGATGATCTCGTTTTGCGATTTAGGAAAAGAACTAGATACCTCACTGATATATATTGGAAATGAATCTCATGTGAATTTGGGGACCAAATTCTTTTAAGTGGGGGAGGATGTAGCACCCCGGATAAAGTTACATAGGATAAGTCTCCGATAATAAATTTTGAAATCTATATAGATATATAAAGAGGTCCAAACCAAATTAAAAATGTACAACTCAAATATATATATATATATATATCCCTACATATAAATAAATACATGAATAATAGATAGAATGAAGAAATAAGTCAAAAAGGAAATGGCTTAACTAAACTCTTAATGGGCCTTATGGGCTAGGAAAAGAAATAAGTATTTAAAATATATATATATTTCTCTTTTGTTCAACTCCAATCCTTCAACCCTTTTCTTAAGACCAAAATGCTTGGTCCTAAAATGCCTTAAGAAGCCTTAATGGGCCTTTAGCTAATGCCTTGTACGTAGGGAACTTAAGAACCTAAAATAGATGGGCTTTGGGTATATACCTAAATATCTAGACACTTAAGGTTCTTAGGCAAACCAAAAACTTTTAAACTGTGCACGAAGGAAGCCTATATATGAATAGGATCTTGGGTTTTGAGTCCTATCAGGAAAGGTTTTTTTTTTGCAATTGAGGGATGCGGCTGCCAATTTAGATAGGGTGATCGATGGAGGGTTCTCTTATAAGGAAAGCCTATATCTGTTAGGTTTGATTACGTGGGAGCTTGACTCCTAGTAGGAATCAATTAAGCCCATGGGACTTTCTCCCTATAAATACCTTACCATCGCCGAGCAAAACCCTCCTACTGAAACCTTAAGTCCTGCAACGATCCAGTGTCGTCTTCGTCGTTCTTCTCTGCTGCTCCAATGGGCTGACATCGTGAAACGAGGAAGCACGTCATCTTCATCTTCTACTGCCTCCTGCGTGCGGCTATAGTTGTAACATAGAGGCTCTGTCTGTTCCAACCTTCTGCTGCTGCCATTTTCATCCCGTCGCCGTCCATCTACTACATCGGTGCGATAGTTGTGCCACCGTTGCACACTGTGGTGAAGCTCCTTTCCCCAGCCGTGCATAAAGAAGCTTTGTCTCGTTTCTTTTTCATCGTCTGCCGTAGGTTCTGCTAATGCCACGACTGTTGATCAGCCGTTGCTCAAAGCCGTGACAAGAAGTGCATAGTTTCTTATTCTCTGCTACTACGTATTACTCCTCCTTCCTGCAACCTCCTCCATCCGTTAAAACAACACACATGTAGGTGATCTCTCTCAAGCCTAAACCTGTTAATATTGCATGCAATTAACATGGTTTTTATGTAAGAATAATTTTCATGTATGAATTTTGTAACGTTTTCATGCCTTTATGTGGTGTAATAACTAGTACCATTAACTAGTTAAACAATTTAATATGTTTTATCAGGATATTTGATGAAATCACGGTATTTACTAT
Organism: Amorphophallus konjac; assembly: GCA_022559845.1. NCBI lineage: Eukaryota > Viridiplantae > Streptophyta > Magnoliopsida > Alismatales > Araceae > Amorphophallus > Amorphophallus konjac. The sequence continues at coordinate 171,404,647 of CM040119.1, read as the reverse complement.
AGTGTGATAGTTATGGATTTTTACTTTGTCGACTTGTTCGTACACGTCGGAGTGACCTTTGGTCATGAAATTTTATGGGTGTGTTATTGGGGTGGAGACCGAGATAGTGAGAGTGGTTGCACCATTTTTCGTGCCTCCTATCTCAAGATCCCCCATCTCTCAACGAAAAATTATTTTGAACGTCCGGTTAGGTAGAGTTTTTCGAGCTCGTCATTTCGATATATAGAACGCGTGATTCCGACATGTATACATCGAGAACCGGAGGTTTGAAGGAGGTAACCCATTTGATATATAAATGACGACAGTCTTACTGTCGTCAAATCCTTTTGATGACACAATGCAAAGTCGTTAAATTATATATATATATATATATATATATATATCTTGTAATTATATCTTTAAAAATTCATATCTTATTAAAATATGTACCAGAAAATTATAAAAATTATATATCTGGAATTCTCATATTTTTCTCCTAATTATCATATATTTTATTTCTCTAAATTATTTTGAATAAATAAATGTATCTTGAATATATATTTTTAAAATTATTCAATTAAATAGATATTGATGTGAATTCTTGTTGAATAACTTAAGTTAAAAATTATAGAATTAACGTCCCTCCAAGTGGACGCTAATTAATAAATGTCACTACTCACAGACGTCAATTAAAATAAATTTATTTAATTATAGTTAATTATAGAATTGGATGGACATGAATTCTATAATTAACGCATTCATGTTCTCACTGTTTTTTTCCGGTTTTGACCCATACCTCGGGTCTTTTGGCACTCTCATCTCACGTCCGTAGATGGAGCCCCTTTTTCATGATTGGTTCATGTTATACACCTCAACTCTCGGTGACATACGAGTCCTCCGTTGGACATTCCGTTCCTTCAGACTGGCAAGTTAGTCATTGGGACCTCCGTAAGTCTCCGCTAGCCTTGGATTCCCTCATGGCAGCCGAGCTGGTTGTACCCTAAAAACCCTGGGATCCGATCCGTGTCACTTGATTTTCCGTTGGTCTTGACACTACTCCTTTTGGAATCTTCTTGCCATCAACTCGAGAACATAACCCTTTGACTCTGTATTTGGCCAAATCTGATTCTGAAACATTAAGGGCTGTGGGTCCGCGACTTTTCAGTGCCAGGTAGGACAGAAGTCCAATTCTGTAAACCATGGTAATTCTGGGTGTGGCATTGCACCAAACTCTGCACATCTGTTATATTCTTTTATTCTGTTATATCTGTTATTCTACAAACTCTGTTAATTCTGTTAAATCTGTTATTCTGATAATTTGTAGCTTGGTTATTTTGATAATTTAGATTTTCTGCTAGATTGCTTATATTTATTGGAAATCTGTTATATTCTGGCCAATTCTGAAGTTATGTTCATGTAAGTATCTGTCCTTGTTATATTCTAATAGCTTGTCCTTGACTCAGCATGGGAATTCATCCATATTTCTCTTGAGCTCGTAACTGCCTTTGACTTTAATATTCGTCTTTTCCGTTAGATTGATCATCATGATTTTCTAGTTCCATGTCTTGCATCGTCATGAACATGTTAATTGGCTAATCACTTATATTCTGCTTGATGAGAGATGTAATTCCTACTGAGCGTTTTGCTCACCAGCCTATCTTCAACATTTTTTTCAGGTAACGACATTGAAGATAGTCCAACAGATGGGGAAGGGCAAGAGTGTTGAGTGTTGTGGAAAAAGCAAGCCGGTGTCTTTTAGTTTTCTTGAGTCTTATCTTGTCCTTGAGTCTTTTCCCTTTATAAAGTATTTGAGTCTTTTCTTTTTCCCATATAAGTGGAGTCCAGTTATGTAATTGACATTTGATTATCAATAAAGATTATATTTTTGTCCATACTGTCTGGCCTTGGAAATTTTGTGTCTTATGTTTGCTCTGATTATTCACGATTGTATCACTGCCGCGTTCTGAACAACATGTTCCGCTGCTATCGGTTCGGGGTGTGACAGATGCAACCACAACGAGGAGGGGAGGCTCTATCGCGTTGGAGCCCCGTCGGGGCAGCGCAACACTCAAGAACGCGCTACTGGAGTATAGCGCGTTCTCAGTCCGCGCCCGAAAACGGTAGAAACGCCTAAAAATTCCAACCGTGCCCCCATGCCTCCACCGGAGAGGGGGAAATCAAAGGGGAAGACCCCTGGGGACCCCTAGCATGATTCTAGGCCACCAAAACACGAATCCAAGCATCAAATCTATAGATCGGGCGAGCTCTCCCCAAATCATGAAAAAACCCCAAAATGCTCAAACGATCCCCTCTCGGCCTCCCCGTGGCCTACAAATCACCAGAATTGAACGGCAAGAGGCTAAGGCACGTCACCCTACCTCAATGGAGCGAATGCTCCGTCGAAACACCTACGGATCGCGAAGAACGCTTTAAGCTTCACGAACTCCCCACGCTTCCCACGCTTGCCGCACGCCCACGAGATCGCCTCGCCGTCGCCCACGCGTCCGCGCCGTCGCCCTGCTGAGTGGGGTCCGCCGCGCCCAAATGGGAGAGAGGGAGAGAGAGGAGTGCGGTCACGGTTGGGGAAGGAAGGAGAAAGAAGAAGAAGAAAGAGAAAGAGGAAAAGAAAAAGATAAAGAATTAGGGCTATATAGAAAATCCGAATTTTTGGAAAAATACCAAAAAATAGAAAAAATACATTTTCGGAATCCTCGGATCGCACCGATCACAACGGTACCACTCGTGCCCGGGTGAACCGCCCGGTTCGCCCGCAGCGAGCTTCCGAAGAAAAGCCGAAACACACACCGAAAATCGGAAAACACGCGGAAAAGCCGCGGAACGCCTCCGGGCCTCCGAAACGACTCCGGATCGTGCCGATCCGAACACGAAAGATGTCCGAAACGAAATTTCAGACACAACAGAGCCGGACGCTCCGAAAACCAGATCCGGGACCCACGAAGAAGGATCCGAAAGGTCCGGGATATTACATAACGACTGCCTGAACAGTCGTCATTTACTAAACTGACGACCCTGACAAGGGTGCCAATTCATAAAATGAAGACTTAAGCCCAGATGCCAATTGACTGATTTCCTGATTTCGTGGCTTTTGTAACCCTTTTACGGTGGGTTAGTTATTAGGCACTATATTCCATTCCGTGAATATAGTCCCATGTTTCACGTTGTTTTATCGATTACCCACTATTTCTCGGTGATAGACGAACTCTCCATAGGACATTCCGTTCCTTTGGACCAGTGACTTTATCATAGAGACCTCCGTAAGACTCCGCTAGCCTTGGATTCCCTCGAGGCAGTCGAGCTGGTTGTACCCTTAAAACCTATGTCACATTTGATTACCATGTCACTTTAAAGAAACATGGTATACCGGCCCTCATGACTTGCTAAGAGGATGTCATGAGAATACTCTAAATTAATTGAATGGGAAACCATGCCATTAGTGTTCTTATGAATTTGGTGCCACACTTGTGGACCTCAATTCTATCTAGCTTATCATGTCCAAGAACGAGCGACCATCGCTATATGAGCGCTTATTCTTATTATCATGGCACCCAATTAGGGAGCCGATTTCACCTAATTTTATCGTTAATCGTGATTATTTCGTTATTGTTGACTTTATACATCATGTTCAATCCTTGAAATTCTAGTCCACAAGATCTACCTTAAAGTCCCTACTAGCTTATTCCATTGAAACTCTATATTGGCTATAACCATAGTGGATGTCGAAAAATACACGATCAATGCCTGCGCATATAAGGGCCCGATCTGGTCCTGGGAGGAGCACCCAAAAGTACTAGTGCCCATGGGAGTTGTAATGATCACGGTGTGGTATTGCACCAAAGTGCATGACTAGCTTGATTAGACATTCCACAATCTCATCCTCGACTTGACATGATATGACTTGCGTGATCCGAAAAAGGTATTTATATACTTGCTTGAAACGTGATGGCTAATTCCCGACATGACATGATGAATATACTTGCTTGAATATCTTGACATTTGTTGATATAAGTTCTTGAAAGACTTGCTAGTTCACTCAATTATCTCTTGTTATACTCTCTCTCTTGTCGTTTTACGTAAACATGCATAGCTTTATTGCATTCATGTAACATGTAATTTACTTAATGCAAACTAGCTCTTGAGATATAATTCCTACTGAGCGTTCGTTCATCCAGTGTTTTCCCCTATTTTTCAGGTAAGTCTGATGACGAGACTCAATCGGATGGGGAAGGTCAAGAGTGAAGAGATTAGAGCTCTCCGTCTATCCAAGCATCTACTAGTCTTATCTTTCTATATTTTTGAGTCAATCTTTGTACTTTTACCTTTATTGAGTCTTAGCACTTTCATTAAGTGGATTGTAATAGAAGTACTTTTGAGGTTGTGATTGAATAAAGGATTGGGTTATCTTTACTTTTGCGCACTCTGTCTTTGTACACACTAACGCTCTGATTGACATGATCGATATAAACTCGTCACGCGTCTCCGAGTTCCTTCCGCGCTCGGGGAGTGACATTACCGATGCATCAGACATTGGCCTCGGATGTGTGTTAATGTAACAAGGGAGAGTCATTGCTTACTCATTCCGATAATTAAAGAAGCATGAGGAGAACTACCCAGTGCACGACTTAGAGTTGGCCACGGTAGTATTTGCTTTAAAGATCTGGAGACACTCTCTCTATGGAGAACAGTTTACCGTGTACTCCGATTACAAGAGTCTCAAGTATCTATTTTCTCAAAAAGAATTGAATATGAGACAAAGGCGTTGGCTGGAGTATCTCAAGGACTTCGACTTCACAATACAATACCATCTGGGAAAGGGTAATCTCGTTGTTGATGCCCTTAGTCGAAAGCCAAGAGCGTTATTGGCCAACTGCATGATCCAAGAATGGAAGTTACTTGAACAATTCTCTAAGCTGGATATAAGCACGGACAAGGAGAAAGGGTGTATCACCCTATCGCACATGAGGATACAACTGGATCTACTCTCCGAAATCCAAGGACTTCAAGACAATGACCCGGTACTGGTAGAAATAAAAGGCAAGTTAGAAGAACAACCTAATTTCAAGCAAGCATCAGATGGAAGATTATTGTTCCGAGAAAGGACTTGTGTACCAGATTGTCCGGAATTGAAGAAGAAAATTTTAGAAGAAGGTCACCGATCATGGTACACAATTCACCCCGGATCTACCAAGATGTACCAAGACTTGAAACGGACCTTTTGGTGGCTCAACATGAAAAGGGAGGTAGCAGACTTTGTGTCTTGCTGTCTCACGTGCCAACAAGTCAAGGTGGAACACCAAAAGTCTGCCGGTAAGCTACATCCTCTAGATATTCCTAAGTGGCAGTGGGAGGATATCGGCATGGACTTCATTATGGGTCTGTCTAAATATAAAGGAGGACATGATGTAATATGGGTCATCATAGATCGATTGACCAAGTCAGCTCACTTCCTACCGATAATGAGCCGATGGTCAGTTGATGTTCTTGCTGCCTTATATATCAAAGAAGTCGTCAGATTGCATGGAGTTCTTGTTTCGATCGTGTCTGACCGAGACTTGCGCTTCACTTATCATTTTTGGAAGGGTCTACAATATTCATTGGGGACAAGACTCAACTTTAGTACATCTTTTCATCCTCAAACGGATGGTCAGACTGAGAGAACGAATCAAGTTGTAGAGGACATGCCACAAGCTTCTATTATTAATTTTGGTGGAAGCTGGCATGATCATCTACCCATGGTCGAGTTTGCATACAACAACAGCTACCAGGCAAGTATTCAAATGGCACCCTTTGAAGCATTGCATGGAAGGAGTTGTCGTTCACCAATATGCTAGGATGAAGTTGGAGAAAAGTAACTTCTAGGCCCGAACATGGTAAGAGATACCACTGAAAAGATTCAACTAATTAGAGAAAGACTTAGGATGACTCAGTCTAGACGGAAGACTTACGCCGATATTAGAAGGAGAGACCTCGAGTTCCAAGATGGAGATCACGTCTTTCTTAAAGTTTCTCCATGACAAGGAATTAGAAGATTTGGTGTTAAGGGCAAGCTTACAGCAAGATATATCGGTCTCTTCGAAGTGCTAGAAAGAGTTGGTGAGGTTGCCTATCGAATCGCCTTGCCTCCGCAACTATCCGAAGTACACAATGTATTTCATATTTTTATGCTCAAGAAGTATGTTCATGATCCGTCTCATGTCATAGATCATGACAACCTAGTGATACAAAAGGATCTCACATTAGAACAAAAGCTTTTTAAGATCCTTGATCGCGAGATTCATGTACTAAGGAATAAGACGATTCCCATGATAAAGGTACAATGGAACAAGTGCTTAGAACAAGAAGCCAAATGGGAGACTGAAGAATTTATGAAGAAAAGATTCCCTGATTTATTTCAAAATGGTAACTATCCTGCACCCTCCATGATTACATGTAATTGAATTTGGTGACCAAATTCTTCTATGTGGGGGAGGGTGTATCAACTCGGATAAATATAGGAATAAATAAATAAATCCTGCAAATAAAATAAACAAAATATAAATATCCAACTCACAAGCCCTCATTATTGGGCTTCAACCCATATACACTCAAAGCCTAGATGAGTCTCACATAGGTGAGATATACCAAATGGACCTTTAGCCCATAACCTCTTCCCCAGTGGGAAGGTAGTGCTTAGGATATATGTGTATATACAGATTATAGAGAGGTTTTGTTACAAACCCAAACTTCATCACGTTCGAACATGTATTAGCCTTAGGGTTTCAAACCTAACCAAGAAGGTGGTTGTACATATAGTAGGATGGTGATATACGTGAGAAACTTTAGACGAGTTAGGATTGCTTTCATGGGAAACTTCTATCGCAATAGGATTCTAAACACCAAACAATATATATATAACCCCCATCGAGCAAGCAAACGTCTTTTGCTTTGTTGTTGCTATTCCTTCTGTTCGATGACGACCTGCTGCTCTATGAAGAAGAGTTCTCCTTCTTCCTTCTGCTACGTGCATCCTACAGATATTAGAGAAGCTTGCTTCTCCTTTCTTCCTCCAATTGTCGTTCAAGCTACTACGGTGAAGAAGCTGCAGTGTTGCTACTGCTGTTGCCTCTGTCGCTAATACGTAGAGGAGAATTCTCTCCTACCTCTGCTTCCCGTTCGTGAAGAGGAACTTGCCTGCTTCCTTTCCTCCCGTCGAATAGTCCTCCTGCCACAGTTGTTGTGAAGAAGTTTTCTTCTTCCTCGCTGTCGTGGTTGTTGTTAACTGCTACTGCTGCTCTTATTAATTCTCGTAGTCCTCTATTCATCGTCCAGATCAACCGAAAAGGGTAGGTGTTCTCAAGATACGAAGCCCAACATGATAATCACAGTAAATCCATGCATATTGGTCGTCTAGCATTTATTCCATGACTGTTGTTGGAGTTTTATGAAGCTTTACTGAGTTTTTACAAATAGCGACCAGGTCATAGGCGCTTATTGAATGAACGCCTACGCGAGCAGTCGCTAATTTCTTGCAAATTACGATAGTGACTAGGGCGCAGTTTAATGAGTGACCTTGCGCCAACTGCTAATTCTTTTAGTGAAACTAATAAACACCACATGTTAAAATTTAATATCTATAAAATGTAGCGTTAAAAATTCTACATGAGCGTGTTTCGGGAACCATTATATTTTTCTCTGTCTATCCATGTCTTTACTTTCTTGATTATGTGAACTCCAAGTTTATGAACATTGTTATGTGTTTAAAAATGTACCTGCCCGATACGTAGCATCAAACAAAGAAGGAGCGACAATCACATTGTCGCTATTTAAAGACTAAGCGCCCTTATACGGTGGTGTTGATTGTAAAACATTTTGTGAAAAAATGAAATATGTGGAAATTATAATTCTGGGACATGACAGTAGACTAATTTAAAGATTGGGCGCCATTGTGGACGATCGCCAATTATAATTGAATTAGGTGATTCTGGAAAATTACAAGAATTAGCGCCAGTTCAAAGAGTCGCTAATTATTAGTAATTTAAATTGGATTATTGTAAATATAAGATTGAGCGACCTCTCAGAAAGTCGGTATTTCTGAATATAGCGACCTCTGATAAGGCGCCAATTCTTCTCTCTCGGTTTTATCACGTTTTATGGCCCATATCTCGGGTTTACTTGGCACTCTCATCTCACATCCGTAGATGAAGTCCCTGTTTTGTTTCTATCGATTACACACTCAATTCTTGGTGATGATTAGACCCTCAACAGGATATTCCTTCCTTTGGACTGATCCTTTATTCATTGAGACCTCCGTAAATCTGCGCTTGTCTTGGATTCCCTCAAGGTCAGTCGAGCAGGTTGTACCCTAAAAACCCTAGAACCCTTACGTGTCACGTCACTCTGAAGAAACGTGATGCTCTAGCCCTCATAGAGTGTTGTTTCTGGCCTCTTGTGAGAAGTCTGTTCTGACAGCAATTAGCGACACTGACTTAGGCACCAGAAGGAATTGGCGACCAGTCAAGTGGCGTTATTTCACTGATTTAGCGACCTGAACCGGGGTGCTATTTCATCGAACCAGATAGTGGGTGATATTTATGTAGTTGATGGCGACTGAGTGGGCGCCAATTACCTAGTTTCATGACATGTCTTGGTTTTCATGAGGTATTAATGATGTGTCATACTTGTTCAAGTTCCACCTTTATACTCCTTCATTCGTGAAATCCACCTTATCATCCTACAATGGTTTATTCCTTTACAACTCTATATTGGCTATAACTATAGTGGATGTCTAAAATATATATGACTCAATGCTTGTGCATATAGGGACCGATCTGGTCCTGGGAGGAGCACCCGAAAGTACTTGTGTCTATGGGAGTTGATTGATCACGGTGTGGCATTGCACCGAAGTGCATGACTTGCAAGATTTGACATTCCATGACTCGTGCTTGACTTGTACTTGACTTGACATGACATGACTTGCGTGGCCCGGAATGAGTATTTACTTGCTTGATATTATAATAGCCAATTCTCATAACATGTTATTACATACTTGACTATCTTGATATACATTACATGATTATCTTGAAATCTTGTTAGTCCATCTACATGACTTCTTGTTATTCCGCTCTCGACATTGTCATGCGTACATGCATAGCTAGACTTGCATTCATGTAACATGTAATTTACTTAAAGCAAGTTTGTACTTGAGATATAATTCCTATTGAGCATTCGTTCATCTAGTGCTTTCCTCTATTTTTTAGGTAACTCCGATGACGAGAATCAATCGGATGGGAACGGGAACGAGTAAGGAGCGTAGAGCCACCCCGGTCATGAAAGCGTCTATCTAGTCGTGTTTTTCCTATTTCCTGAGTCGATCATTGCAATTTTCTTTATTGAGTCAAGAATGTCCGTTAGTACTCTTTTCTAAAGAGGAGATTATGTAATGGATTTATCTTAATGGTTATTATGAATAAATTGGACTTTGTTATCTTGCAATTTGTGCATCTCTGTCTATAAGGTCGAATTCCTTATGCTCTGATTGACATGATTGATATAAATTCGTCACACGTACCGGGTTCCTTCCGCCATCGAGGAGAGTGTTCCTCGTAGTCAAGCTGTGTATCAGCAACTGTGATTGTCTTTGGGGTTCGGCCCCGTTTGTGCTGTGGTTTAATAGCGTGTGAGTGTTGATCCTAGGCTGTGGTTTGTGCAGTCGGATCCTGTTGGAGACGAAGTCTCTGTGTGTGGTTGGAGTTCATCTCCATGTGCTTCATTGTGAAGCAAGTGAAGCCTCACCAGTTTGGTGAAGGGTGGAAGTAGGCGGACTGGTGTCCGATCGAACCGCCTAAAAATTACTCGTGCATTATGGTTGTATGTTTGATCGTTTATTCCATCTATCATAATCGTGTGAGTTCGGTGAGCTCGAGAGAGAGAGTTTACTTCGTCTTAGTTTAGTTCAATTTCCAGAATCTTGTTAATTCTGTAATTAGTTTAAAATTTGTCACTACAATTTGGAGACAATTCAACCCCCCCTTCTTGTCCGCGCGCTATCTCTGGGCTAACAATCTGGTATCAGAGAGGGTCTCTATTTTTTGGATCAACCTAACGGTTGTAGAGTAAAGATCCTTTGGAAATGGCCAGTAAGGGAATACTCCCAGAGGGACATTCTATTCATAGACCTCCATTTTTTGATGGGTCGAACTACCCATACCGGAAGAACATGATGACTGTGTTCTTGCGAGCATAGGAACACGATGTTTGGAGGGTCGTTAATAAGGGTCCTTATCAATTGCCTTTTGATGAGGACAATTGGACTGAAAAACATATCAGAAAGTCTTGTGCTAATTTAAAGCTATGAATATCACTCGGTGTGCTATACATCCAAATGAATACTCACGCATCTCCATGTGTTCATCCGCATAGGAAATGTGAGAAAAGTTGAGGTTAATCTATGAAGGCACATCAGAAGTAAAGGAAACAAAAGCAAATCTGTTAATCTGTGATTACAAGTTGTTTGCAATGAAGCCCGATGAGACAATTACATAGATGTTCGCCAGGTTGAGTGAAAAGACCAATGGGCTGAAAGCATTGGGAAAGGATTAAATGAACCAAGAGTTGGTGAGGAAGGTTCTGCGGTCCTTGTCACCGCAGTGGCACACAAAAGCAACCATCATCGAGGATTCGAAGGACCTCACAACGCTCACTTTGGATGAGCTAATTGGGTCGTTAATGACCTATGAAATCAACATCAAGAGAATGGAAGAAGAGAGCAAGAAGAAGAAGACAATTGCTTTGAAGGCATATCCACAGTCTGCTGAAGAGAGTGATGGTCGATCCAATGCATACAGTGATGAAGAAGAGCTGATGGCTCTCATTACAAGACGAGCAAGAAAATACTTCAGAAAAGCACGGAAGGAAGGAAATTTTCTAAAGAAGTTTCTGAAGAAAAATTTTGCCAAGAAAGGAGAGACATGAAAGAAAGAGGAAGTTATTTGCTATGAGTGCAAGAAAGCTGGACACATGCAGGGTGAGTGCCCCGAGCTTCAAAAAAATTTCAAGAAAGCAAAAGGAAAGAAGTCGAAGGCTATGAAGGCAACTTGGAATGACGAGGATGATGAAGACTCCAAGAGCGAGGAAGAGGAAGATGAGCTGAACGAGCTAGTCCAGAAATTATGCTTGATGGCTAACGACGATGAGGTAAATTTCGACAATGAGAATCTGAACAATGGCAATTGGCATATGCTGGTCTTTTTCAGAAATACAAAAAGTCAAATCTGAAAATAAAAATCTGAAAAAGAAGTTTAATGATTTTATTCACTCGAAATCGTCATGTGATAAGTGTAGTTCTTTTGGAGTAGAACTTGAGAAAATTAAAGGTGAGAATGAAATTTTGCAATCCAAAATAACATTGTATGAGGATGAACTTGCATGCTTAGAAGTAGAGAAATAGGATGCTTATAATGCTGTAGGAAATTTGAAAGTTGAAAAAGAAAAATTGGTGAAGGGGCTAGAAAAACTTACCATGAAACTGAATGAATGCGAAAGGAAAAAGAAGGAAGTTGAGAGCAATTGTGAGATCATGCATGTTGAATTAAAGAACTTGAAAAATGCTATTGAGAAAGAAATCATGGAAAAACAAAAATAAAAAGAGACAGTTAAGAAGAATTTCAAAGTTCAAGAAATGGTGTGGGCTACAAGCCCAATAATAAAATATGTTTGAACATAAGAGATTTCAAAAAACTTTTGATTCATGCTTCAATTCTTTTGTTGATCATACTCGAAATGTATATAGGAGGAATAAAGTCACTTATTTTTATTGTCGCATGATTGATCATTCAATGTTTGTTTGTGATTTGATGAAGGGCGATGATAAGTGGTATGAAAGTAGGTTCACAAATTTTCATGCTCAGAGTAGTACTAACACTTCGGAACCCAAGCTTGCTTGGGTACCTAAATCAACTTGAGATTTATCTTGTTTGTGCAGGTCTGCTTAAGAGCCAGATGGAACAAATGGTACCTGGATAGTGGATGCTCTAGGCATATGACAAGTAATAAGGACCTCTTTGCAGACCTAGAGGAGAAGGATGGAGGACAAGTCACATTTGGTGGAAATGATAAAGGTAAAATTGTCCGCATTGGTCGTATAGGTAAGAATTCTAATCATTTCCTTGATGATGTTTTACTTGTAAATGGGTTGAACCATAGTTTGCTGAGCATTTGTCAGTTGTGTATATATATATATATTCGAACTTCAACTTTATATTTCATTACTAACTCAAGTACAACCACAAATTCAATTTCCATTATGTACTAGACTCAAGAAATAAGAAAATTACATAGACTCAATCTAAACAATTTAGACTTTCTAAGTCTTCACTCTCATCTTGACAATACTTTCATTTGCTCTCGGACCCGCTACTTGTATAACCCGAATCCGAATTCGAATCACTTCCATCTCCTGAAAAGATTGAAAATATGTAATGAGCACACTTTCCCAGTACGTATCTTCGCATCAACATGAAGGCACTATTAAAGTAATTAACAATTTACCTCTAAAGAATAAGATAAAAATCATGCGAATGCGATTAATCACGCGATTAAACCAAAGTAACAAGACGATCAAGTAAGTTAGAATGAGAGCAAGTACGAACTAGCAAGAATGTAACAAGAACATGATATTGGCCTTTCATGAATAAGAATCTATCGAGAATGTACTAGCAAGTCACATAATCATCACTCTAGTATCTTTTGCTGATGAGCAAGTACTTCGTGAATTTCTGTGGAATATCAAGCAAGAAAGTCATGTACAAGAATGTTAGGTCATGTCGTATTGTGAATTTTCACTTATTTATAGAGAAAGTACTCCCAGCGTAATGCGACGCCAATAGCATCATATCCCATGGTTTATAATAGTATGTTTTCGACAATCAGTCGAGGGGACTAGCATAGAGCCCTTGAACACAATCAATGCTCGATCCCATCTTCAAGTATAAATCAAGCTTTTTCCACGCATGTAACAATAAAGTATGGCCAAGAATGTTATAAGTTCAATAAGCTCATGATAACAATAATTCAATGAATGAATGATTTAATAAGAATCATGAGAAATCAAGAATGACTTAAGCAAGGTTATGCTTATGGAAATAAATCGGCAGCATAACGGTACATTCTTTATTTTCCATTCATCATTTTAGATTTCTTGATCAATATGATAAGTTCTAGATCATTAATAGTCCATCTAGAAACCTTGGAATATCAACCCTTGGTCCACCTTGGGTTAAAAATACTCAAGCAGTGTGACGGTCGTGTACTGGGCCGTTACATGATGTGACGCTCCAGTATTGGGCCGTTATATTAGTCTGAATCTAGAACTAAGAAATCGGACTCAGTTGAATGTGACGGTCGTATATTGGGCCGTTACTTGTGCCTGACGGTCCAACATAGAGCCGTTACATTACTGATAACCAAAAACATCGATAGTGTAATCTAATCAATGGGCTTTAATGGTATAACCAACTCGGCGTCCTAGTGAGAATCACAGGCTCGCGGAGAATTACGGAGGTCTTGAAACAAGATTTCCTAGTCCATTGGAAGGAATATCCAATAGAGAGATCCTCATGTCCAAGAATAATGTTCCTATAGTGTAAAGTGAACTAATGGACAACATACCGGAATATGCGCAATATACTTAAAGAAATGACTCTATTGATAAAGAGAATGTGTGACGATGTGAAACCATGAGAAAACTCCGTCAATACAACATTTGAGGAATCATGATTTAAATACAAAACTATCGAATTTTGGCACCTGAAATTAACATAAAAATAACCTAAGACACATTAATCATGTAATTTGATCATGAATCAATAACTAAACTTGAAGTCATGATAACATGTCCAACTTAGCTATCTAAGCTTATTTATAAGTAAACTTAACTAGTTATTATTCTGCCTTGGAATGGCAGAACACAGGGGTCTGACGGTCTAGGATAGGCGTGTTACAGTGCTTGTGACGATTTATCGGGGGGCCGTTACAGTGGTGTAACGCTCCTACTAGGGTGCGTCAGAGACAATAAAATAATAAAAGCACAACAGGGTGTGACGGTCTATCGTAAGGCCGTTACATTCATGTGACGGTCTTACGTTGGTGCGTCAGAGAATCTGCTGGCAGTAAACTAAGTAAAGGTTTATGAAAACACAACATGCCTGGAAATCAAAATACTACCACTGTCCTAGCCATGATAACGAAGTATAGGCCAACTATATGCATGGGTTTAGTGAATAGATAGGATAATATCTTTTAATTTCCATTTAGGGCTAAGAGATGCATGAATGTATAGAACTATTAGATCATGAAATTCTTAGTCTATAATGCATGAAATCAAGCACAACCAGAGAGCTTTTATTCCTAACAAGTTGTTTTTGCCAATCATGAGATAACCTACCTCTTCTAAAACCTTTAAACTTCGAATTTGATGCTAGGTGTTACCCTTAGTCCATTGTACTTATTGTGATAAATCAGCAACTTCAATCTGCTCTATTTCCTCAGCCTCTTGACCTAAGGATGTGAAATTTTGAGGGTAAGAAGATGAAACTATTAGGAACAAAAAGTTCTAAAAGATTGAACTCTAATTACCTCGTTTAGACATCCTAATCTCTAGATCTTCAGGGAACTTGCGTTCAGATTTCTGGGTTGCTAAGGTTGAATCAGCAACTTTGGAAGCTTCTATCTCCTTGGTTGCTTGATCTCCTAGCACGAAATTTGGAGAGCTATTAGTCTAATATATTATAAACAAAATGTCGTAAGGAACTTACCCGAAATTATGACTCCTTACCTTGATTCTTCACGAGCCAAAAGTAAGGGACGCTCAGTTCAGAACTAGGTCATATTTATAGGGTTTTGCAGATTAGATCAATTCTAGAGTCCTTAATTTGCCAGAACATAATCCCTAAGAGTCCTTAGTAATGTTATAAGCTTCCCTAAGTCGATCTCTTGTAGATAAGATTACAAAGTTCTAATCTTTTTGCTCGTTCTTCCTTTCACGGAACTAACAGAGTGTAACGCATCCAGCCTAGTGCGTTACAGGACTGTGACGGTCGCCCGATAGACCGTTACATTCAACGTGTATAGAGTTTCAATTTAATAAAACTCTTTTATTCATTTATCCACATAATTATCTTATATAAATAGTATTTATCCTAAAAATATGTGAATAAGCTAATTACCCTTCTATAATATGGGCCAAACTTGATGGGCTTGGTCCATAAACCCTTTGGATTATCTTTAAATAGGTTATGTTAATTATTTAACCTAATTGGGCCTTATAATGACTTATTGATCCCATATTCTATTTATTAATTTATTTAGACCTTTATAAATTTTAGAAAATAATTAAATATTCCTAAAATAATTTATAAAAATTCTGGGGTCTTACAGCATGTGCTAGAACAAGAGATTGAGAGCTATAAAACTGCAAATAGAGTATTGAATGAGAGCATTGTTTGCAGTGAACAGGAGATAGCTAGCTATGAATTGCACATTGCATCTCTTGAATCTGAAATTGTAGACTTAAATGCATCATTGTCTAAATTTGTCAAAGGGAAGGAGAACTTAGATAAAATACTAGGTGTTAAGGTCAACTTTCAAAAAGAGGGTCTTGGATATTCTCCAATCAACAAAAAGTCTTTTGAATCAAAACTAAAAATCTTTTTTGTTCATGCTTCTAATATCCCTAGCACTTCAAAAGCTCCTCCTCCTATTACACAAACAAAAATTTATGAAAAATATTTTGAGAAAACGAAAAATGTTCACACAAAATCCACCATGGAAAAAGGATTTCAAAAAATTCAAGGTGGGCGGAAAATGAAATCAAATGTTGAATGTTTCTATTGCGGATTGAATGGACATGTGATGGATGATTGTGTTGTCATGAAAGAGGATGACAAACATGCATGCCAAGATAAATATGTTTTCAAATCAAAAGGAAATGTTTCTTGCTTTCATTGTGGTAAGCTAGGCCACAGGATGAAAAATTATTTTTCAAAGCAGAAAAGTGAACAAAATACTTTTAATAGAAAAAGAAATGTTTCTTGTTCTATTGTCATAAACTTGGACATGTCATGGATAATTACTTTGTGAAATAAAATGATGATTATTGTGCCATGAATGCTAAGTTTGATCTTCAAAGAAAATTCAATGACAAACATGCCTTTTGTCCTCAAAGGTTTTCAACTAACAAGGAAAAGTTCTTTGGAAAAACTTTTGCTCATAATGATAAATCATTTGTTAAAACTACTTCTCCTTGTTGCTATCATTGTGGGAAGTAAGGGCATGTTATGAAAGAATGTTGGTTTTTAAAAACTAATAATTTTCATACTTCTAGAATGAATGCTAGGTTTAATTTTATTAGACCTAGATCTTTTAGAAATAGGAGATGGAAATTTTTTGAAAATGCATTTGCTCTTAAAAGAAAATCCTTTGCTAGAAATGCCATCCCTCAATACTTTTATTGTGGAAACCATGGACATGTCATTGAGGATTGCAGGATCATGAAGGATGATGATATAGTGGCAATGAAAAAGTCAAAGAAAATATTTGGAAGATATGCTACTAACATCCAAGGACCCAAGAAGGCTTGGGTGCCAAGATCCGATAAATGAGTCGGTTGTTATGAAGGTGTGTCTTGAGGTAAATAAAGAATGAAATGAGTTCCAATAAAATAGAGCAAGGCACACTCATAAGGTAAAACCCCAACTTTACCTTTTATTGTCAAACTTGGTGATTTTGATGTTTTCACTTCTGTTGCTTTGTTATGTTGGTGGAATCATGTTTTACATTTCTTCACAAGCCATACATGTTTTCATTGAATGAATATTTGGTATATCAAATGATGATATGTGAAATGACAGATCAAGTCTGTCATGAAGCTATCACTATATGAGAGGTGATCTTAGGATCAACGTACTCTACCTTGTACTAATATTCAAAATTTCAATTTGGTTGGCTTATGAGGATTCATGTATTTTGAATGGAATTGATTTACCTTTAATTTGCATATCTTTCAAATTGAATCTGGAAAACTCTCTTGTTTCAAAAAGGCAAACATTTCTGAACTGTGAATTGCTTATTCTTTAATGCAACAATGGGCATTGGATGATGACCATGACTTAGTTTAAAGCATGTTGACTGTGTGTGTGGTTGATTTGCATGATCGATAAATTACTTGATTTGTTCAATCTGAAAATTTATCTCATGCAATACCATTTTGAGCGATCATGGTCGAATGTTTGGGTTGTAAGGAAAATAGTTGTTCATGATAAAGCCTGAAATGAAATGCTCATGGTTCTGTGTTAAATTCTTTGAAAACTCAACTCATGCATTTACTGATTTCATGCTCACTTGAGTATTCAAGAATGCACAAAAATTGAAATCTCCATAAAAAATATCCTATTGGCATTTTTGCATATCATTCACATATCATGCATGCTTTGTGAATTTGAGTCTCTTGCATACTTTGACTTATTTATGCTTAAAAGCCATGATTTATGGGCACATAAAATAAAAAAAATGCATATTACATATTCATGCATATAGGGCATATGTATATATTTCATGATAATTACATATCTTGAATCATGAGTACTTGCATGAATAGTTTGTTAAAACCTTACTTGTTCATACATTCCCCCTTCGTCTAATTTTGAGCATAAACTTTGGATTTGAAAGATGGAAGTCATAGTGTGCATAGTTGCATATATTGCATACTTATCACTCATATAGTGTATACTCATTTCATTTGAAAGATGAAGCTCATTGTGTGCCTATGTGCATATTTGGCATTTTCAGCATGCATATAGTGCATACTTTGAGATGCATCATTTTGAATACCGCTAACCTTCATGAACTGAAACTTCATAACATTGGGCGTTTAATTTGCATCTTGCATTGCATTCTCATGTTGTTATAGGTTGCACGCATAAGAGTTTGTGCATTAGATGCATTTGGAACATTCATATAAAATCTAAAATTCTGCATTCATGATGCACTCTACATTACATATTTACATGTTTCCGTTGTATGCTTGCATGTTAATATATGCTAAAACCCCTTCTTTGAAACTTCTAAGACCTCATATCTCTTGATAAATAATGTTGCATCTGAGTCTTAACTATTGTGCTTAATGTTAAACACTCAGGGGGAGCATTTCCTGTTTAGTACATTCACATAGGGGGAGCTACACTATCTTGTGTTGAGTTAAATTTTCTCCATACATGTTAAATCAAATTCTCACACTTCATGCACTTTAATGTGAAAAAGAGTGTTATTCATAAGGATATAGGAATTTCATTTCAACACTATAAAGTAATTAAACTTGCTGCATTTATGATAAAGAGGCAGTTGAGGAAAAAGATGCATGCCTCAGCTGAAAAAATTTGGATGAAATGAAAGGTAGAGCAATGCTTAGTCTCACTGAGTAAACTGGATACACATCACCTGAGACGTGATGTGGTTCATTTCTGAAAAGTGTTGACTAAAGTACCTCTGTTCAAAATGAAGTGAAATGGTTCAATATTCTGAGTAATCGGGGATTCTGGCATGAGCTCCATGTGTCTCCTTGCGTAAAAAGGAATTATTTGAACCTGATCACTCTAAGAGAAATTCAGATTGTCAATGTGATATTTTTTGAGAAAAATTCTGATGAAAATTTGATTGAGGCAGAGCGAAGCCTCCAATATGCTGTTCTCTAGATTTAAATGCAGTATGTGTAATTACTCTTGTGTTTAATTGAAAATCTGGATATCCATATGGCTAAAGCCTATTTTCATGTTATTCACTTATATGCATGGTAATTTGATTTGATATATATTTTAAAATTTTGATTGACTGCATGACATGTTGTATGTCTTCTCATATCTTTTTGTACACTCTCCTAGGTGTACACATGAGCATCCTGGTTTTAATACTTACCTGCACTTTTTATACACCTATCCTCTCACTATAAATAAAATGGGGAAGCTATGTTGCATGTATATACTTTTATCTGCTTGAAGGTCAATCATACTTGATTATTCTACTTGCACTCAACATGTCCATATTGTCTAAACTTGCATCTCAAACTTGTGCAATTAGTTCATGCATATCATGCATATTTTGAGTTGCATCTTCTTGAACATATTGTGGATGTGATTCTCTTAATAACCCCATTATCTGTCAGTTTTTGTCAATGACAAAGAGGGAGAGGTGGATTTTCTGTGCTTAATTCATGAAGATAGTATTTTACATTTTCCATGTGCATTCTTCTTGAGAATAGCTCTGAATTTCTCCTGCCCATATTTGGTTGAACCTGTTCATTATGTTTATACGAAAGGGGGAGAAAGAATGGTAGTTTTTGGTTTGCTACTATCATGTATTCACCATGTTGATCCCCATTTCTGATTTTGTCAAAGGGGGAGAGAGAGCATTAATGCATAACATTTTGTCATCATCAAAATGGAGGAGATTGTTGTGCATGTGATTTTGATGATTACAAAATGACTTTGTTACTTGATCTTGTGCTTGAATGGTTATTCATGTTTTCATGTGCTTGGATCTCCTTATCCTCTTGCTATAGAGTTTGAAATTGTTGTGAAGATTTAGTAGTGAGATTGCTTTGTATTGAATGAGAATGAATTTGTGAAACATGCTTGAAAGAATGCCATCAACACGAATGAGTCTTTATGCTCATTTGAATGCGAGTCATGCTCACTTGTTTGTAATAGCTTAACTCTCACTTGAATGTCAGTTATGCTCATTTCAATACAGTGTGCTAATATTCTTGCATTACATGAATGAGTCTTGATAGACATCAAATAGAACTCAAGAAAATACTTAAATAAGTCATCTTGTTGTCCACCATTCAGAACTTGTGTTAATTCTATCTCCATTCTTCAAAGAACCATTGGTAAGGCTTTGCAATTCACATATCTTCAGTTCAGTGAATTTTGGGTAAGAAAGCTACAGTGTGTTGACCCAGAATACTTGTGAATAGATATACATGTGGTTTCATGTACCTTTTTCATGGGTCATTATGGTTTGAAGATGTATGCTTCATGCATTTTCTATATGAGGTTTTGAGGGTCATACATGTTATTCAAATGCATGGGTTATGATGTTGATTTTTGGTTGAGACGCCTTGGGCTTTCATACATATTCTTCTAAGTTGCTAAAGACATGAATGTGGTTCATGCACTTTCTACTTGAAGCTTTTAAGCTTGTGATGTGTTTGAAATAGTCATACAAGACTTCTGAGAGTTGGTTCTATATTGCTCATGCATTGCATGAATACTTGATCTTGTGAACTAGGCACTAAAAGCTTGATTTATTGACTTGATGTGTGAAAGATTTGCATGAAGTTGGCTCTTTTGAAGATGGCTTCAATTAGGTCTCAATCAATGAGATTGTGTTCATTGAACACACCTTTCTAATTGAATGATATCATTCATGACGTCATTGTGGTTTCAATGTGTGGATGCATTTGTGATATTGTATGGTTCCTCATACCTGTGTGGTTGCACATTGTCTGATCATGTCATTGGTCTTGAGCTATATATTTGCTTCTTACATATGCAAATGAATATCCCTCACTTGATGCTATTTGATGTTGAATATTTTGTAGATACACGAATGCTATTTGAATGTTTGAGTTTCCATGGCTTTATATTTGAATGCTTGAGTGATTCCAAGTTTATCAAATGCTAAAGATTGTGGCTCATGTTTTTAGGGAAACATTTACTTGATGCTATGTGCATTTGGATGTGTAAAGATATGGAGTTGGATGTGGAAGATTTGGTTGATTCAATAAAGTGATTGAATGGTTGAGCTCCCATGTCATTATATTTGATTAAGTGAGAGATTCATGTTCATCATATCAAAACCTTGTCATATGGTGAATGTGTTTTTGAGGGTTGAATTGAGAAGCAAAATACATGATTAAATGGGTTCAATGATGTGTTTTAATGTTAACATGTTCATAGTGTTGTTGCTTGATGCAAAGATTTTGATTCTCAACTAACCAGTTACTTTTTCATATTTTTAGGATGAAAATACATGGTTAATCTTCATGGGATTATGGTAACATCTAATCACTTTTATTCCCTTGGATTCATGGAGGTTTGAAGTGTTTTTATAGCCCTTTCTAGCATGGGTCCACCCATAGGGTCGACCCCCAAGTGTTCTAGATCGAACAGAACACATTTTTATGACGCTGTATGCAGGGGTCGACCCATGGGGTCGACCCACACTGCATGGGTCGACCCCATGGGTCGACCATTGAGTTTCTAGGCTATTTTTATGGTCTGGCCGCCCTCTGGATGCCCGAGGGTCGACCCATGGGGTCGACCCATTCTGGCACGGGTTTTGCGAATCCGATTGAAACCCATTCTAAACCTTTCCAAATATTACCATACTACCCCCCCAAAGGTTCCTAAATATATTAGGGGGTTTCTAACATGTATTGGGAGGGTTATATGAGTCTTTTATCTAGTCCTTATATATATGAATGTGAACTCCGGATTTTTAAGAGAATGAACCCTAATGCTTATTTGTGTTGTCTTGTAGGAGAAGAAAAAAGGGGAAAAGCAAGAGGAGCTCTTGCAAGGTGGTTATCATCTACATCCATGAAGATTTGGAGCTCGAGGTAGAAGAAGAAAAGAAGCAGCTCGAGAAGAGGAACAAGAGGACGCCAAAATCGTCTCCATCCGACAACGAGCCAAGAAGAACCGGATTGTTTTGTGAAGGGGGAGCTTTATACTTCTTGAATCTTTTTTGTTTCAGTTCTTAGAAGTTGTTTTGAGGCTAGAGCATTTACTTGTGAACTCATTATATATTTCTGAACGATTTTGTTGTGTGGGTGTTCGGAGAAAGAGTTCTCTGAGTGTTTGGTTGACGCGTGTGAGTCATTTTGTGCGGAGCATATCCACGTGTGTGCTTGGACATTTTGTGGGGTTTGTTCGCCGTGTGTGGTTGGGAGTTTACTCCCGTGTGGTTGTGTAGGCTTCGCCCTATGTGTGTGTGTGTTGGAGCTCGGCTCCGTATGTGTGTGGGGATTTATCCCCGGACTGTTTTTACAGCAGTGAAGCCTCACCGATTTGGTGAGGGGTGGACGTAGGGAGCCCGTCGTGGTCCCGAACCACCTAAAAAATCCCCATGCATTATGC
Source organism: Amorphophallus konjac (assembly GCA_022559845.1). Taxonomy (NCBI): domain Eukaryota; kingdom Viridiplantae; phylum Streptophyta; class Magnoliopsida; order Alismatales; family Araceae; genus Amorphophallus; species Amorphophallus konjac. The sequence goes on along the minus strand of CM040119.1, from coordinate 171,382,481 downwards.
CTTGCATTGTGGTTTGTGTTTTGGTGGTTTGCTTTATCGTTCATATCTATTTATCCATTCGAGTGAGTACGGTGAGATTGAGAGAATCAAGTTTATTCTAATTAGTTTAAATTCCTCAATCTTACTAATTCCGCTGTGAGTAAGTTTAAGTTTTTAGTTGGACATAATTTTAGTAGAGGGTTCTATTCACCCCCCCCCTCTAGAACCGTGTTCCTGCACTACGGGACCCAACACTGAATAATTGTAAATACAATTTGGAGAAATTCGATGCAAAGAGTGATAGAGGTATTTTTCTTGGTTATTCACTTACCCCTAGAGCATACTGAGTTTATAACATGCACACTCTTGTGGTAGAGGAGAGCACCCATGTTATCATTGATGAATATACTTCAAGAATGTCTAACAAAGATACTCATTTCTTGGATGTAGGGCATCAAGAAAAAGAGGAGAAGAGAGATGGTGAAAATCAAGTCAATGTGGATCAAGCAGAGTCGAGCCAAAGAAATAATGAAGCTCCAGCCCAAGAAGAACCCACACAAGAAAATCAAAATCAAGATCTCCCAGGGTAATGGACGTTTCACAGAGATCATCCTTAAGAGAATGTTATAGGAAATGTGGAACATGGAATAAGAACAAGGGCATCACTCAGGGAAGTTCTTGAAACTGATTATATTGCCTTGTTCTCTCAATTTGAACCAAAGTCTGTAGAAGAAGCTCTAAATGACAATTCCTGGATCTTGGCTATGTAGGAGAAATTGCACAAATTCCAAAGGAATAGGGTGTGGTTTCTTGTGCCTAGACCTAAGAATCACCCAGTGGTTAGCACTAAGTGGGTTTTTAGAAACACGCTTAGTGATCAAGGGGTGGTGATTAGGAATAATGCCCGGCTTGTAGTCAAAGGCTATAGTCAAGAATTAGGAATTAACTTTGATGAATCATTTGCACCTGTGACTAGGCTAGAAGTTGTTAGAATATTACTTGCCTTTGCATGTTCTCGCAACATTAAACTTTTTCAAATGGATGTTTAAAGTATATTTTTGAATGGTTTTATAAAGGAGGACGTGTATGTTGAACAGTCACCGTGTAACACCCTTGGAATTTTCTAGGATTTTCTAAGAATTAAATAAAACTATTAAGCATTTAAAAAGCTTAATGGACTATTTAATGAATTCTGGGTTAAGTAAATTAATTAGAAGGCCAATTATTAACTTGATAAATAGGCCCACTTAAAATAGGCCCATAAACCCAATTCTAACACTTTTAGGCCCAAGCCCAACTCTAGAGACGTAATTAGGATAATTTCCTACTTTAATTAGATAAATAGGGGATAAATAGGGCTTAAATTTGAGTTGAATTCAAATTTCTGGCGTCCAGGACAAGTCGTGGTCAGTCGCGCGACCGCGACCTGCTGAAGGCGGTCCAAAGATGACTGCTACTTAGTTCCATAAAAGGAAATGTTTAAACCCTGGAAAGTCTAGATTTTTATCCTTCCAATTGCCAAGGATCGATGTGATCTGGCATGGGAACTTACCTAAGGACTCTTAGGGATCAATTCTAACCCTAATAAAGACTCTATTTCGATCTAATCCCTCAACCCTAGGCCAAACTCTATAAATAGAGCCCAAATTCGTCCTGTTCGAACCCTAATTTTGGATCGCATAGTTCGAAGGTAAGATGTCCTCTACTCAGGTTCGTCCTTTAGGGTTTTTGTTCCCTTTAGTGTCTTCTAACCCTCTGTCAAATTTCATGTTAGGAGATCAAGTATCCAGAGAGCTAGAGGGATCGAAAGTAGATGTTTCTACGCAGATCGTGCAGGAACGGGCGTGTTCTTCCGGCGAGGATCCGAAGTTTAGGGACCTTAGCAGAAGTCTTTTCAAGTTCAGCCTTTAGAGTTAATTGTTCCCCTTTGTGTCTTCTAACCGCCCTCCAAATCTCGTGAAAGAAGATGAAGTAGTCAGGGAGATAGAGGATCTGGAAGTTGCTGGTTCCACACAGGACGTGTAGGAATGAGAACCTTCTTCCAGCAACAAATTCGAAGTCTAGAGTCCAACCCAGAGGTATGTTATCTCTTGTTGGCTTAAACATCAAGTTAGGAACAAAAGCCTTCAATTACCTCATGATTTCATGCACTATACACAAAGTATTTGATGTTTTTCAATGACTGCGCATGCATAATTTTCACTGCACATTATCCTTGCACCCCTTGACTAAAAGATAAGAACTTTGGGCTTAATTCATACCTATTCCATGTATTCCTTCATGCTAACAATGCTATCATGTGTTATCTTCAAGTTCTTTATAGTTTCACATATACTTATTACCCTAGAATAGGCTCTACACATGGGTTTTAGACTCTATCTGCAACAGACAGAAGGGGGTCTTGTAGAGACCGCTAATTTCAAGTTGCAGCCCCCGACCGACCGCTATCTTGGTTCTGTAACCAGCTTAAACGATATGTATTTCCTTTATATAAATATTGATGTGCATGCCTTAACCTAGTTATTATGTTTCCAGATCATGGCATATTCCATACTTCAAGTTGGCATGTTTTTAAGCTTAATTTCATGTATGTTATATTCTTGTCCCAAATAATATAATATTGTAATTAAAGGAATTTTCATGTACCTTGACTTATGAGTTTTAATCGTTCCATTTCTCACTTTATTTCTGTTTTATTTAGTTCACATATAGCGCGTATTCCGGTACATTGCTATTAGAGCACTTGCACTTGATAGGAACACCTCTTGAACTTGATATCCTCTCCGTCGGATATTCCTTCTGCCGGACTAGGTGATCTTGTTTCTGTTAGGTCCCTTGGGTGCAAATAGGATCTAGAAGGGGAGGTTGAATAGATCCGGTACATCCTTTGCCCTATTAAAAAACTTAATCAATAAACACACAAACCGCCACTACAATGCTAGTGGAACACTTGATCATAATGCACAGCGGATCTAATAACAGCAATTCAAATCAATGACACATAACTCCTTACACAGACTATAAGTGTGTGTGCAACCACGGAGCTAGCTGAAGGAAACAAGGTGCAACCTGTGAAGAATTGAAGCATGCAAGAACATGTGAATGGGGATAGAGGATAAGGAGCAATCACACAAAACACAACCCACTGCACAGGGATTTTTAAGGTGGTTCAGTTGCAAACCTATAACCTACATCCACCCCTCACCAAACCGGCAAGGCTTTACCACACGAGGATGAAGTCCTCCACGCACACGAGGACGACGCCCCCCCCCCCCCCCCACACACACACACACGGGGATGAACCCCCCCCACACACACAAACATAGAAAATCAAGTTGCAAGTGCAGCAGAAAGATGTGGACAAGCCCCAAGACACACATGGCTATCACACAGCCAAAGGCCCACTTATGGTCTCTAAACAGAGCACCAGACACACGGCTATAAGCACAGCAAAACACATGATTGCAGATGTGAAGTCACAAAAAGAAAGAATCAACACAAGAAATAAAAACACTGTGGCTTTAGACCAAAGTCTGGAACCTCTATCAACAGATCTGAACACTAGTTAGATCTGGGCTCTTCCTCTTCAGATGCTGGCTGGCGGCAACTCGGGCTACTTTCCTTTCTCTCATTTCTTTCCTCTTTCTCTTACAGCACTAGACTGGGTCGAACCAGAGCTGGGATGCACACATTATCCTTTCTTTTCCTCACAAATTTCTTCTTGGGTGCCCAAGGGATGTGGCTCTCTTCAGGGGCAGCAATAGTCCAATGTAAAGAAGGGGCGTCCAATTATAGGCTCAAGCAACATAGATTTTCCCTCCAAGACTTTGAAATTGATTGGTTGGAGAAAAATAATAGTTTTTCAAATAATTCAAACCTGCAGCATCTTTACCTCATTGGTTGGAATAAGGAAGGACGTCCTTCTATCCTGGAGGATCTTCTGGACAGCATTTCTTCATTGGGTAAAAGCAAAAAGACGGTTCCCTTGAAAGGGACCTTTCCCTAAAATGAAAACTGACAGAGCCACTGACCAAAAATGTAGTTTTGGTAAACCAATGATGACAAGGATAGTTGACTATCCTAGGAACCTTTTCCATGCCTCGAAAACTGAGTTTTTGGAGGTTTACGTTGGATCTTTTTACTCTCTGTACGGTTTTCGAAAAGACAGTTCTAACTGAGTTTATCATAGGAGCCTTGAGTTCGTCGACGCAGCTTTATCCAAGTGTCAACGTAGCTGAAGAGAGTGAGCCTTTAAACGGCTTCTGGAACGCCCCCTGCGTCGACGCCCTGAGCGGGGTGCCTTGACGCATCTGCTTGGAGATGCATTTACAATGCTCTCTGGAAGACTACTGCGTTGACGCCCTGAGAGCATAGGGTCGACGCAGCTGGCTGAGTTGCTCCCAAATAGAACCTGGAAAAAGAAGAGTCGACTCCTGGGGTCGACACTTCAGTTAACCGCTTTGACCAAGGGCGTGTTGTGCGTCGACGCAGCAAACGAAGAGCGTTGACACAGCTTCATGTAGCCTTGAGTCTGCTGGTGAGCTGGCGTTGATGTTGTCAATGCTAGATGGATGCTGCGTCGACGCATCCTTTGTGAACGACGTTTACAACACTTTCTAGGAAGGCCATTGCGTCGACGCCCTGACAACATGGCATTGACGCAGCTTCAAGAGATCTACAGTTGCTAGCAAATAGACGTTGATGGCGTTGATGCAGTGAGGGCACTTGCGTTGACGCGGCCTTAATGATTCTGCCGTTTGTCATGGCTATCACCTATTTGTCACTGCTAACGCCTATTTGTCACCCATATGCATCATTTGTCAGTCTTACACACTTATTTGTCACCGCTAGCCATGGGAGACATCGCCTTTGCTTTTCTGCCTTAACAGCCATTTGACTGCCATGCTCAACATGTGACGCTTCTAGTGAACGACGCTACAGCCTAGAGAGCTATTTATCGGCCTAAATTTATGTGCAACCAATTGCCTCGATTTTTGTGCAATCAACAATCTTAGCTTCTAGGAGCATGTGTCATGGTATTTGTTCTGCCACGGTCCTTACTTAACTCTCACTTTGCCTTTCTTGATTTTTTTCAATCTTTGCTGGCACATATTGTGAGTCTTAGATTCATTTGAGCTATTTGCTTTATCTGCTTGAAGGTTGGCTCGCTGCGTTGATGCGGTGAGACTTGTGCGTCGACGCAGTTAGTTTGGTCTGCTGAAGGCTTGTCTGGCTGCGTTGACGCGAGGTGCAAGTTGCGTTGATGCCACATTCCAAATGTTGGGTTCGTTGTGCTCCCTCATTGATTTTGGTATTGATTTTGATGATAACAAATATTATGTATTGTGTGAATCATGGATTGAACTTGTGGTGTGATTATTTCAATGAAGCATGTTTAGTGAAGAAGCTCCTTTTAGCCATTTACTACTATGATCTTAATATCCATGTTAACCACATGTCTTATCTTGTATTTCAAGGTGGAAAATCGTGGGTGATACCTTGATGTCAAAGGGTTGCATCAGAACATCATTTGGATTCTCTTCAATAGAGTCGACGCATCCACGCATTGCATTGACCCTTCTTTGTTTAATGGACTTCATACATTGGTTTTTCAAAGTCATGATTGGTTTTTCAAGTATATCAATCGTGAGTTCTTAATGTTTTGAATTTACTCATCCCATACTCTTCAAAGAGGTTTTTGAGCTTACTTTGGTCATATGCTAAGAGTGTTGGTTGAGGAGAATCGAGTTCTTACTTGGGCTTTAAGGCATTCTGTAGACACCCGGTAAATAAAGATGAGAAATAATTTTTTACATTTTATTCTATAATTAAAATTTTCTTGAAATAATTAAATTACATTTTTACTATATGTAATAAACTAGATAAATGTAAGGAAAATTGAAAAATAAATGCTTTAACCCTTAGATAAATCATAGGAAGCCCAATAAAAGTCCATATAATGGACTATGATTACAATTGGCCCATTGGATAATCCATAATGGGTTGGATTGAAGGATTAAAGAATTTATTAAAGGATAATTAGACCAAAATTCGTAACACATGTTTAATATGGCCTTTAAGGGATTAAAATAACTCCATTTCTAGAAGATTGACTCAAGAATCAACCCTTACCTAACATACAACTTTAGACCAGCCGAAATTACATTATTTTCACACCAAAAATAGGCTAGATTAAGAAGAGAAATTGAATTTTTCTTCTAATTCGGACTTAATGTGTTAGGTAAAAATTAGGTGAGAAATCTTCACAAAATTGACCAAGTTTTGGTTATAAATAGAACCCCAATCAACTCTCAAACCATCCTTGGAGGCTAAGGTTATGCTGCTACAGAGATTGGAGGAGATTTGAAGGAAGATTTGAAGAATCAAAGGCTTTTCTATTTATTCTGAATTATTTTTCCCCTTTCCTTTGGAAGCAATTAAAGGTAGGTATCTCTCACGCTAAATTCTAATTAAAACATGCTAGATTATTCCTTTTTCAATGCACTTTCCATTGATACCTTATTCATTAAATTTCATTGAGAAATGAGTGAGTTATAGTCATTTTAGTGAAGAAAATTGAAAGTAGCAAAAAAAAGTGTCGACCTCCCAAGTCAACACTCGGGATCGAGTTTTCCGCCAAAAAATCGAAACTTAGGGGTCGACACTTTTTCACGGCTGAAAAGTGTCGACCTCGCGGGTCGACACTTTTTCACGTGTGTTATGTTTTTAAGAACAAAACCGCACACCGGGTATAAATGTCGACCCAATGGGTCGACACTTTCAGCCCGCAAACAAAGGTCGACCCCTAGGGTCGACACTTTTCCTGACTTATAATATATATATATATATATATATATATGTACTCACTTATATGAAAAATTGATACCTCACCTCACCCCGGTGCGGTGCGGTGCGGTGCGGCACAAATAAATAAATAAATAAATATACTAAGATTTTGTATCCATTCAAATTCGACACACAACTCGAGCCCACATCCTATGCCCTCGGGGTCCTGACCCAAGGGTGAGCTCTCCAACATATAAATTCAAAGAAGTTTTTCTAACTTCCAATGTGGGACTAAAGATTAGTCACTATACAATAGGAATTATAACATTTGGAAATCTACATTAATTGTAAGCATTTAGTCACCAAAAATAAGGAAAGGTAATATTAGCATGTTTGAATTCTTACAGCATGTTAAAAAAATTATTTTTGTAGAATAAAATTATTTTTAACATGTAAAAATCTATTTTTAACCATAATATTAGTAAATTAATGTATGAAAAATATTTTCAGCATGTTAAAAATAGCTTCCAACATGATAAAATTATTTTATATATACTGAGATATAAAAACTATTTTTCAGCATGTAAATCTATTTTTTTGCATGATAAACCTAATGTCCTATTAAATAATTAGTAAATTGATTCATGAAAATTACTTCCAGCATGTTAAAATTACTTCTAGCATGGTAAAATTATTTCCAATATGTTATAATTATTTTCAACATGTTAGAACTATTTTCAACATATTACAGCTAATTTTCAGTATGATAATTCTATTTTTCCTATCAAATAATTAGTAAATAAATGTAGAAAAATTATTTTCAGCATGATAAAATTTATGTTGTTATCATAGAATTTCTGTAATCAGCATGGTAAACTTATCTTTATCATCCTATCAGTAATTTAATGTATGAGAATTATTTTAGCATGTTAAGTATTAATTTTAGCATGTTAAATATTAATTTCCAGCATGTTAAAAATTAAATCCAGCATGAAAAATTTATTTTTATCATCTTATCAGTAAACTAGCATATGAAAATCATTTTTAGTATGTTAAAATTATTTTCAGCAAGTTAGAATTATTTTAGACATAAAAACTATTTTTATAACAAAATTCTGATTTTTATAATAATAAATCACCGTTTTGGCTAAACTAATGTATCTCTAATGTATAAAAACTTCCTGAAAACATGTCTAAATACTTGTAAACCAAATGCACACAAGATTAAACCATGGAATTAAACTAATTCTATTAAACTCTAATTACTTGAATTTTCTTCCTAGTTACCGTTCTTTCTTGAATTCCACGACTTAATGACATTAAACATGATGCCTCAAAATTATTATTCACTCCTCTTGCTACTTCTGAGATTTGGCAAGATCTGTACTTTTTACAAAAGTGCTTATTCTTAAAATTCATTGGCCATAGTGTTAAGTGGATGTCTAAACGTACTTGGGATCTTATGATCCACCGACCCAATGCTTGGCATCAATGGGGCCCGGTCTGGTCCTGGGAGGAGCGCCCGAAAGTACTTGTGCCCATGGGAGTTGATTGACCATGGTGTCGCATTGCACCAAAGTGCATGACTTGCTAGATTATTTATGACATTCCACACTTCGTTATTGTACTTGTTTACTTGTTACTTGAAATTGCTTGAAATTACATGATATATTTGACTTGCATGAAATGGCCAAATTCTTTCATGATATTCTTTACATGTTCAATATTCAATACTTAAAATTATCTTGGAACCTTGTTATCATGTTATTACTTGAAATTCCGTATACAATTTCCTACTTACTATTCATGATTTTAAACACTTCTCGATTTACTTGAAAAAAATATCCAAAATGATAAATACTTAAATATTACCTGATTATAGATATATAAAATCCTACTGAGCTTTTTTCTCACCCTACGTTTTGGTAAATTGTTGCAGGAAATGAAATTGAACAAGGGAATGGACAAGAGTGAAAGAGTGTTTTTCTTTTCCCTGGGATTTATGTAGGCCATTAGTGATTTTACAAGAATGTTGTATTTTAGAGTTTGAAGATTGTAATTACCTTTATGGCTTATGAATTAGTGATGTAAACTTCATTTGATGGAATAAAAGTATCATTTTCTCATCTATCTGTCTCTTTAGAAATCAAATTGTACATGCTCTGATCGACACGCTTGTTTACGACTCGCTCACGTTCCTGATATTCCGTGTCGGAGCGTGATAGTCTTTGTGGTATCAGAGCCTCGGTTACATAAAACCTAGGATTTCTTAAACATAGGTTTTCCCTTAATATAGGTATAGATCAATATCTAGAAATCGGTTAGGAACTTAAACTTTCCCGATAAGTTTGGGTAGAACCATGGGTTAAGTTTTAAAGGAAAATAGTTAATCAAGAAATGAATACCAAAATAAAACATTAAACCTTGTAATTATGGTTGCAGATTAATTCTCGCAAATGGCCGTCGAGAGAGCTCAATGGAGTGAGATGCAACGCACCGTTCAAGGTTTAACCCAAGCCCTCCAACAAGTTGCTCAGGGAGGAGCCAACCGAGGAGCCGGAGACTTCCATAGAAATTTCTGGAGCATGAACCCTACCAAGTTCGCAGGATCTACGGATCCGGATGAGGCCGAACATTGGATTAAGGAAATCGAGAGGATTTTTTGAGTCATGCAATGTGCCGACGAGGAAAAGGTCATACTTGCTACTTTCCAACTGGAAAGAGATGCACGTGCCTGGTGGGAATCAGTCGAAGCTACTTTACCGCATGACCTAGTATTATGGGAAGAGTTCGTGGAACACTTCAATAGCAAGTATTTCTCCGACCGGGTGCAAGAGAAGAAGGCCGCCGAATTTACCGCTTTGAAGCAAAGGGGTTTATCGGTAGCCGAATATGAAGATCAATTTTCAAGATTATCTCGGTACGTCCCACATCTCGTGGGTACCGACAAAATGAAGGCAAGGAGATTTCTCAACGGCTTAAGACCGCAATATATTGCTCAACTCGCCCTGATGGATATTCAAACATATTCGGATATGGTACGAAGAGCTCAACTGCTTGAAGATGCGACGAAATTATCGGATCGCATCCGAGGAAGAGAAGCCAAGAGAGAACAAGTTACGGGGTCCGATAGTTTCAAACCTTCCTTCGGGAAGAAAAGGCCCAATGACGGGCGCAACTTCAACAAGGACGGGCGTAATTTCAACAAAGGTGGACGTAACTTTCAAGGGGATAAGAAGCCGAGGATATTCGACAAGCAAATTATCCTTATCTCTATGACATCAAAAGAATTATGTAAATTCTACGAGATGCCCGGACACAAAGCCGAGGAATGCTGGAGAAACCTCGGCGCATGTCTTCGTTGCGGGAGTCGGGAGCATAGGATCCCGAATTGCCCTCTTCTCAACGAGCAAGCTCCACCACCGGCAAAGCTTCCTATTATTGCCAAAAAGCAAGGAAGACTTCAAGCTCTCATGGATGCGGAACCTACCGAAGAAGGAGGCATCGTGGAAGGTACTCTTTTCATAAACTCCCGGCCTGCCTCTGTTTTATTTGATACCGGAGCTACGCATTCATTTATCTCTAGAAGCTTTGCAGGTCTTTTATCTATGAAGCATGTTCCATTAGATTCTACACTCATGATTACTACCCCTATTGGAACAGGAACGGAAATTAAACATTTCTATCCTAATAGTGAAGTTCTAATTAGCAGTTGCAACTTACCCGCTGATTTGGTATGCATGGAAATGGACGGATATGATGTTATATTGGGTGCTGATTGACTATCTACACATGGTGCTAGAGTCAATTGTAAGTTGGGCACGGTAACTTTTATGGGTTACCCCAACCTCATATTTTCTGGTATCAGACATTCTAAACACTTGTCTCTCATTTCGGCCCTCAAAGCCGAGAAATTATTAAGGAAGGGTTGTGCTGGTTTCTTAGTTTCTATCACTATGACCGAGTATACAGAACCCGTTCTAAAAGACATTCCTATCGTTCGAGATTATTCTGATGTATTTCCGGACGAGTTGCCTGGTATTCCTCTGGAGAGAGAAGTGGTATTCTCCATTGATTTGATTCCGGGAGCAGGACCAATTTCTAAAGCTCTGTATCGGATGTCTGCTGTTGAAATGAAGGAATTAAAGGATCAATTATTGGAGTTATTGGAGAAGGGGTTTATCCGACCAATTACTTCACCTTGGGGAGCCACATTCCTCTTTGTCAAAAAGAAGGATGGTTCGATGAGATTATGTGTTGATTATCGGCAATTGAATCAACTCACCATCAAGAACAAATATCTCTTACCGAGGATTGATGAATTATTCGACCAAATTTCTGGAACTCAATATTTCTCAAAGATTGATCTTTGATCTGGTTATCATCAATTAAAGATCAAGGAAGGAGATATTCACAAGATAGCATTTCGGAGTCGGTATGGACATTACGAGTTCACCTTATGCCTTTTGGCTTAACAAATGCGCATGCCGCATTCATGCAATTAATGAACAGCGTATTCAGGCCATACCTTGATCAATTTGTGGTTGTCTTTATCGATGACATTTTGATCTACTCCATGTCTAAAGGAGAACATGAAGAACATCTCAAGAAGGCCCTTCAATTATTAAGAGATCACAAGCTTTATGCCAAATTAAGCAAATGTGATTTTTGGTTGGAGGAAGTTTCTTTTCTCGGTCACATAATTTCCCAGAACGGTATTGATGTCGATCCTTCAAAGGTCGAGGCTATTAAGAACTGGGAAAGACCTACTAGTGTGACGAAAATCCGAAGCTTCTTAGGATTGGCTGGATATTACCGAAGATTTATCAAGGAGTTCTCCAAGATTGCGGTATCTTTAACAAGATTGACAAGGAAGGAGAATCCTTTTATATGGTCCGGGGAATGCGAGAAAAGCTTTCAAACTTTAAAGGATTGTCTGACGACTGCTCTTATTCTCACATTACCTACGGAAGGAGAAGGATTCTAAGTATATCCTGATGCATCTGGAATTGGCCTAGGTTGCGTATTAATGCAACATGGCAATGTCATAGCTTATTCCTCACGGCAATTGAAGAAGTACGAGGAAAATTATCCCGTATATGACCTAGAGCTGGCAGCTGTGGTCTTTGCCTTAAAGATTTGGCGACATTATCTCTATGGTGAAACCTTTATTGTGTATTCCGATCACAAGAGTCTCAAATATTTATTCTCTCAAAAGGAGCTCAATATGAGACAAAGACGGTGGTTGGAATGTTTAAAGGATTTTGATTTCTCTATACAATACCACCCCAGAAAAGGCAATGCCGTAGCTGATGTACTTAGTAGGAAGCCAATGGCTTTATTATCAAGCCTAATGGTTAAAGAATGGCATCTACTTGAACAAATGGCAAGTCTAGACCTCAATATGAAGGAGAAGGAAGGTGGAGTCCTTATTGCCAATATTCGACTCCAACCCGAGTTACTCTCGGAAATCAAAGAGCAACAAGATGATGATCCGTTGATCATGGAAATTAAAGAGAAATTAGAACAACGACTGGATTTTCTTCTGGCTGATGATGGAAGGTTATTATTCAAATGAAGAACATGTGTACCGGACTGCTCTATCCTCAAGGGTAAAATCTTGGAGGAAGCACATCGGTCTAAGTACACTATACATCCCGGTGCTACAAAAATGTACCAAGACCTCAAAAGAACTTTCTAGTGGCCTAACATGAAAAGAGAGGTAGCCGAGTTCGTAAGCCGATATCTGGTCTGTCAACAAGTTAAGTCCGAACACCTCAAACCGGCTGGTAAACTTAAGCCTCTCGAAATACCGGAATGGAAATGGGATAGTATCGGTATGGATTTCATTGTTGCTTTACCGAGGACCCAAAGTGGTTTTGATGCTATATGGGTAATTATGGACCGACTAACCAAGTCCGCCCACTTCTTACCTATCAAGACCAAATGGACCGTGGATGTTCTAGCCGCCTTATATATCAAGGAGATCGTAAGGCTGCATGGTATTCTAAGCTATATTATTTCGGATCGAGATCCGAGATTCACCTCTCATTTCTGGAAAGGTTTGCAATCATCTATGGGTACTAGGCTAAGATTTAGCAATGCTTTTCACCCTCAAACTGATGGACAAACTAAGAGGACGAATCAGATTATTGAAGATATGTTGAGAGCCTGCATGATAGACTTCGGTGGAAGTTGGCATGAACATTTACCGCTGACTGAGTTCGCTTATAACAATAACTATCAGTCGAGTATACAAATGGCACCATTCGAAGCTCTATATTGCCGAAGTTGTAGATCGCCTTTATGTTGGAGCGAGGTTGGTGAAAAAGGATTGCTTGGTCCCGACATTGTCCAAGACACAACTCACAAGATCCAGTTAATTCAAGAAAGATTAAAGGTCGCTCAATCACGGCAAAAGAGTTATGCCGACAATCGGAGGAGAGACCTTGAATTCCAAGTGGGGGAGCATGTCTTTTTAAAGATCTCGCTCACACAAGGAATTAGAAGATTCGGCATCAAGGGAAAGATGAGTCCGAGATTTATTGGCCCTTTCGAGATTCTGGAACGAATCGGCGAGGTGACGTATAAGCTAACTTTTCCTCCTCAACTGGCCGGTGTACACGATGTCTTCCATGTATCAATGCTAAAGAAGTACATGTATGATCCTTCACATGTGATTCAATTTGAAGAATTGAAGCTGCAAAAGGACTTATCATATGAAGAAAGATCGATCAAGATATTAGATCGGAAACTACACCAACTGAGGAATCGGGCTATACCGATGGTGAAAGTCCAATGGGGCAAACGTGGATTCGAGGAAGCCACATGGGAGTTAGAAGAATCTATCAAGAAGAAATACCCGGATTTAATCTTAGGTTAGAATTTTAACCTTTCTATTTGAATTTATGAATTTTAGTTGTATAATGTGAATTTGGAGGACCAAATTCTTTTAAGTGGGGGAGGATGTAGAAACCCGGTAAATAAAGATGAGAAATAAAATTTTCAATTTTATTCTATAATTAAAATTTTCATGAAATAATTAAATTACACTTTTACTATATGTAATAAACTAGATAAATGAAAGGTAAATTAAAAAATAAATGCTTTAACCCTTAAATAAATCATAGGAAGCCCAATAAAAGTCCATATAATAGACTATGATTATAATTGGCCTATTGGATAATCCATAATGGGTTGGATTAATGGATTAAAGGATTTATTAAAGGATAATTAGACCAAAATTCGTAACACATATTTAATATGTCATTTAAGGGATTAAAATAACCCCATTTGTAGAAGATTGACTCAAGAATCAACCCTTACCTAACATACAACTTTAGACCAGCCGAAATTACATTATTTTCACACCAAAAATGGGCTAGATTAAGAAGAGAAATTAAATTTTTCTTCTACTTCGGACTTAATGGGTTATGTAAAAAATAGGTGAGGAATCTTGACAAAATTGGTCAAGTTTTGGCTATAAATAGAACCTCAATCAACCCTCAAACCATCCTTGGAGGCTAAGGTTATGCTGCTACAGAGATTGGAGGAGATTTGAAGGAAGATTTGAAGAATCAAAGACTTTTCTATTTATTCTGAATTATTTTCCCCATTTCCTTTGGAAGTAATTAAAGGTAGGTATCTCTCAGGCTAAATTCTAATTAAAGGATGTTAGATTGTTCCTTTTTCAATGTTCCTTCCATTGATAACTTATTCATTAAATTTCATTGAGAAATGAGTGAGTTATAACTATTTTAGTGAAGAAAAATTGAAAGAAGCAGAAAAAGTGTCGACCTCCCAGGTCGACACTCGAGATCGAGTTTTCTACCAAAAAAATCGAAACTACACTTTTTCACGGCTGAAAAGTGTCGACCTCGTGGGTCGACACTTTTTCACGGGTGTTCTATTTTTAAGAACAAAACCGCACACAGGGTATAAATGTCGACCCAATGGGTCGACACTTTCATCCCGCAAACAAAGGTCGACCGCTAGGGTCTACTCTCTTATATGAAAAATTGATACCTCACCCCGGTGCGGTGCGGTGCGGTGCGACACAAAAAAAAATAAATAAATAAATATACTAAGATTTTGTATCCATTCAAATTCGACAAACAACTCGAGCCCACATCCTATGCCCCTTGGGTTCTGACCCAAGGGTGAGCTCTCCAAGATATAAAGCTAAGGAAGTTTTTCTAACTTCCAATGTGGGACTAAAGATTAGTCACTACACAATAGGAATTATAACATTTAGAAATCCACATTAATTGTAAGCATTTAGTCACCAAAAATAATGAAAGACAATATTAGCATGTTTGAATTCTTACAGCATGTTAAAAAAATTATTTTTGTAGAATAAAATTATTTTTAGTATGTAAAAATCTATTTTTAACCATAATATTAGTAAATTAATGCATGAAAAATATTTTCAGCATGTTAAAAATAACTTCCATCATGATAAAATTATCTTATTTATATTGAGATATAAAAACTTTTTTTCAGCATGTAAATCTATTTTTTTGCACGATAAACCTAATTTCCTATTAAATAATTAGTAAATTGATTCATGAAAATTACTTCCAGCATGTTAAAATTACTTCTAGCATGATAAAATTATTTCCAGCATGTTAGAATTATTTTTAGCATGTTAGAACAATTTTTAGAATATTAAAGCTATTTTTCAACATGATAATTCTATTTTTCCTATCAAATAATTAGTAAATAAATGTAGAAAAATTATTTTCAGGATGATAAAATTTATGTTACTATCAGAGAATTTCTATAATCAGCATGGTAAACTTATCTTTATCATCCTATCAGTAAGTTAATGTATGAGAATTATTTTAGCATGTTAAATATTAATTTCCAGCATGTTAAATATTTAATCTAGCATGAAAAACTTATTTTTATCATCTTATCGGTAAACTAACATATGAAAATCATTTTTAGTATGTTAAAATTATTTTCAGCAAGTTAGAATTATTTTCGGCATAAAAATTTATTTTTATAACAAAATTCTGATTTTTATAATAATAAATCACCGTTTTGGCTAAACTAATGTATATCTATTGTACAAAAACTTCCTGAAAACATGTCTAAATACTTGTAAACCAAATGCACACAAGATTAAACCATGGAATTAAACTAATTCTATTAAACTCTAATTACTTAAATTTTCTTCCTAGTTACCGTTCTTTCTTGAATTCCACGACTTAATGGCATTAAACATGATGCCTCAAAATTATTATTCACTCCTCTTGCTACTTTTGAAATTTGGCAAGATCTGTACTTTTTACAAAAGTGCTTATTCTTAAAATTCATTGGCCATAGTGTTAAGTGGATGTCTAAACGTACTTGGGATCTTATGATCCGCCGACCCAATGCTTGGCATCAATGGGGCCCGGTCTGGTCCTGGGAGGAGCGCCCGAAAGTACTTGTGCCCATGGGAGTTGATTGACCACGGTGTGACATTGCACCGAAGTGCATGACTTGCTAGATTATTTATTACATTCCACACTTCGTTATTGTACTTGTTTACTTGTTACTTGAAATTGCTTGAAATTATATGATATATTTGACTTGCATGAAATGGCCAAATTCTTTCATGATATTCTTTACATGTTGAATATTCAATACTTGAAATTATCTTGGAACCTTGTTATCATATTATTACTTGAAATTCCGTATACAATTTCCTACTTGCTATTCATGATCTTAAACACTTCCCGATTTACTTGAAAAAAAATGTCCAAAATGATAAATACTTAAATATTACCTGATTATAGAGATATAAAATCCTACTGAGCTTTTTGCTCACCCTACGTTTTGGTAAATTGTTGCAGGAATTAAAATTGAACAAGGGAATGGACAAGAGTGAAAGAGTATTTTTCTTTTCCCTAGGATTTATGTAGGTCATTAGTGATTTTACAAGAATGTTGTATTTTAGAGTTTGAAGATTGTAATTACCTTTATAGCTTATGAATTAGTGATGTAAACTTCATTTGATAGAATAAAAGTATCATTTTCTCATCTATCTTTCTCTTTAGAAATCAAATTGTACATGCTCTGATCAACACGCTTGTTTACGACTCGCTCACGTTCCCGATATTCCGCGTCGGGGCGTGGCACATTCTCTTCATGAGATTGGAGGCTTGTATAGTGTTCAAGTTCCATATATAAGTCTTGGTAGAAACCGGGTTGAAAGATGCTTATTCATTGAAATGAATGCATGGCTTGATAGCCTCATAAATTTGCTGGGATGCATGGGTTTTCATTCCAATCTTTAGTTGGGTGAATTTTTGTAATACACATCTTGATAATTGCGAAGAAGGGTTCTTTTGTGAATGAAGTTTTCATGGATATTTTGCAAAGCTTTGAATGCTTTCTATGCATAATCTTCATGGAGCTTGGTGACATGATGCACTCATATTAGACAAATGCATATCTATATGAACTTGACCTTTAGATGTGGTCAATCCAGTTTTCAATGTGTTCACATGCATTTCTATCATGGCTATTGAGGATCACAAGTGCGTCAATCTTTTATATCATTCAAGGTGAAATTTGGCTTCATGATGCTCATTCAACTTGCATATGTGCATGGCTATATGGTGTTGATTTTTGGTTGAGCATGGCTTGACATTTCTCTTGGAATCGACCTCTTGCTTACTTAGCTTCAAGGCAATACATCTCATGCATGGTTTTATGAAAATGACAATTGTGAAAATCCTTTATTTCACTCATGTGGATTTCAATTTTGAGTTGATTACATGTAATGCATAAATTGCATTGATATATGATCTTGATCTCTTGGTGTGGATAATTAACTTGACAAGTGTTTTCATCCTCCTTGTTAATGAGTTTTCATGAGTGTATTTCATATATATTTAACTTGGGGTGATTGAGTTTAAAATCTCACATATTTCATTCATGGAGTTTGAACACATGTGTATAGGGTCTAATCAGTTTTTAGACTAAACTGCTGCAGTCTGAATGCTGCAGAGTTCGGTCCACCTAACTGGCCAGTTCGGTCGACCAAACTAGCAAGTGATGGCTAGTTCTGTGATTGTAAAAGTTCGGTCGACCGACCCCAATTTCGGTCGACCGAATACGGTGAACGTTCTTACGAACTCAATCTAAAACCCATTAAACTCAATACATTTGGGGTCTAAACTTTACCATTATGCCCCAGGGTTCTTGGTAGACCTATTGGGGGTCTTTTGGAGGATTCTAGAAGGGCTATCTTGGTCTTTTACACCTCTTTGTGTATATATATATACTTGAACTATGAATTTTGGGATTTTATCTACATGAGCTTACATTTTCTTATCTTGTAGGTCAAGAAATAGGAGAAGAAGAGAAAGGAGAAAAGAATAGGAGATATCATCTACATCTATGAGGTTTTGAAGATCTTGCATGAAGAGAAAGTGAAGCGGAATGATGAGGTGATCGTGTTGATGCTTGAATCACCGTCATCTGACTTCCTTCCGACCTGTGCTTCAAAGAACATGATCAAGAGTCCATTGGAGATCAAGGGGGATTATTTCTTCATCCTTTATCCATGTGTTTTGTGATGTTGTTCATGGTTTATATTTTGGTCTATGCATGCTTTGAGTATTTGTGTTGATTTTCTGAACATAGAGATATTTGTGTGTGTGTGACCGTGTAATGCCCTGGATCCTTATTGGATTCTTATTGGGTCTTTCGGATCTTTTTCGGAGAGTTTCGGATCGTTTTTGGGGGTCCTGAGTTGAGTTTTACGATCCGTGTGGGTTTTTCTCTCGTACAAGTTACGGAAGCCTGCAGTGAGTTTATTTCTCAGTTCATCGACTCGAGGACGTTACAGCAGCGATGTACTCTTTGATAGGATCGTTTTGACTATTTTTACGTATTTTTCTGAATTAGTGCATTTTCGGGGATAATAATTGAATTTTTGGAAATTAGAAAAATTTCCTAATTTCCTTTCTATTTATTCCTCAACCCCCTCTCTCCTCCCTCATTTCTCTCATCTCTTTCTCTCTCTCGTTCTCTCTCCCCTCTGGGTCTCTCGGCGCGGGGTGCACACCGTTGAGGAGCTGGCCGAGGTGAGGACGCGATGGAGTGATCGGGACGCGGGATGAGGCGACAGTTTGAGCGTGGCGAGGCGCGATCCCTCGGTGGATTCCGAGATCGGCGCGGTTCGTGTTTTGGCGTTTTCGGCACGGATTAGTCGCTTTGGCGCACGAATCTTCGGTGGAGGTAGGGAGATGGAATCTTTACTTCTCCTCAGTATTTTCCCTACAAATTTGCGTTGTTCGGTGCAAGTTTGAGCGAGTTTCGCTCAGTTTTGGAAAAATCATGCTTTTGGGGTGTTCGCAGGGTTCGCCGGAAAACGGCGATGATTTTTAGATCAGTTGGTATCAATCGAACCCCTAGAATGTCAGCGTTCCAGATCCACTGATTTTGTGTCAATCGGTTGTCATTTGGGGCCGGTACGAGCCTAGGAACCCTGGTGACTCATTTAGGGTCAATTCGGTGGAATTGCCCGTTTCAAGCCGTTTATGCGTTATTTTGACCCCTTCCGGACTATGGAAGGTCGGTATTCTCATTATGGATGTTTCCCCCTTTGATCGGAATCGAACGGGGAGTGGAATCGGGCCCAGAGGTTAGGGTTCCGTCAATTTTTCGCCGTGACCGGTCAACCGGACCGGATGGGCCGGTCGACCGACAGGCACCCGCGGACCGTCATGGGTCCAATCGCTGATCCGGTCGACCGGACCACCTGGGCCGGTCGACCGACCTTGTCAGGTCGACCGACCCCAGGGGTCAGGTCGACCGGATTTCTGTGTTTATGCTTATTTTGAGTCCTAGTCGGTCCGGTTGAGACCCAATGACCGACCTATGGCCTCGCGAGTGTCCCGGACACCCTGTGGGTTCCGTGTCTATGTTTTTGGGGTGTCGAGAGGTGCTATGTTATCTTGATTAGCGTGTCATTTCCAGATGTTTTGACTTCTAATCATCTTGGCTTAACCTTGTGGTTTGCCGTTCCCATGGATATCTTTTGATGTCCTATGAGGGCTATGACCATGTTATAAGGTAGCCAGGAGTTTTTCTTGCTTGAAGTAGGATTCTCTTTCCTACTGTAGAGTCGTCATTGTCTGGTTCCGGTCAACCCGGGGTGACCTAGTGGTTGACAGGTAACCTTGTGTGTCTCGGTGGTTCTGTCCAATTCGAGACATGGTTCTGGATGCCTCGAGATATCATCTTACCTCGATTTGTGTGTCCAGGTGTGTTGAGGGTCTTGTTGATCCTCAAGTCTCCGTGTGTCATTTTCTACGGTTGTTTCCTCTGGCTTAGGATTAGACCGATTGGCGGCTTGTACCGCTTTGTACGATGATCTTGACCTAAGTCTTCTGACTCAAGGATCGTTGTGTCTACAGGTCTAGTTGCCCTGTCCTGAGTCTGTTGGTAGTCGTTGTGTTGCCTTGGTGCTTCGTAGTACGTGCGACAGTGCTTCCTTGCCTATTAGCACTACAGCGCTTGTGTTTCAGAGTTCTGTGTCTAGTGAGCCTCCACTAGTCGTAGCCTGGCGATGCGTTACGACGTGTCGACCCACCCGGGAGTGGTGGCGTGGCAGTTCCCAAGATACGGTTTGTAAGCTAGTTTCTGTGGGCTCCCGCTATACAGTAGCGTCCTGCCGGGTGGGGAAAACTAGCTAAAGGCCTGGCTCTCCAGCAAGAGTCAGTGTGTGCACACGTGGTCAGGGGCTTGGATTGATGTCGATGGGCATTACCCTGTCTAGTCACTCGCGATTATAGTTCATGTTCTGTTTAGACAGTGTCCTCGTCACTATCGTCTTGTAGGCAGCGTAGATAGACACTTGTAGGCGCAGCATAAGACATCAGTGGACGCAGCTGGCTGTTCTTCTAGTGAGGAGGTGCTTCCGTCACGTGACACGTGACTCTCGTGTTTCTCTTACGTCGTGACCTTTCCGGGTTAGCCTTATCATGATCTTACCCGAGGTCAGTGTTGTGTCGTGTACACGATGTTCCAGTCATGTATGTGGTCGTGTCTAGGAGAGCGTGCACGGCAATCGAGTCATGTGTGCTTTAGGGTCTGTCTAGGTCCTTTCTAGGCTTTTTGCCTATCTTTGTAGGCCCGGCAGATCGGCAACTCCTGACCTTGTCAGATCAGAGTTCGCCTTCATGTTGCTATCTGGAGTAGTTTGGAAGGCCGAGGTTAGTTTGGCAGCCGTGTTTTTATTCAGGTACGGTTTTTCCCTTTTCTTGTAGCTGTAGCTGCTCCTTCTGTTCCGGTTTTCTTTTACAGCTTTGTAGTTTAGTTTTCCTGCTTTACTACTCCTGCTGTTTACCTGCTGTTTTAACATGTTACTGTGTTGTTTTTCAGTAGGGATCCGCGTGACCCCTACTGAGCTAGTGACACGAGGCTCAGCCCTGCTTTTCAGGTGGGTGGCATCGTTCTGCTTCCGCGGTTCCTGGTGTGGCGTGTCCGTAGCTGCCAGCGGTACCTGCGTCGGGCTTCCCCCGACCTCAGTGTACGTCCTTCTTTTATGTTGACTGTACTGCTTGTCTTTCCTTTGGACTGGACTCTGGTATAATTGTTAATTTGTAACTATTAATTAAAAAGTAATTTTATTTCCGCTAATTTAGTAAACCAATCTAATGAAATTTAATTGCTTACTGCTATATCTCTGTGGCTTCAATGTACTACATGACATTCCTTTTTCCCTTCGGAGCTTTATAGCTCTTGGGAGGCTTCACGGGTTCCAAGCAGTATCAGGTCTACTCGGTAGTTCTATCTGGTATATCCGGTATCCGGAGTCCGGATCGTCACAGACCGTCTGCGTACGGTCGTGTGTCGTTGTTGCTGCGTCAGTTGTAGCGTGTGTGTGTGTGTGTGTGTGTGTGTGTGTGTGTGTGTGTGTGTGTGTGTGTGTGTGTGTGTGTGTGTGTGTGTGTGTGTGTGTGTGTGTGTGTGTGTGTGTGTGTGTGTGTGTGTGTGTGTGTGTGTGTGTGTGTGTGTGTGTGTGTGTGTGTGTGTGTGTGTGTGTGCTGGACTTACGATCCAGAGCGCCTGGGGTTCGTCCCCGTTGGTGCTGTGTCTACAGCGTGAGGAGAGTTCTCCTCGTGGGGATTTATCCCCTTGTGTGTTGGAGTGTCGCCTCCGTGTTGGGGAGCTTTCTCAGAGTGAAACCTTACCGGTTTGGTAAGGGGTGGACGTAGGGAGCCCATCGTGGTCCCGAACCACCTTAAAAATCCCTTTCGCACTGTGTGATTGTGTGGTTTGCATGATACATTTGTTTGCGTGGTCGTGTGAGATCAGAAAGGTTGAGAGAATTATTTCTACATAGGTTTTAATTTCACTCCATCATAGCTTAAATTTGATAATCGTGTTAATTCCGCTGAGTAAGTATTAAATTAGCCACTTAGTGTGGGGGACAATTCAACCCCCCCTTCTTGTCCGCTCGCCTACCGGGGCAAACACTTGGTATCAGAGTCACGACTCTATTTTCTTGAGGTCTCAAGACCTATAGAGAGATCTCTCGGAGAGCTTTCATTAGCATCGTGTCTAATAGTTATTTGTCTTCTCTTCTTCCTTGTTTTAATGGTCTTGACTTTACTGGATGGCTTGGGCACATGAATCATTTTGTTAATACCATTGATCCCAAACTCTGGGATTTAGTTATGCATGATTCATATGTGTTGCCTAGTGATGAGTCTAAGTGGACTGACGAGCATATGAAGAGAAACAAAGATAATTCTATGCTCTTAAATATTTTTAGAAGTTCAATTGATCTTCATAAATTTTCACTTGTTGCCTCATGCAGGACGGCCAAAGAAATATTGAAATGCTTGATCAAGGACTATGAAGGAAAGAAGGACAACGGGTGCTTGATGGCCAACAAGCACGATACAACAAGCAAAGAAAGCTCAGAGTCAGACTCTGAAGGTGAGGAAATCTCTTTCGATGAGCTTATGGATCTTTATGATGAATTGCCTGAAAAGTATAAGAAGATTAAATCTGAAAATAGAAAACTCAAAAAGAAGTCTGAAAACACTTCGCATGAAAATGGTTCTTGTGATAAGTTCTGAACTTGAAAAACTTAAAAAGGAAAACAATGCGATGTTAATTCAGATTTCTTTACTTGAAAGTTGTTCAAAAAATCTTGAAAAATCTTTTCATGAAAAGTCTTCATGTGATAAATGTTTTGAACTTGCAGAAGAAAATGAAAAACTGAAACAGTTGAACAATGGCATGTCTTAAAAGTTGCTCATTCTAGAAAAATAAAAATATGCTACTGTCAATGTTGATGAATGTGAAAAAGTGCATGTGCTAGAACAAGAAATTGAGAGCTATAAAACTGTAAATAAAATATTGAATGAATATGTTATCTGCAATGAACAAGAGATAACTAGTTATGAGCTACACATTGCATCTCTTGAAAATAAAATTCTTGATTTGAATACTGCATTGTCTAAATTTGTCGAAGGGAAAGAAAATCTTGACAAAATCTTGGGAACCAAAGTGAACTTTCAAAAGGAAGGCCTTGGCTACAATCTGGTGAACAAAAAGAATTTTGAAAACAAATTGTATACTTCTTTTGTCTCGAGTTTGGATGTAGCTCTTTCATCAAACACTCACTCGGTTCAACATGTTAAAAAGAAAATCCAAAAATATGATGTTAAGCAGAAATTGAACCAAGATTCGAAGTTGAAAAATAATTCTGCTTATACAAATGCCAATGCTAGGAAGCACAATCATGCTACACACACACATGCATCCACAAGGAAAATCTCATATTTTTATTGTGACAAAATTGGTCATATGATGCATGATTAACTTGCTTTGAAATATGATAAATTGGGAGCATGCAAGAAAATGTATGATTTCAAAAACTCAAAGAAGTCTTCAAAGAAAAAAAATGAATTTGAAAATTCTCATATTCATGAAAGAAGACCATATGAAAGAGTTGCTTCATTGTATTGTTACTATTGTGAGAAATATGGTCATTTGATGAAAAGTTACTTTCAAAGGAAAAATGACAACTATCATGTCAAGAAGAATAAAATTTTCCATATTGAAAATAAAAACACTTTTGTTAAATCACAGAAATTTAATGCTTATGCATATAAGAAAACTGTGAAGTCTTTTGATTGTTGTCATTATTGTGGTGAATTAGGACATGTTATGCATGATTGCTATTGGATGAAAATTGATGATTTGAATGTCTCAATGAAATTGAATGCCCATGTTAACCATTTGGGACTCAAGAAGGTTTGGGTACCCAAAACTGTTGAATGAGAACTTTGTTGCAGGGATGTCTTGAGGTCATGTAGAAGGCTTGAAAATGATGGTTGCTCAAGGCACAAGCTTTAAAAAATAAAATTTTGAATTCTCTTTGAATAACTAAAATTTGTTTTAATTGAAATTCCATTCATGAAGATCATGAAAAATCTATTTTTATTATGAGTTTGCATTGCATTTATCTGTTCATCATTGCATGACTGCATGGTATATTGAATGGTGATTTGAGGAAGGGCAAGTCATTTCTGTCTGAAATCTATCACCATGCGTGAGAATGTACCTCCGCCTGGTAGCATGAGTCACCTGTTCATATAAGTCATAGGATGCATGATATTCTGAAAATGTCAATTGTGAAATTCATGTACCTAGTAAGGGGGAGTTTTTGAATGAATGACTTGGAATTATGAATCTAACTCATTTTTGTGGAAATGCATCTCATGCCAATTGCTATACCTAAATTGATCATGATGTTGTTATATGATTTTTGGATCAACCATTGTGCTTAAAAACTTCATTGAAAATCACTAAAATCTCCACAGTAGTTTATGG
Source organism: Amorphophallus konjac (assembly GCA_022559845.1). NCBI lineage: Eukaryota > Viridiplantae > Streptophyta > Magnoliopsida > Alismatales > Araceae > Amorphophallus > Amorphophallus konjac. Next base: position 171,357,863 of record CM040119.1, on the reverse strand, counting down.
CACTTGGTGATGTTGATCTTATGACATGTATTGCTTCTAAAAACTTGAACTGATTGTTCCTCCATTTAGCTGTGATGAATTTACTTAATGGTTGAATGGAATTGAAAATCTTGAGGAGTGTGTATTGAGGTTGTTGACTATTGAATATTTTTCAATCTGAATTGCATGAGCACATTTGAGCTTAACTGCGTTTCTGGTATATCAAATGGTGTGTAGTGGAAGGGTGGATTACGTCCACCTGAAATCTCTCACTATGTGTGAGGTGGTCTTCGGACCTAAGTTCTCCGCCTCGTACGAGAACCCGGAGAAATCGAATGTGTGGTTTTGAATGAACTTTCAGTTGTCACTCTATGCTTTTTTGTTAGCAAGCCCCGTGTCATATGGGAATACATTACACTTCCACTGAATCTTCTGAAATTCATGCATATGATTAAGGGGGAGTTTTGCCAGCTGAAAAATTTAAGATTAATACTATTCCACTCTCTTAGGATGATGATGTTATTCGGTGGCTGCACATTTTGAGGATTGAATTTGATCAACTATTTTACGGTCTTCACTAATGTGCTGCTCATCTTTTTAGATAAAAATAAAAATGTTTTCAAGGAGAGTTTGTTTCTTGTCTAATGTGAATTTATAATGAAAATCTATCTTGCACATAGACAAACTATCAGTTCACATGGGATGATTTTGATACTTTGAATGAATTTTCTGAATTCTTTTTTCAAAATAAAACTGTGTTCTCACATTTGTAAAAATGTATTTCATGCATTAGTTGCATTAGATGCATATAGAAGTTTCATGTGAAATCTGAAATCTTGCACTGCATTTTCATATAGGTTATAGGCTGCATGTTTTAGAATTCATATATTAGGTGCATTCAGTTCATTCAAGAAAAATCTGAAGTCTTGCATTGTGCACCCACATCACATTCTGCATTGCATTTTGCATGTTTTCTCAGTTTGTGCTTGCATGTTAGATATTGTAAGGCCCGTGCCTTAATGGATCTTTCGTGGTATTTGTTCTATTATTTGTTCTGGAATTTCCGGCTTTTTCCTGGATTTTTAGGAATTTGTCTGGCATTTTTCCGGATTTGTTCGGAGCTGTTTGAGGGTTATTGAATATTAATAAGATTTTTATATATATAATGATTGTATTATATATATATATTAATTTTATTTTTATTTTTATTTTTTTTTATATCTCTCACCCTCACTCTCTCTCCCCCGTCGATCTCTCATTTCACCCTCTCCCTCTCTCTCTCCTCCGTGCGGCCACCTCCTCTCCTCTCTTAGGGATCGTGGTCGAGACGGCGTCGGATTGAGACGAGGTTGGCACCGTTGGATTCCTCGCGTCGAGTAGAGCGCGTGGGTGTCCACTTCGGCGTGGATCGGTGATCGTGGGAGCGAGGTGGAGCGTGGAAGCTCCGTGGCTATTCCTCCTTGCATGCGGCCCGTTCGACGGTTTCGGCTTGCGAAAGGTAGGGGGATGGAACCTCGATCTTGCTAGGATCGTTTCCTTTAGCCCGCTTGTTGATTAGCACCCCGTAGCATGCATGATGTTCATATTTCCATTTTTGGGGTTTTAGCCTAAATCTTGAGTTTAATGCGTTTTAGGCCTTGCATGTGCTAGATTTAGATGTTAGATTGTTGTCTAGCATGCGTGGTTTGACAGGTTATTAGGTTTCTCGTCGATACCCGGCGTTTTCAGCCGTCCGGGAGGGCTTCGGTTTACAAACCGTACCCGCCCGTAACCCAGGTGCAGTGACGGTCCTGCCAGGAACCGTCACTTGCCCGACGGTCCAAGGTGGACGCGTCACTACCAAATAACGGCCCATTGGGGGTGCGTTACTTGGAGAGTAACGGTGGGGCTCCCATCCGTTACTCATCAACTGTTTCCGTGATTTTGGTCAGGCGGTGCGCCCGGCGGCCAGTCGGCCGACCGTCGTTTCGGTCCGGCGCGCCTAGACCGGGGCGTTACTTCGCCTGCTACCATTTAGAACGCTGATAGGTGGTTTGAGCCTCGGGTGGATGTGACGGCGGTGACCCCACGCGTCGCTTCGAAGTAACGCGCAGGGCCCCCACCGTTACATGCCCTTTGGTGCCTCTTGAGCTGGAATCCTGAAGGGAGTGACGGATGGGGACTGGAGCGTCATTCTTGAAGTAACGCGCCGACCCCCGACCGTCGTTTGCATGTGGCGCGTGGGTCCTTGACCGCCACTTCCCTGATGGCTGCAATATATTCCCAGCCCATTGCTTATGCGTTCCGTTCTATATTCATGCCATAGTTGTATTGTTTTACTATATTGTGGCGTGTTTTATGTGCCAATAGAGTAGCTTTTCTTTCCAGGCAATGGAGCCACTGTTGTTGCCCTAAGGTCTGTTGAGTACCGACCCGCTTGAGGATGGCGGAGGGGTATATTTCCCATTCACGGTTTGTAAGCTAGTTCCGTGGGCTCCCAGCCAATGGTAGCGTCCTGCCAAGGGAGAAAACTAGTTAGAGGGCCTGGCTCAGGCTAGAGTCAGTGTGTGCACACGTGGTCGGAGACTGTGGACTGACGCCGACGGGTGTCACTCCGACTGGTCACTTGGTCTGGTACTGTTTACGCGCTTAGCTTGTCGCTTGTCGACTGCGAGTGCTTGAGACGCAGTGTAAGCCGTCAGTGGACGCTTCTGGTTTCTGCTCCAGTGGTTGTCCTTCCTTGTTGCTTGGATTAGTTGCAGCTCATTCTAATTGGTAGTTTTAGCTTCAATCGCTTGCATTTAATTAGTAGCGGCATGTGTTAGCTGTTATACTTGCTTAGATAGAGTTTACAGCTTTCTTGTGATTAGATATTCATGCCATTGCCTGTGTATTTATTTAAATGCATGCTTTAAATTGCGGTTATTTATGCATGTTCGCTTGTTTAGTGCGAGGTAGGGATCCGCGTGACCCCTACTGAGTCTGGCTGTGACTCACCCTTCTCCTTTCAGGTGAGCCGCGCCCGACATCTCCCGGAGTTTAGCGTGCTGTTTCGGGACCGTTCCTTAGCTGCCAGCTGAGCACGAGCTGCCTTTTTGAGGCTTGTGTTGTGCTTTTGCCGGGGTATGCCCCGCGTAGTTGTACCTTGAGGACTGGTGTTTGTGACTCTGGACTAGTTATATATATATCACTCTGGTTATTTTAAACTGCTTCCGCACTTGTGTTTAAATCTTAAATACTTATTTGTATTGCGCGCCCCAATTCGCAATTAATTATGCACATTCCTCAGCTAACCCCCCACTAACCCTTCAGGGGCCTCATCAGCCTCTTGGGTGGCCTCCCCAGTTCTTGGTGTCGGTATACCGATGTTATCGGTATATCGGTATCCTGAACTCTGGGTCGTCACAGATGGTATCAGAGCTAAGTTGAGGATTTGCGTAAAGAATTGGAATTGACGCTTGGTCCAGAGCTAGTCCTGTTGTCGTCTCTTGCTGGCATAGGATGTTTTTCGTATGATTGATGGATTTTATTGTTGATTGTGTTTTTGGCAGCATAATTATGCCGCCTCGTCGAGGAAGACCTCCTCGAGCTCCTCGTGTTCCTCGAGATGCGCCCAGGGAAGATAGCGGTTCTGCACCTCCTCCTGCAGTTCCCGCTGTTCCTGTCGTTCCAGTTGCTCCTCCAGTGCCGATCGTTCAAGCTGAAGTGCCTGGCAGTCGAGGCAAGGCTTTGAAGGAATTTCTGATGTTCAATCCGCCTGCTTTCGATGGCCAAGCTGATCCAGAAGTCGCGAGGCAATGGATGGATGCGATAGAGCGTGTTTTTGTCTCGATGGAGTGTGCTGAAGATGAGAAAGTCATGCTCGCTGCCTTTCAACTCCAGGGTACGTCCATTGCGTGGTGGAAAGCCGAGTGGCAGATTTCCTTTCGATCCAGACCTCTTCGGCAAATCACTTGGGCAGAGTTCGTTGCTGCTTTTGAGCGTGCCTATACTCCTGCCTGCTTGCAGATGGATAAGATGTATCGGTTTATGGAATTGACCCAGGGTAGTATGACCGTGCTTCAGTACAGGAATAAGTTCTTGGAATTGGGTCAGTATGCGCCCCATGTGCTGGCCAGCGAAGCTTTGAAAACCCAGCAATTCTTGCGTGGGTTAAGGCCAGAGTTGAAGATGCCGTTGATAGCGAGTCGTGTTGCGGATCTCGATACTGCGTGTCAGACAGCTGTAGTTTTAGAGCTGGAGATGGCGAGACCGGGTGGATATCCCCAGGCAGGGTCAGTGCAGCCGGTAGCTCAGGTTCAGCAGGCTTACCGACAGCCCGTGCCTAGTGTTCCTTCGGTCCAGCCAGAGGTTTCCAGTGCTTCCTCTCCTTCTAAGCCCAAGTTCAAAAGGTTCAAGAAGAAGAAGAAGTTTTTTCAGCAGCCGTCCGGTACAGATTCTGTTCAGCAGCCGACAGCGCCTTCTTCTCAGACTCGGCAGAGCTCAGCTGCTAGTCAGCCGTGGACGTGTCGGAGATGCGGTGGTCATCATAAGGGCCAACCGTGTTCTCTTCCTGTTGTTTGCTTTAGGTGTGACCAGCCAGGTCATGTGGTTCGAGATTGCCCGCTGAGGCCGAATCCATTGCAAGCTCCTCAGTTTTCTCAACCTCAGCCGCAGTTTAGACCTCCTGCACCTCAAGCTCCACAGCAATTTTTCTCTCAGGCGTCGGCGTCTTCTCAGCAATCTTCAGTTGGTTCTAAGAAGCAGAAAGGCAAGGTTTCTCATTTGACAAGAGCTGATGCTGCTGCGTCCCATCTTGTGGAAGGTACGATTATGCTTTATGGTCATTCAGCTCATGTCTTATTTGATTCTGGTGCTTCTCACTCTTTTATTTCTGAGGATTTTATGGCTTGTATTGAGGAACCAACTTCTGAGCTGTCCTGTGAGTTGTTTGTGGAATTGCCTTCTGGAGATTTCATGGTTACTCCCTTGTGTTTGGATGAGTCTCCTGTGATGATTGATGATCACCAGTTGCCGGCGAGATTGTATGCGTTGCAGCTGGCAGATTATGATGTTATTCTGGGAATGGATTGGTTGGAGCATTATGGAGCTGTGGTTGACTGCAGATCGAAGAAAGTCTATTTTCAGCCCCAGGGAAAATCAGCCTTTTATTTTCAAGGTATTCGATCCCGTTCTTCTCGTATGATTATTTCTGCTATTCGAGCCTATAGGTTGCTTAGCACAGGTTGTCAGGGATTCCTTGCTTCAGTGGTGGCTGTTGAAAAACCACGACGGGATGTTTGTGATATTCCGGTTGTCTGTGAGTTCCCTGATGTGTTTCCTGATGAGTTGCCAGGCTTGCCCCCAGAGCGAGAGATTGAGATGGTGATTGAACTGATTCCAGGTACTGGCCCCTTAGCAAAGCCGCCGTACCGAATGGCTCCAGCTGAATTGAAAGTACTGCGTGCACAGCTACTAGAGTTACTGGAGAAGGGTTATATTCGTCCCAGTTTTTCTCCGTGGAGTGCCCCAGTACTGTTTGTGAAAAAGAAAGATGGAAACCTGAGGCTTTGTATTGATTACAGGCAGCTGAATCAGGCGACTATCAAGAATAAGTATCCGCTCCCCAGGATTGATGATTTGTTTGACCAGTTACAGTCTGCTGCTGTCTTTTCACGGATTGATCTCCGGTCTGGCTATTTTCAGTTACGGATCCGGGAATCTGATGTGGAGAAGACTGCTTTCAGTACTCGATATGGTCACTTTGAATTTTTAGTCATGCCGTTTGGTTTGACTAATGCCCCAGCAGCCTTCATGGATCTAATGCAGCGTATCTTTCGTCCATTTCTGGACCATTTTGTGGTGATCTTTGTTGATGATATCTTGATATATTCTGCCTCTGTTGATGATCATGTGCAGCATTTGAGGATCGTTCTGCAGACTCTAAGAGATCACGAGCTTTATGCGAAGCTCAGTAAATGTGAATTCTGGCTTCGGGAGATTCATTTTCTTGGCCATGTGATTTCTAGTGATGGAGTAGCAGTAGACCCTGCAAAGATTGATGCCGTTTTGAGTTGGCAGAGACCGAGGACCATCACGGAGATACGAAGTTTTTTAGGATTGGCTGGGTATTACCGCAGATTCATTCAGGATTTTGCGAAGATTGCAGCACCGATGACTAATTTGACACGGAAGGGTGTGCCATTTGTCTGGTCGGATCAGTGTGAGGCTAGCTTTGTTGAATTGAAAAGGCTGTTGACTTCTTCTCCAGTGTTGACTTTGCCTTCCGACTCGGGTGGTTTTCTTGTTTGTACAGATGCGTCTCGAGTAGGTTTGGGTGCAGTGCTGATGCAACATGGTAAGGTTATCGCATATGCGTCTCGGCAATTGAAACAGCATGAAGGAAATTATCCCACTCATGATCTAGAGCTAGCTGCAGTTATTTTTGCCTTGAAGATCTGGAGACATTATCTGTATGGTGAGAAATTTCAGATTCTTACTGATCATCAGAGTTTACAGTATATTTTCTCCCAGAAAGATCTGAATCTCAGGCAGAGGCGATGGATGGAATACATGAAAGATTATGACTTTACACTCTCCTATCAGCCAGGTAAAATGAATGTTGTGGCCGATGCTCTGAGCAGGAAAGTACAAGTCAGTCATTTGTTGCTTCATGAATGGAAATTGTGGGAACAGCTTCCGAGCGAGGCATTGTGTGTAGAGATTCCTGCCGATCCGAGGATGGCAGTTTGTGCTAGCTTGGTTTTGGGTTCAGCTTTGTATCAGCAGATTCTAGAAGCCCAACAAGCTGATTCTGATTTGGCCCGTGTTATATCAAGATATGATGTGGAATTTGATGACGAGCTGGTCGTCAGTTTCCAGGGCAGATTGTATATTCCTGTTGATGATGATTTGAGGAATGAGATTTTGAGTGAAGCCCATGGTTCCCGTTTTGCTATTCACCCTGGTGTCACCAAGATGTATCAGAATTTGAAGAAGCAGTTCTGGTGGCCCGGCATAAAGAAGGACGTGGCTATTTTTGTTTCTAAGTGCTTGACTTGTCAGTTAGTTAAAGCCGAACATCAAAAGCCAGGTGGTCTGCTTCAGCCATTAGAAATTCCGATGTGGAAATGGGACCATGTTACTACAGATTTTGTGGTGGGTTTGCCTCGAACTTCTCAAGGTTTTGATGGGATCTGGCTGCTTGTCGACAGATTGACGAAAACCGCCAGATTGTTGCCAATTAAAGTTACTTGGAGTGTGCAGAGATTGGCCGAGCTCTATGTGCAGAAGATCGTGCCATTGCATGGAATTCCTGTTTCACTTGTGTCAGATCGTGACCCGCGTTTTACCTCTGGCTTCTGGCGTAGTTTCCAGAAAGCTTTGGGCACTGAGTTAGCTTTCAGTTCAGCGTATCACCCACAGTCAGATGGACAGTCAGAGAGAACTATTCAGACTTTGGAGGACATGCTGAGATCGTGTTGCCTTGATTGGCAAGGTTCGTGGGGTCAGCATTTGCCACTTGTTGAGTTTGCTTATAATAATAGTTTTCACTCCAGTATTGGCATGGCTCCTTATGAAGCGCTGTATGGTCGTCCTTGTCGTACTCCTCTGAACTGGTTTGATGTTGGGGACCGACTGTTGACAGGACCGGACATGGTACAGCAGTGTTCTGATGTGGTTCGTCTGATCAGACAGAGATTGTTGACGGCTCAGAGTCGACAGAAAAGTTATGCAGATCGACGCAGACGTCCACTACAATTTGAGCCAGGAGATATGGTGTTTGTTAAAATATCTCCAATGAAGGGTGTTTCCAGGTTTGGGAAGCGTGGAAAGCTTAGTCCGCGGTATGTTGGCCCTTTTCCGATTGTTGAAGCTATTGGTTCAGTGGCTTATCATTTGCAACTGCCGGCGGCCATGCAAGCTATTCATAATGTGTTCCACGTGTCTCAGTTGAGGAAATATGTGTCTGATGCTTCTCATGTTCTCGATGATTCAGTGTGGCCCGAGGTGACTGCTGATTTGTCCACGCCAGAATTTCCTATCCGAATTGAAGACCGTCGTGAGCAGCGGTTGAGAAATAAGGTTATTCCTCTGGTAAGGGTTGCTTGGCAGCGTCACTCTGGTAACGAGTCTACTTGGGAGCGTGAAGATGAGATGCGTCAGCTTTTTCCTTTCTTGTTCCAGTGAGGTAAAAGTCCTTTCTCAGTCTCCTCCTTTTCGGTTATTGTAAATTTCGAGGGCGAAATTTCTGTAAGGAGGGAGGGACTGTAAGGCCCGTGCCTTAATGGATCTTTCGTGGTATTTGTTCTATTATTTGTTCTGGAATTTCCGGCTTTTTCCTGGATTTTTAGGAATTTGTCTGGCATTTTTCCGGATTTGTTCGGAGCTGTTTGAGGGTTATTGAATATTAATAAGATTTTTATATATATAATGATTGTATTATATATATATATAATTTTATTTTTATTTTTATTTTTTTTATATCTCTCACCCTCACTCTCTCTCCCCCGTCGATCTCTCATTTCACCCTCTCCCTCTCTCTCTCCTCCGTGCGGCCACCTCCTCTCCTCTCTTAGGGATCGTGGTCGAGACGGCGTCGGATTGAGACGAGGTTGGCACCGTTGGATTCCTCGCGTCGAGTAGAGCGCGTGGGTGTCCACTTCGGCGTGGATCGGTGATCGTGGGAGCGAGGTGGAGCGTGGAAGCTCCGTGGCTATTCCTCCTTGCATGCGGCCCGTTCGACGGTTTCGGCTTGCGAAAGGTAGGGGGATGGAACCTCGATCTTGCTAGGATCGTTTCCTTTAGCCCGCTTGTTGATTAGCACCCCGTAGCATGCATGATGTTCATATTTCCATTTTTGGGGTTTTAGCCTAAATCTTGAGTTTAATGCGTTTTAGGCCTTGCATGTGCTAGATTTAGATGTTAGATTGTTGTCTAGCATGCGTGGTTTGACAGGTTATTAGGTTTCTCGTCGATACCCGGCGTTTTCAGCCGTCCGGGAGGGCTTCGGTTTACAAACCGTACCCGCCCGTAACCCAGGTGCAGTGACGGTCCTGCCAGGAACCGTCACTTGCCCGACGGTCCAAGGTGGACGCGTCACTACCAAATAACGGCCCATTGGGGGTGCGTTACTTGGAGAGTAACGGTGGGGCTCCCATCCGTTACTCATCAACTGTTTCCGTGATTTTGGTCAGGCGGTGCGCCCGGCGGCCAGTCGGCCGACCGTCGTTTCGGTCCGGCGCGCCTAGACCGGGGCGTTACTTCGCCTGCTACCATTTAGAACGCTGATAGGTGGTTTGAGCCTCGGGTGGATGTGACGGCGGTGACCCCACGCGTCGCTTCGAAGTAACGCGCAGGGCCCCCACCGTTACATGCCCTTTGGTGCCTCTTGAGCTGGAATCCTGAAGGGAGTGACGGATGGGGACTGGAGCGTCATTCTTGAAGTAACGCGCCGACCCCCGACCGTCGTTTGCATGTGGCGCGTGGGTCCTTGACCGCCACTTCCCTGATGGCTGCAATATATTCCCAGCCCATTGCTTATGCGTTCCGTTCTATATTCATGCCATAGTTGTATTGTTTTACTATATTGTGGCGTGTTTTATGTGCCAATAGAGTAGCTTTTCTTTCCAGGCAATGGAGCCACTGTTGTTGCCCTAAGGTCTGTTGAGTACCGACCCGCTTGAGGATGGCGGAGGGGTATATTTCCCATTCACGGTTTGTAAGCTAGTTCCGTGGGCTCCCAGCCAATGGTAGCGTCCTGCCAAGGGAGAAAACTAGTTAGAGGGCCTGGCTCAGGCTAGAGTCAGTGTGTGCACACGTGGTCGGAGACTGTGGACTGACGCCGACGGGTGTCACTCCGACTGGTCACTTGGTCTGGTACTGTTTACGCGCTTAGCTTGTCGCTTGTCGACTGCGAGTGCTTGAGACGCAGTGTAAGCCGTCAGTGGACGCTTCTGGTTTCTGCTCCAGTGGTTGTCCTTCCTTGTTGCTTGGATTAGTTGCAGCTCATTCTAATTGGTAGTTTTAGCTTCAATCGCTTGCATTTAATTAGTAGCGGCATGTGTTAGCTGTTATACTTGCTTAGATAGAGTTTACAGCTTTCTTGTGATTAGATATTCATGCCATTGCCTGTGTATTTATTTAAATGCATGCTTTAAATTGCGGTTATTTATGCATGTTCGCTTGTTTAGTGCGAGGTAGGGATCCGCGTGACCCCTACTGAGTCTGGCTGTGACTCACCCTTCTCCTTTCAGGTGAGCCGCGCCCGACATCTCCCGGAGTTTAGCGTGCTGTTTCGGGACCGTTCCTTAGCTGCCAGCTGAGCACGAGCTGCCTTTTTGAGGCTTGTGTTGTGCTTTTGCCGGGGTATGCCCCGCGTAGTTGTACCTTGAGGACTGGTGTTTGTGACTCTGGACTAGTTATATATATATCACTCTGGTTATTTTAAACTGCTTCCGCACTTGTGTTTAAATCTTAAATACTTATTTGTATTGCGCGCCCCAATTCGCAATTAATTATGCATATTCCTCAGCTAACCCCCCACTAACCCTTCAGGGGCCTCATCAGCCTCTTGGGTGGCCTCCCCAGTTCTTGGTGTCGGTATACCGATGTTATCGGTATATCGGTGTCCTGAACTCTGGGTCGTCACAGAAATGCTATTCACCCTCATCCTTGGAATTTCTATGACCTTATACTTTCTTGTTAAATAACTTTATATTTGAGTTATCACTGGAGTGTTTCATGTCACATACTCAGGGGGAGTAAATATTTGATAAGTGCATCTATGTAGGGGGAGTTGCACTGTTATGTGTTCATATATTTTCAGTATACATGCTAAATCAAATTCATACACTTCATGTACTAAATATGAAAATGTGTGTTAAACATAAGGATATAGGAATTTATTTTCAACACTTTGGAGATTTTAAACTTACTGCATGAATGTTAAAGAGGCAGCTGAAGAAAAAATTGCCTGCCTATTTTGGTAGAAAGAATCTAAAAAAAAATGAATGGCAGAGCAATGCTCAGTCTCCTTGAGTAAACTGGATACATGTCACCTAAGACGTGATGTGGTTCATGTCTGGAAAGTGTTGTACACAAGTACCTCTGCTCCAAATGAGGTGAAACGGTTAATACTCTGAGTAACAGGGGAGTCTGACAAGAGCTCCATGTGTCTCCTCACGTAAAAATGAGTTACTTGATCACTCTTGAAAAATTCTGAATGTCAATGTGATTTGCTTGAGTTGAAAAATTTTGGTGAAAATTCTTTGTGGTAGAGCGTAGCCTCCAATACGATGTTCTCATAAATTGAAGTGCAATCTGTAAAATCTTTCAGTGTGTTGATATGAAAATCTGAATATCCATATGGCAACAATCTATTTTCATGTTATTCACTTACAAACTTAGAAATTTGATTTAATATGTATTCAAAAAATTGATTGACTGTATTAGCTTTTGCATGACTCCTCTATATGATTGCACAAACTCTTAGGTGCTACACATGAGCATCCTGGTTGTCATGACTCTCATGCACCTTTCTTATACCTATTCCCTTCTTAAACAAGTAAGGGGGAGCTATGTTGCATGTATATATATACGTATCTGTCTGGTTGCATTGTGTGCATTTCATGTGTCATCATCTGTATGCATCTTGCTTCATGCATTTCAAAAGAACAGTAAAAATATGAAAATATGAAAATCAAAGAAAATCATCTGATGTTTCAACTGTTATGTTTTCTGGCAAACATCTGGCCTTTGCTTTGCTATTACATCTTATGAAAATCTGAAGTGGGCTTTTATTGATTCATATATCTGAAATTTAAACCTCATTGCTTTCCTCCCACTTTTTCATAATGCCAAAGGGGGAGAAAGAGATTTGATTTGAATTGGATTTGGTCGGTTGCCATAATATTTTGTCATCATCAAAAATGGGGAGATTATTGGGTTCGTTGTGCTCCCTCATTGATTTTGGTATTGGTTTTGATGATAACAAATATTGTGTATTGTGTGAATCATGGATTAAACTTGTGGTGTGATTGTTTCAATGAAGCATGTTTAGTGAAGAAGCTCCTTTTAGTCATTTACTATTTTGATCTTGATATCCATGTTAACCACATGTCTTATCTTGTTTTTCAAGGTGGAAAATCGTGGGTGATACCTTGATGTCAAAGGGTTGCATCAGAACATCATTTGGATTCTCTTCAATAGAGTCGACGCATCAACGCATTGCATCGCCCCTTCTTTGTTTAATGGACTTCATACATTGGTTTTTCAAAGTCATGAATGGTTTTTCAAGTATATCAATCATGAGTTCTTAATGTTTTGAATTTACTCATCCCATACTCTTCAAAGAGGTTTTTGAGCTTACCTTGGTGATATGCTAAGAGTGTTGGTTGAGGAGAACTGAGTTCTTGCTTGGGCTTTAAGGCATTCTCTTCATGAGATTTGAGGCTTGTATAGTGTTCAAGTTCCTTATATAAGTCTTGGTAGAAACCGGGTTGAAAGATACTTATTCATTGAAATGGATGCATGGCTTGATAGCCTCATAAATTTGCTTGGATGCATGATTTTTCATTCCAATCCTTAGTTGAGTGAATTTGTGTAATACGCATCTTGATAATTGTGAAGAAGGGTTCTTTTGTGAATGAAGGTTTCAAGGTTATTTTGCAAAGCTTTGAATGCTTTCTATGCATACTCTTCATGGAGCTTGGTTACATGATGCACTCATATTAGACAAATGCATATCTATATGAACTTGACCTTTAGATGTGGTCAATCCAATTTTCAAAGTGTTCACATGCATTTCTGTCATGGCTATTGAGGCTCACAAGTGCGTCAATCTTTTATATCATTCAAGGTGAAATTTGGCTTCATGATGCTCATTCAACTTGGATATGTGCATGGCTATATGGTGTTGATTTTTGGTTGAGCATGGCTTGACATTTCTCATGGAATCGACCCCTTGCTTACTTAGGTTCAAGGCAATACATCTCTTGCATGGTTTTGTGAAAATGACAAGTGTGAAAATCCTTCATTTCACTCATGTGGATTTCAATTTTGAGTTGATTACATGTAATGCATAAATTGCATTGATATATGATCTTGATCTCTTGGTGTGGATAATTAACTTGACAAGTGTTTTCATCCTCCTTGTTAATGAGTTTTCATGAGTGTGTTTCATATATATTTAACTTGGGGTGATTGAGTTTAAAATCTCACATATTTCATTCATGGAGTTTGAACACATGGGCATAGGGTCTAATCAATTTTTAGACTGAACTGTTGCAGTCTGAATGTTGTAGAGTTCGGTCGACCGAACTGGCCAGTTTGTCGACCGAACTAGCCAGTGATGGCTGGTTCTGTGACTGTAAAATTTCGGTCGACCGACCCCAATTTCGGTCGACCGAATACGGCGAACGTAACTCAGTCCGAAACCCATTAAACTCAATCCAGTTGGGGTCTAAACTTTACCATTATGCCCCAGGGTTCTTGGTTGACCTATTGAGGGTCTTTTGGAGGATTCTAGAAGGTCTAACTTGATCTTTTACACCTCTTTGTGTATATATATAGTTGACCTTCAAATTTGGGGATTTTATATCCATGAGCTTACATTTTCTTATCTTGTAGGTCAAGAAAGAGGAGAAGAAGAGAAAGGGGAAAAGAAGAGGAGATATCATCTACATCCAGGAGATTTTGAAGATCTTGTAAGAAGAGAAAGTGAAACGGAATGATGAGAGGATCGTGTTGATGCTTGAATCTCTGTCATCTGACTTCCTTTCAACCTGTGCTTTAAAGAACAAGATCAGGAGTCCATTAGAGATCAAGGAGGATTATTTCTTCATCCTTTATCCATGTGTTTTGTGATGTTCTTCATGGTTTATATTTTGGTCTAGGCATGGTTTGAGTATTTGTGTTGATTTTCTGAACATAGAGATATTTGTGTGTGTGTGACCGTCTGGGTACGGTCGTGTGTCATTGTTGCTACGTCTGTTGCAACGTGTGTGTGCTACTGGACTTACGATGCAGAGCGTCTGGGGTTCGTCCCCGTTGGTGCTGTGTCTACAGCGTGAGGAGAGTTCTCCTCGTGTGGATTTATCCCCTTGTGTGCTGGAGCGTCGTCTCCTTGTTGGGAGCTTTCCCTGAGTGAAGCCTTACCAGTTTGGTAAGGGGTGGACGTAGGGAGCCCGTCATGGTCCCGAACCACCTTAAAAATCCCTTTTGCACTGTGTGATTATGTGGTTTACATGATACATTTGTTTGCGTGATCGTGTGAGATCGGAAAGGTTGAGATAATTATTTCTACATAAGTTTTAATTTCATTCCATCATAGCTTAAATTTGATAATCATGTTAATTTCACTGAGTAAGTTTTAAATTAGCCACTTAGTGTGGGGGATAATTCAACCCCTCCCTTCTTGTCCGCTCGCCTACCGGGGCAAACACCAATCCCGCTGAAGACATACTGTGAGAGGCTTCGCTGCGTCGACTCCAAGGTGCCATTGCGTTGATGCCATGAGTGTTGCAGACGCCAGACAGAACCTTGATACAAAGGTGTCGACACCTGGTGTCAACACTCTTCCTCTGGATTGCAGAAGTCTACTGAGCTTGTTGCTTTGCTTTCAAGGAATTTGTTTGCACAAATCATGAGAGATTTAAGGCACATTTAAAGGGTCATGATTGTTTGACTAATTATCAATTAGGCTTGTATGAATCATGAGTATTTTTATGAAAGACATTGCATGTAAGCAACAAAGACATAGTTGAGTCATTACAAAAGCATAATAATGACTTATAGTTGGACATCATCAAAACAATAGAATTAACACATGTTCCATACATGCACAACATTCTCCCCCTTTTTGATGATGGCAAACTGTGAGTCATTATTTCAACATGGAATCAATTATGATCAACTCAATTAATGACATGCTACATGCAATTTGGCGAATGCTTGATGACTCAAATATGCTCTCCCTCTTTGACATCAGCAAAGAGAATGGAGTTTGATACGCATTTAGGATATGGATAGGAGTAAGTTCAATCAAGAAATAGTCATAGTTGAAAAGGACCAAATCAAACCAGTAGGATGAAGCATGAAGTAGAATTGGATTAGCACGAGGAATGCAAATAGCTTGGCTCAAAATGTGAGAGTGAGCAAGTGAAAGTTTGGATAATGAATTCCATCATGCATAACAGTAGATAAGGAGTTATGATTTCAGCAGAACACCCAGATTAAGGAGTTGTACTTGGAAGAATTTTTTAGAAGAAGAGTGTCAGCAGTAACTGTCCAAACAGCATTAATAGGGTGCCAACAGAAAATGATTAATTTTGAAGAATAATTTCATGGAGTTCAAGAAAGCATGTATCAGAAGAATTATAATCTGAAACACTATTCACTAGACAAGCTTGTAATTTTCAGATTCTTATGTTATAAGATTGTCTATGACACAGCCCTTATGTTCGGCTTGGTTTAAGTGTAATAAATTTAGAGTTTACCAATTAGACTCTTGAAAGCATTTTACACTCAGACTTAATAGAAATAAACCAAGGCCACATGTCTAAATCTTGTTTAACATCCCTTAACCCTACCCATTCAAAATCAAGGACTCCCTTAGGAGTAGCTCAAGACTAGTATTGAGATTAAACATATTTGACGTTTATGATTTACTCCTCAGGGTTACAACACTTTTTCTGACCTTTTGGTCATAATTTCATATTTTTCCTTTTTGGCTCATAATTTTTAAGAACATTCAAGTGTCGTCCACACCTTTTGACATAAGGATGCACGTTGTTTAGACAATAGCACCCCTAGTTACTCAGTTAGACTAACTATCCTGCTTTATTTTGAGTAGAGATAGCAGAGGTACCTCATGACATAGTTCACTTCATTTCTTTGATGAAGGACCTAGTTTCTTAGTGAACCCTTAGCTATTGCGCTACCTTGAGCATTAAATCACAATTTTACTCATGTGCTGCCCTTTGAGATTTTTCAGATTCTTTTATGTTTAAGAACAATACTTAATCCAAGCTTTTCAACCAAGGTTGCCATAAACCTTAAAATTTCAGATTTTAGGAGATTGCACGGGACACAACATGTGGGAATTGGTTAAGACCTATTATGTTTTGAATACAATCTTTTCCAGTGAGTTCAATTTAAATAAATTCTTGAATTCATTACGCTTAAACCAATGAGTTTATTCATGGGAGATCATACAACCTTATAAAAGAATATTCCTCTATATGATATGCTCATATTAATGAATTGATGGACAGATTGGAATCATTCTAAGCATAATGTGGATCAAAGTATTTCAGCAGGGGCAGTTTCAAGATATTGCAGAGATGACATGGATGCCAACTCTTAAGTATGTTTGATATCAATAGGAGGAGACTCCTTAGGAGAGAGTGTGAGCTCAGATCTTAGAGAGGCTCCCCCTCAGAGAAAGCTGGATTTTGACGACAGATTTCCAGAGTTAAAGTTGAGGAAAAACTGTGATCAAGAGTTTTTCTGGAGATCACCCCTTTTTTAGCAGATGCAAGGAGTTTGAAGTCCAAAGAATAGAAGCCAGTCACTTAACCTCCTATCCACGAGAACATGGAGTGAGGAATGATGAGAGTGTGCAAGAGAGACAAGACTATTCAAAAAATTTGAATGGTAGACAGATGAAGTCGACTTATGAAGGTCTTTAAGTCGGCTTGTGCTCAAAACAGAAGGTAGTGTTTTCAGAGAACTGTAGGGAAGTCGACCTATGAAGTCCTCAGGTCGACCTGAGCTCTTGCAGAAATGCATCTTAACTCAAATTGATTCTAAATTGATGCATGGACTTTTTCAAGTTTCTCTCACAAATGACATGCATTCAAATGATGCTAGATTGGCACTGGCTCCCCCTTACTAAATGCAAAGTGTGCATGAAAGAAATGCAAATCAAGGCATGAGACACTTACACCCCTTAGATGAAGGTGCTATGCATTCCAAGCAGATTCTTTAAGAGCATGCAAGGAGACACATATGTAGTGAACATGGATCAAATGCATTTGTACAATACCAAAGAGTGCATGCATTTCAAATGAACTTAAGGATTTGGACACAATGTAGACATGCAACTTGTTCATGTATGAGCAGATGGATGCATGCAGTGACTCTTCCTATCTCAAGTAAGTCATGTATGTGGAGAAAATAGATTACCATGAACTGCTTACTCCCCCTTACTGAATGCACTGAATGTGTAAACTAGTCATGAAAATCATCCAAGAGAGCATGATGAACAGAATCTCATGAAGGATGTACATGCTTAAAGTGCAAGATTGACCCATGGTACCGGGCGGAGCACTTAGGTCCGAAGACCTCGTCACACATAGTGTGGGTTTCCAGACAGACATAATCTACCCTTCTTCCAATACCATTTGATATACCATAAGGTCATGCATGAAAGTGCATCGTGAGTTCAATGCAAATGAGTATAAGCATGCATGTAAACATATGCAGCACAAGTGTGATGACCCAGGAGATCTGGATACCGATAAACCGATATCATCGATTTACCGATACCAAGAGCTCGGGGAGGTCACCCAAGAGGCTGATGAGGCCCTGTAAGGGTTAGTGAGTGTTTGTCGAGGGGATGCATAACGAATAGAAATTACATGTGCAATATAAATTAAAGCATTCATTTGAACTTTAAACGGAATCAAATAAATATATCAGAGTGGTAACATTTATACAAGTAGTCCAGATCCATATATCACAAGTCCCACACTGTACAATGGTCAAAAATAAATAACTACAGGGGATATACCACGGCCAAAAGAAGAAAAAGAACATACTGACCACTAACCGACCACTGACAGACCACTACTGGTTCTAAGACTTTTCGCCAAAAGCACGAGTCATGCATTCAATTAATGAATAATTTCCATTTTAGCATATTCAATCAGTTAGGCATTTAATCTTTCATATTTGCCATGTTTAATTGTTATCATAAATTATGGCATGTTTTTAGATCCCAATAGAGATATATTCTCTTTCCTTGTGATGGAACCACTAGTCGTAGCCCGATGAATTTTAGTGTTGATCCCACCCGGGAGAGGTGGCGGGGTAGTCCCGTGATACGGTTTTTAAGCTAGTTCCGTGGGCCCCAATCCAACCGTAGCGTCCTACGGAGGGGAATACTAGCTAGAGGTCTGGCTCGAGGCGACGAGCCGGTGTGTGCACACATGGTCAGAGGCTTGGATTGACACTGACGAGTGTTACTCTGACTAGTTACTTGTTTCTGGTACTGTTACACGTCTCGCTTGCTATGATCAGGCTTGCGTAGATGCTTGAGACGCAGTGTAAGCCGTCAGTGGACGCATCTGGTTTCTTCTTCTGGTGGATCTCCTCTCCTTCTCTCTCTTGTCACTTGGGAATGATTGAGTTATTATCTATTGGTAGATTTCGAGTGCTCGCATTTAAATTACAATTGGCATATTAGTTAGCTGTTCTTAAATTGCTTAGATAGTTTTACAGCTTTACTAGATTGTCTTTTATTTATGCCAATGCATGCTTTGCTGCTTTCCTTTAGCTTATTGCTTTCCTTTAGCTTATTGCTTTTCTTTAGCCAGTTGCGAGATAGGGATCCCTGTGAACCCTACTGAGTCTCTGTTGTGAGACTCACCCCTTCCTTTTGCAGGTGAGGCGGAGTAACCGGCTACAGGATTCTCTCGTGCTTTTGGCGAAAAGTCTTAGAACCAGTAGTGGTCTATCAGTGGTCGGTTAGTGGTCAGTCTGTTCTTTTTCTTCTTTTGGCCGGGGTATGCCCCGTGTAGTTATTTATTTTTGACCATTGTAAAGTGTGGGACTTGTGATATATGGATCTGGACTACTTGTATAAATTTTACCACTCTGATATATTTATTTGCTTCCGTTTAAAGTTCAAATGAATGCTTTAATTTATATTGCGCGTGTAATTTCTATTCGTTATGCATCCCCTCGACAAACACTCACTAACCCTTACGGGGCCTCATCAGCCTCTTGGGTGGCCTCCCCGAGCTCTTGGTATCGGTAAATCGATGATATCGATTTATCGATATCCGGATCTCCTGGGTCGTCACAACAAGACATGCAATGAGCTTTCCTACAGCAGATCTGAAGTGAGTTCTATTATTCAGCATGATATATGCAGACAAGAAAACATATGTAGCCAACTTCCAAATCCCACAGCCAAATAGTTAAGCAGAGTAAACATGAATTCTTATTAATCAAAACATGAAGTGCAGCTTTAACAAGGAAGAAAATTAGAACAGACCGACAAGCAAGGATCATGAACTAGAGATTGGGGTTATACCAAACCAGGGTGCCTTGCTTATTTAATGAACCCCCTTTATTTCCTTGGTCCAAGGCACACCTATAAGAACAAGTTCTCATTATCTGTTTAAAGGTACCCAATATCTCTTGGGTCCTGGTGGGTTAGTAGAACCTCTCACTAGTGCTGTCCGAGAGCTCAAAGCATTAAAATCATCAAATTCCATCAATTGATAGTCATACATAGAGTGTCCTGATTTCTCATAGTAGTGACAGTGAATGAAAGCATTCGAATTTTTCTTTATAGAATATGCATGAAATTTCTGTGGGAAGGCAGAAGTTCTGCCATTCTATCATGGGCATTGTGAATTCTTCTCATGTGCCAACAGTCCTTGACTGTATGGCTAGTCCTTCTACAGTTATGATAGAAGTGAGGCTTTCTATTTGCAACCAATCCTTGCCTTTTTGGAGTAGTGAATTTTCTGCTATCCCTGAATTCATCATTCTTCAAAACAAGGCAATTATGCATTACATGACTAGATCTACCATAGTACAAGCATTTAATTGCCCTTTTCTAGACAGCATGATTGTCAACATTAATGTTTCAAGCATGCACATGAGGATTTTGAAATGAACTTCTTTTATTTGAAGGCTTTCTAAGATTTTTGGAACCATTTGTTCTTTTGCATGCATTCAGATCAACAAATGTCTTGATACGACATTCATGCTTCATATGGCCAACTTTACCACAATGATGACAAGAAATTTTCTTTGATTGTGCATGTGTGTGTGAATTGGAATTATGTACAACATGCACATGGGTACCAACAACACCAATTTGTGATTTCTTGTTCACAGATTTCTATTTATCAGATCTGATTTTAAGAGTTTTCTACCGTGAAACAGGAGGAATTTTCTTAAATGTGCCAGGAACATCAGAAGCATGAACAAATGAGGTTTGCAGTTTATGTTCAAATGATTTCTTGTTCACTGGGCTGTAGCCAAGTCCTTCCTTTTGAAAATTAACTTTAACTCCTAACAACTTATCCAAATTTTCTTTGCCATCTACAAATCTAGACAGTGAGCTTTCAAATCTTGGATTTCATTTTCAAGAGATGCAATGTGAAGTTCATAACTAGCAATCTCCTACTCACTGCAGACAACACATTCATTCAACACTTTATTTATAGTTATATAACTCTCAATTTTCTGTTCCAATTTTTGGACTTTTTCACATTCATCATCAGACAAATATTTTCCCTTTTCAAAAGTGAGCAATTTTTTAGACATGGCAGTATTCAAGTGTTTCGGTTTTTTATTTTCTTCTTTCAAGTTCTCAATCAGTTCTTATTCTTCTTGTTCCAGTTTTACTTTCTTTTCTAGCAGATCTTTATTTTCTTCTCTCAATGAAACAATTAGGTCTTTCTGCCATTCAAGGTCGGAGAGGAGACCTTCATTCAGTTCTTTAACAAATGAACACTTGTTGCAAACGGAATTAACAGAACATGTGTTTTCAGCTTCTTTTCTTAGCTTTCTGTTTTGAGTTTCAGATTCATCAAGATTTTTTCGAAGTTCTGTGTTTACTACATCAACGACTTCAAGTTTTTTAGATTTCAAATTATTTTCCTCCTCAAGATTTTTACATTTCTTTTCAGCTTTTTCAATTTGATTTCTAAGATCTTCATTTTCAGATTTCCAGGTTTTCAAGCCTTCATTGTCAGAATCAGTGTGAGCTGAATTATTTGACTTCTTTTTGAAGGATTTATTCTATTTTTGTAATTTTTCATACCTCTCAAGCAGTTCAGCATAAGCATCTTGCCAATCTTCTATGGAGAAGTTCTCAAACATAGAGCTTACCACTTCATCATTACTTCCTTCATGGCTTTGCATGCTGTCACCCATGAGGCACTTGTGTTGCTCCTTCTTAAGAATAGCAACTAGTTTGTCCCAGATTTCCTTCGTAGACCTGGAGGAGGACACAAATGGAAAGATGGTATGATCAATAGTATCTTTCAAGATATTGAGGGCTCTAAGATTTTCATGGTTCTTCATCTTGTGGATATCTGTTCATTTGGACATATCTTTGGGCAGTTTGTGTGGACCTTTAGAGATGAGGTTCCACAGATTTGGATTAACTGAATCCACAAATATACACATACTCCCTAGCCATGTAGAGAAATCAGAACCATCAAACATCGGCGGATGAGCCATTAAAAACTCGAGCAAATAAAACAATGATCGCGCATAAGGGACAGCAGGACCTTCTACGCAGATTGTTAATTCTGATCTATCAAAGACCCGCTCTGATACCAATTGTTAGGTCCCTTGGGTGCAACAGGATCTAGAAGGGGGGGTTGAATAGATCCGATACAACCTTTGCCCTATTAAAAAACTTAATGAATAAACACACAAACCGCCGCTACAATGCTAGTGGAACACTTGATCATAATGCACAGCTGATCTAATAACAACAATTAAAATCAATGACACATAACACCTTATACAGATGGTAAGTGTATGTGCAACCACGGAGCTAGCTGAAGGAAACAAGGTGCAAGCTGTGAAGAACTGAAGCATGCATGCACTTGTGAATGGGGATAGAGAATAAGGAGCAATCACACAAAACACAACCAACTGTACAGGGATTTTTTAAGGTGGTTCGGTTGCAAACCCGCAATCAACGTCCACCCCTTACAAAACCGGTGAGGCTTTACCACACAAGGACGAAGTCCTCAACACATACGGGGACGACGCCCCACATACACACACACACACGGAGACAATGCCCCCCCACACACACAAGTGGACGAACCCCCCCCCCCCCCCCACACACACACACACAAACAAAGAAAACCAAGCTGCAAGTGCAACATAAAGATGGGGACAAGCCCCAAGACATACACGGCTATCACACAGCCAAAGGCCCACTTCTGGTCTCTAAACAGAGCACCGAACACACTGCTGTAAGCACAGCAAAACACACGATTGCAGATGTGAAGTCACAAAAAGAAATAATCAACACAGGAAAGAAAATCATTATGGCATTAGACCAAAGTCTGGAAGCTCTATCAACAGATCTGAACACTAGTTAGATCTGGGCTCTTCCTCTTCAAATGTTGGCTGGCTACAACTCAAGTCGCTTTCCTTTCTCTACTTTCTTTCCACTTTCTCTTACAACACTGGACTCGGTCGAACTAGAGCTGGGCTACACACACTCCCCTTTTTTTTTCCTCACAAATTTCTTCTTGGGTGCTCAAGGGACGTGGCTCTCTTCAGGGGTAGCAGCAGCCCCATGCAAAGAAGGGGCGTCCAATTTATAGGCTCAAGCAACTGAGATTTTCCCTCCAAGACTTTGCAATTGATTGGTTGGAGAAAAATAATAGTTCTTCAAATAATTCAAACCTGCAGCATCTTTACCTCATTGGTTGGCAGAAGGAAGGATGTCCTTCTATCCTGGAGGATCTTCTGGACAACATTTCTGATTGGGTTAAAGCAAAAGAGGGTTCCCTTGAAAGGGACCTTTCCCTAAAATGAAAACTGACAGAGCCACTGACCAGAAATGTAGTTTTGGTAAACCAATGATGACAAGGATAGCTGACTGTCCTAGGAACCTTTTCCATGCCTCAAAAAATGAGTTTTTGGAGGTTTACGTCGGATCTTTTTGCTCTCTGTATGGTTTATGAAAAGACAGTTCTAACAAAGTTTATCATAGGAGGCTTGAGTGCGTCGATGCAGCTTTATCCAAGCATTAACGTAGCTGAAGAGAGTGAGCCTTTAAACGGCTTCTGGAAGGCCCCCTACGTCGACGCCCCGAGCGGGGTGCCTTGACGCATCTGCTTTGAGATGCATTTACAATGCTCTCTGGAAGACCACTGCGTTGATGCCCTGAGAGCATAAGGTCGACGCAGCTAGCTGAGCTGCTCCGAAACAAAACCTGGAAAAAGAAGAGTCGACTCCTAGGGTTGACACTTCAGTAAACCGCTTTGACGAAGGGCATGTTGTGCGTCGACGTAGCAAACGAAGAGCGTTGACACAGCTTCATGTAGCCTTGAGTCTGCTAGCGAGCTGGCATTGATGGTGTCGACGCTAGATGGATGGTTCGTCGACGCATCCTTTGTGAATGGCGTTTACAACACTTTCTGGGAAGGCCATTGCGTCGACGCCCTGACAACATGGCATTGACGCAGCTTCAAGGGATCTACAGTTGCTGGCAAATAGACGTTGATGACATTGACGCAGTGAGGGCACTTGTGTTGACGCGGCCTTAAGGATTCTGCCGCTTGTCATGGTTATCACCTATTTGTCACCGCTAACGCCTATTTGTCACCCTTATGCATCATTTGTCAGTCTTACACACTTATTTGTCATCGCTAGCCATGGGAGACATCGCCTTTGCTTTTCTGCCTTAACAGCCATTTGACTGCCATGCTCAACATGTGACGCTTCTTGTGAACGATGCTACAGCCTGGAGATCTATTTATTGGCCTTAATTTCTGTGCAACCAATTGCCTCAATTTCTGTGCAACCGGCAATCTTAACTTCTAGGAGCATGTTTCATGGTATTTGTTATGCCAAGGTCCTTACTTAACTCTCACTTTGCCTTTCTTGATTTCTTTCAATCTTTGCTGGCACATATTGTGACTCTTAGATTCATTTGAGCCATTTGCTTTATCTGCTTGAAGGCTGGCTCGTTGCGTTGACGCGGTGAGGCTTGTACGTTGACGCAGTTAGTTTGGTCTACTGAAGGCTTGTCTGGCTGCGTTGACGCGAGGTGCAAGTTGCGTTGACGCCACATGCCAAATCTGCTGAAGACATACTGTGAGAGGCTTTGCAGCATCGACGCCAAGGTGCCATTGCGTCGACGCCATGAGTGTTGCAGATGCCAGACAGAACCTTGATACAAAGGTGTCAACACCTGGTGTCGACACTCTTCCTCTGGATTGCAGAAGTCTACTGAGCTTGTTGCCTTGCTTTCAAGGAATTTGTTTGCACAAATCATGAGAGATTTAAGGCACATTTAAAGGGTCCTGATTGTTTGACTAATTTCTAATTAGGCTTGTACGAATCATGAGTCTTTATATGAAAGACATTGCATGTAAGCAACAAAGGCATAGTTGAGTAATTACAAAAGCATAATAATGACTTATAGTTGGACATCATCAAAACATTAGAATTAACACATGTTCCACACATGCACAACAGTTTCAAGGCCTCCGTAAGTCTTCGCGAGCCTGGGATTCTCACTAGGACGTCAAGCTGGTTGTACCCTAAAAACCCAATGGTCTAGAAAGCACTTGAGTTTTCTATGTTTTCCTGCACTCAGACTTGATCGCGACCTTCAGGCTACCGCTACTTCCTGATAGCGGTCCGGGCGTGACCGTGTTCTGGTTGCAACACTTCCTGCGTTGACTACTTTACTGTCTAACGTCCACCCTGTATGAAGGCGGTCTTCACATGACCGCTAATTCAAGGAAATGGTCCCTCTAAGACTGTGTTCTGTCTACATATTGCTCAACCCGTGGTTTGACCCAAGGATTGGTTATACTTTGTTCCTAGATGGTCTGGAACCCAACATCTTGTTCAATAAGTTCTTAATGAACTATGGAACAATGAAAATGTATCGTTATGCTGCCGGAATTTCTCCGTAACATAATGTCTAATTAATTCATCCTTGATCTCATGGTTTCATCTTTGGTACGTTCATACCTTGGTTTTTCCCTTATGAGACTATTATTGAACTTGATACTATTGGCCTACATTTATATTTCTCGTGGAAGTAGCTTGATTTATAACTTGAAGATGCAAGGGTGGGCACGGACGGTGTCCAAGCGCTCCACGCTAGCCCCCTAGGTAGATGGCCGAAAACATACTGTAAACTATGGGGTATGATGAATACTGGCATCGCATTGTGCTGGGAGTACTTTTTTTATAAATGGGTGAAATCAACGAATTCTCACGAAATCTCATGCTTGATGACTTTCTAGTGCATAGCCTTTATGGTTATGAAAAGTACATTCTCGATACATGCTAGTACATTCTCGCTAATGAAAGGCCAAACTTATATTCATGCTACAGTCTTATTTGATCATGATCCCATATCTCCAATCTTGTTTATATCTTGCTACTTGTGTTACTTTAGTTTTTATCGTATGTTTTATTGCATTCTTCCTACTTTACCTTCTAGAGCTAAAATATTAATTACAAAAATTTTGCCTTCATGTTGATACGTAGATACCTACTGGGCGAGTGCACTCATTCCCTACTTTCTTAATCTTTTCAGGAGACTCTAGCGGGTTGGATTCAGACTATTCAAGTGGTAGATCCGAGAGTGATTAAAGAATGAGAGAAGCCTTAATGTCAAAAGTTATCATGTAGTTGGAATTCCTTTACTAGGATAGGCATTGAAGTCGATGATGTTATGTAATTTTCTCTTTATTAAGTCTAGTGAATTATTATGTCAAGGAGACAAGAGTCATTATAAACTCAAGTTATTATTCAATAAAGTTGGAATTTTTGACTATATTATCTTGTGTTCACTCTTTTGTGTGTGAATGTTTAGCGCTCTGATTATCATGCTAGCTTGAGACTTATTTGTCGGTTGTTCGCATTCCCGCCTTAATTCCGCTGCATATCTCGGGACATGACAGTTAAGTTGGTATCAGAGCCTAGGCATAAGTAAGTCCTAAGAAAAAGTCATGTCCTAGGTTAAGTCCAAGGTTTAAGGACCCACACCTATGAACTAGGAAGGAACCTTCCGAACCCATGTGAGATTGGGTAGAGCCTGGGATGAGATAGTTTATTTAGAAATTATCCATAGGTTAGTCCCTATAAATTCTAAAGAGAATAACTAATTATTAATTTTCTCAGGAACCTCATAATGGCCGCCAATCGTGCTAATTAGGAAGTGATGTAACAAACTGTTGCGGGTCTTACCCAAGCCCTTCAAACAGTGGCTCAGGCTGGCGCGAGAGCGGGCGCCGGTGATTTACATAGGAATTTTTGGAGCATGAACCCTCCGCGATTCTCTAGATCGTCAAACCCAGACGAAGCCAAAAAATGGATCGACGAGATGGACTGGATCTGTAATGTTATGCAATGCGTGAACCAAGAAAAAGTCCTACTTGCCACATTCCAACTCAACAAGGACGCTCACACTTGGTGGAAGGCCACCTCTGGTCATATTCCCAATGCACAACTCACGTGGGAGGAGTTCCTCGAACTCTTCCGTGAGAAGTATTTCTCGGAGCATGTCCGAGAAAGAAAGGCGATAGAATTTGCCTCTTTAAAGCAAGTCATGATGTCCGTAGCCGAATATGAACTGTAATTTTCACAACTAGCACCATATGCAACACATTTAGTTGCTACGGAGCTTCTAAAGGCCAACCGATTTATATATGGGCTACGTCCTATCTTTGTGAAACAAATTGGCCCTCAGAATATCTGGACCTATATCGAGATGGTCCATTGAGCTCATTTATGTGAACGGACCTTGGAGAAGGTTAAGAAATGCAAGGGCAAGGGAGAAGACTCTGGCCGCAAGCATGAGAAGAAGGGGCGAAAATAAGAAAGGTTCAGCATCACGGGGTCCTACAAATCCCATGATAGCAAGAAGAGGTCCCGTAATGGGAATGGCAACAACAACAACAAAAATAAGAAAGTCAAGGAGGAGGAGAAGCAAGTCATGACGGCTTGCACATTTTACGAGAAATTCGATCATTCGACAGAAGAGTGTTGAAAGCATCTAGGTGCTTGTCTCCGATGTGAAAGTCGGGAGCATCGCATGCCCGATTGTCCCCTCATGAAAGATCAACCTTCTAATGGCAGACGTAGGCGGCATGCTCATTTAAATGCCGTACTGGATGAGGAAGCGCCAAGGGATGATGGCTTGATGGAAGGTACCGTCCAAATTTATTCACATCCTGCCTTTGTGTTATTTGATATTGGTGCTTCTCTTTCCTTTATATCTACAACTTTTGCTAAAACTTTACCAATTTCACATGTTCCTTTACCTTTGGATCTAGCTATTACAACACCTTTAGGTCCAGGAACCAAACTTACAACTCACTACCTGAATAGTGAGGTAACCATAGAAGGCCATAATCTCCCTGCAAACCTCGTATGCCTTGACATGGAAGGCTACGACGTCATCCTAGGTGTAGATTGGTTATGCGATCATTATGTCGACATCAACTGTCGCAATAGGAGAATTTGCTTTCACAAATTGGATCTTCCACAGTTATCTTTCCTTGGCATTAAATATAGGAAGCATCATGCCCTTATTTCTTCTCTTCACGCCTGCAAACTTATTTCCTAAGGTTGTGAAGCTTTCCTTGCTTCCGTAATCATCACAGAATCCAAGAAAATTATTCTTGAAGAAATTCCTATTGTAAAGGAGTTCCCTAATGTCTTTCCATCTGAATTATCCGGTTTACCACCTGAAAGGGAAGTAAACTTCTCCATTGAACTCATATCTGGAGCAACATCTGTTTCAAAAGCTCCTTACAGGATGTCCCCCACGGAACTCAAGGAGTTGAAGAAGCAATTTCAGAAACTACTGGAGAAGGGCATTATTCGACCCAGCACATCCCCTTGGAGTGCGCCGGTCTTATTTGTCAGAAAGAAGGAAGGAACTCTCCAACTATGTATCAATTATCGGCAGTTAATGTAACGACCCAGAAATCTGGATATCAGGGAGCCCGATACACTAGGACCCTGAGATGCTGATTGACTAGAAGGAGGTGATCTAGAAGGGGGGATGAATATATCACTCCAAATTAAAATCAAATCAATGTAATTCAAAATGTAAGCTCAGACCAACAATACAGATCACTCAGAAATACCACTAAGCATAATCTCCACAAACTAATAGATGATAAGGTAGCACAAATAAACTAAGAGACGTAGTCATACTTTTGATCGAACAGCAAGTTGGCTTGGAGAGACAAAGTAAATGAAGCAATTCAAACCACACAGACAGAGCTAGAGATGCAATCACACCAGAAGACATAAGAGTTTTTAGGTGGTTCAATCTCACCCCAAGATCTACATCAACCCCTCGCTCACACCGAGCGAGGCTTCCTTACATAATAGCAAAATCAAAGCAGACTCAGTCTACGGACAGATGCTGACAAACAGCTTGCCCAGAGGGAAACAAATCCCTCGACCCAGGTCCTGTACCACACAGAACCTGCACCCTGGCTTGCAGACCGCAAGACCAGAACCAGAGGACTTTCCTCCCTTCCACCAAATCGGAGGGGAACCACGAGCAGCACATTGCTACTCGCAACCGGAGACATCATCTCCCTTCCTCCAAGAATGCTTGGAGGAAGCAAAACCAAAACCCAAATCGAGAAACAAATGGGAACAGAAAATGGAAATTAAAACACAAGTTGTAGCTTCGATGAAGCACTTTCAAAAACCAGACGGCTGGCTGACTGCACTCAGATTTTCTTTTCTTTCTCTGAGCTTCTCACTCTCTCTCTCTTCTTCTTCCTGGAGCAGCTCTTTTCTTCTCTCTTGGAACATTCAAGGTAGGAGCTCTCTCTTCTCTTACGGCAGGCTCAGCAACTTCAATTGAACGAGGTTCCTCCCTATTTAAAGAATAGAGCATCGTAGGTTGAAAGGACTTGGCGTATAAAATCCATCTACGTGGAGAAGAATATTCCCCAATAATTGCCCTTAGAGGATCTGCCACGTGTCCATTTGATTTCGCGCCAAAGTGAAGTCCCAGGTGGCCTATAGACTTGTCATGTGAGTTGGATTGTGTGCCTAGACTGACACGTGGTCACTTGACCTTCAACGAAGGATCTGCCACATGTCCATTTGATTTCACGCCAAAGTGAAGTCCCAGGTGGCCTATAGACTTGTCATGTGAGTTGGATTGCATGCCTAGACTGGCACGTGGTCACTTGACCTTCAACAAACTCCAAGTGTTTGTTGTAATGTCATCAAAGTGTTCTGACTTGGCTGAACTGTATGTGCACCGACCTTGTTTGCATAAACTTCTTCAGTTTCACTGGACATGTATGCTTAAGCTTCTACAGTTACACAGTCCTTGTATGCATAAGCTTCTTCAGTATCACAGACCTTATATGCATAAGCTTCCTCAGTTGCACAGACCTTGTATGCATAAACTTCTTCAGTTCCACAGACCTTGTATGCATAAGGCTCTTCATCTGCATCGACCTCAAGTGCAAGTGGTTATTTATATGCTTCGACCTTGGTAACATGAAGTTCGTAATGTGCACCGACTTTGGTGACACAAGTTCTTCAGTTGCACTGACCTTGCTTGCCAGAGAGTTCTTCATATGCATCGACCTTTGTACAGTATCAGCCAGATGTGCATCGACTTGGCTCTGTGCTACCAGGATGTGCATCGACCTTTGTACAGCATCAGCAAGATGTGCATCGACCTTTCATCTTGAAATCACCAAGGTGCATCGACCTTTGTTCTGCATTACCAAGATGTGCCTCGACCTTAGTCCCGTGCAGACAGGATGTGCACCGACCTTGCATGCCATGAAACAGAACGTGCACGGACTTTAGATGCTATAAACAAAACATGCACATACCTTATTAGCAAGAAGCAAAATATGCACCGACTTCATATTCCATAAACCAACATGTGCATCGACCTTCATGTACTATAGAATGAACATGCATCGACCTTCATGCACTTCAAACAAAATGTGCATCGACCTTTATTCTGTACAAGCCTAACTAGCATCGACCTTTTATATGCATGTGAATAGTGAAGCATCGACCTTGTATATGCATGATGAAAATGTGCATCGACCTTCTATGAGAGAACTGGAATGTGCACCGACTTGATAGCTCAAATGTCACGCCCCGTACTCTATACTTTCGAGGTATTATCCTCTTTGACCTACTGACTTCATGGTTTTATCCCTTTCTAAGAGTCATCGGCTCTAGAATGGAGGACTACCCGAGAGGTCGCCCATCCCAGTACTACCCCCCTTTAAGCACGCTTAACTTCAGAGTTCTTTACAAGAACTAAGCCGATACTTCAAAAGGTGCCTCGGTGATATAGAGTACAAGTAAGCTATATTTGAGGGTGTTACAATCTACCCCTCTTATATAAGCGACGTCGAGCATGTATGGCACTTAGTTCTCACACTTTCGGCTGAGGTATAGCTCTGATACCATTCTATCATGCCCCGTACCCTATACTGTCGAGGTATTGTCCACTTTCGTCTACCGACCTCACGGTTTTGTCCCTTTCTAAGAGTTATCGGCTCCAGAATGGAGGACTTCCCGGGAGGTCACCCATCCCAATACTACTCCCCATTAAGCACGCTTAACTTCGGAGTTCTTTACAAGAACTGAGCCGATACTTCAAAAGACGTCTCGATGATATAGAGTACAAGTAAGCTATATTTGAGGGTGTTACATCAAAGAACTAGAAGATGCATCGACCTTCTGGCAAAAAATATAATGCATATGCACCGACCTATTAACAACAGTCTAGTAGTTTTCAACACAACAACCAGATGACTTGCACAAAATCCAATGCACATTCTCATGAGGACTTATGGTGTTTGACTTATGATGTTTGACTTATGATGTTTGACCTATGGTGTTTAACTTATGATGTTTGACTTATGGCGTTTGACATCATCAAAACCACAGGGATGCAACGATCTCCCCCTTTTTGATGATGACAACACTATGAGTCAATCATTATAAATGCAATCAGTAAGAATGTTTAGACATGCATGCAAAAACACACACTGACTCCCCCTGACACCATGATCTTGCAAAAGTTCATACCCAAAATTCATCATCATTTTCTCCCCCTTTGACATCATCAGAAAAAAAATGTAGAGAGAGAAGGAGCTGCTAGTTGAATGGGAGGAAATACAATAACATCACAGTGTAGAATGTCTCATTGCCATGTCTTAAAAGATTAAGTAAGAGAACAAAATGAAGCTTTGATTCTTCAAGTCTAATAACCAAGAGAGACAGAGAGTTAGAGTGAAGTTTATCATCGTACAGGAGAGATGAGGTAGATCAAAGATTAACAGGTATGTCAAGAGAGGTCTTTCCAAAAACCATACTGATTAGACTTCTTGAGATTAATCCACTGAAATTGTTCCATAGGTATTGAGAACAAACAGTCCACAGAATTGTTCAAAGACAAGGGGTTGGACTGATTTTTCTTTTATGAGCAGCATAAATTTCAATGAGTAATTTGGTAGGTCACACCTTTTGACATGAGGAGACACCTTAAATAGAGGCCGGAATCCCCAGTTACTCAGTGTGAGAACCGTATTACCTCTCTTTAGAGAACATGGTTAGTAACTGAAGTGTCTTTTGACATGAGGAGACACATTGATCAGAGGCCAGACTCCCTAATTACTCAACACTTTAGTACCATTGCTATGTCATAATGAGATGTCCAAATTTTGATTTTTCCAATTTTTTAATCAGAGATAATCTGGCACCTCATGACATATGATGTTTTTCATTTCTTTGATGAATCACCTAGTTTCTCTGTAACCAGACCATTGCTCTGAAAATCTTTATGCCCCTAAACTTTTTGATATGAGATGTTTGAAAACAATACGAGATGTACTGATTATGAGAGAATTTGTTTCCAGAAGTCTAGGTTTCAAATTTTTAGTAGATTTCATGACACAAGTGTTTAGCTTTTGATCCATGCTCATGAAATATGTAGGAAGATATACTTCAGATTCTTCTATATCCAAGTCTTTGCAAGATTATTAGGTAGAAGACTCTTAGCTATACTTCACTTGTTTAGACTTAAAAGTTTAAGAAAGGTATGAGATTCTACCCTCTATGAATGGACTGTATAAATTTTTTCAAGGGAACCATGCAGCAACAAAATCTCTCAACGTCTTTTGAATCAGTCTCCAAACTTCACAGACTGACAAAAACTCAAAATTGACGGCTTACCTCATGCAAATTCTTCCTATACTAAGACATACCGAGGAACACCTCCCCCTCACAATATGAACCAGGAATGTAGACACTTCAAATGCAAGATGTACTGATATGCTGAAAGGAAAATGTTGATGGACATTAAACCTGGTCTACATGTAAATGAACCTGTTGTACCAGGCAAAGAACGTAGGTCATATGACCACCTCACACATGAAGTGGGTTTCCAGTTAGAAGAGATCTGACCTTCTCCTAGCTTTTCATTTGATATACCAACAGGTTATGCATGCCAATGCAATTCACTAAAATATGACAAATGCTGAATGTAGATGTATACAAATGAGAACGATATGCAGCTCAATGTTGACACAAAGACATGGATGCATTTTATTTAAGGAATTCAGAATTCAGAATTCAGGGAGATTTAACGATGCCCAATTCTCTCCTCAAGGTGGTGAATTTTTCATTATCTAGTGGCTTAGTGAAGATATCGGCTATTTGATGAGCAGTGCCTACATGGATTAATTCAAAAGTTCCTTTCGAAACTTCATCTCTTATGAAATGATGTCTTATTTCAATGTGTTTGGTGCGTGAATGCAAGACATGATTTTTAGAAAGATTAATAGCACTTGTATTGTCACAGTATTTGGGTGAACAGCCCAGGTCTACTTGGTAGTCCTGAAGCTGATTCTTGATCCAAATGACTTATGTACCACAACTCCCTGCGGCTACATACTCAGCCTCTACAGTGGAGAGGGCCACAGAGTACTGTTTCTTGGAAGCCCAAGAAATCAGACACCCTCCTAAAAATTGATAGTGCCCACTTGTGCTTTTCCTATCTAGTTTGCAGCCAGCGTAATTAGCATCAGCGTAAGATATGAGATTTAAAGCATTTGATGCAGGGTACCATAATCCTAAATTATGAGTTCTAGAAATGTATCTAAAAATTCTTTTCACAGTAGCTAAATGTAATTCAGTAGGCCTAGATTGGTATCTAGCACACATACCTACACTGAATTGTATATCAGGTCTCGAGGTAGTCAAATAGAGTAGGGATCCAATCATACCTCGGTATAACTTTGTATCAATTTCTTTACCAGATTCATCTGCATCTAAGGATGTTTTTGTACCCATTGGAGTTGAGATGTGCTTCAAATTATCCATGCCAAACCTCTTGAGGATTTCCAAGGTGTACTTGGTCTGGTTGATAAAACATCCATCTTCCAACTGCTGAACCTGCAGACCAAGGAAATATTCCAGTTCACCTACCAAGCTCATTTCAAATTCATTAGACATCAATTCTGCAAATTCATTACATAGTTCTGTGCATGTGGAACCAAAAATAATATCATCTACATATACCTGAACTATGATGAGATTTTATTCATAACCTTCGTAAACAAAGTCTGATCCACCTTACCTCTTTTGTATCCCTTGCTGAGCAGAAAATCTATGAGCCTTTCATACCAGGCCCGAGGGGCCTGTTTCAGTCCGTACAGGGCTTTGTTTAACCTGAAAACATGGTTAGGATGTGCAGACATCTAAAATCTAAGGGGTTGTTCTACAAACAGCTCTTCCTTAATAAATCCATTCAAGAACGCACTCTTGGCATCCATTTGTTGAAGTTTTATGTTATTGGAGCATGCAAAAGCTAGCAGAATTCTTATAGCTTCCAATCTAGCAACAGGAGCATATGATTCTTCAAAATCTACTTCGAACTCCTGGCAGTAGCCTTTAGCTACTAATCTAGCTTTATTCTTGAAAATTATTCCTTCTTCATTCATTTTATTTTTGAAGACCCATTTTGTTCCAATGATAGTTGCATTTTCAGGTCTAGGAACTAGTTTCCATACATTATTTCTTTCAAACTGTTCTAGCTCCTCATTCATTATATTAACCCAAGATTCATCATTTAAAGCATCTTCTATAGTTTTGGGTTCAATTTGAGACATTAATGTAACTAAGTCTCGATTATTCACATCTCTAAGATAGGACCTTGTCCTGGATGGATCATTCAAATTTCCTATGATGTTTTGTACATGATGGTCTTTCAAAAATCTAACATTAGTTGAGGACTCACCTGCTTCAGCTGACCTTACTTGATTGGGAACATTTGGTGCTGCAGTTGGCTGAGTCTTCTCTTCTTGCTTATCCTTTAAGAATTCTCCATCGTGTTTGATATCCCTGTCATCATCTTAAAGATTAGCAACTTTATGTGTTTCATCAAAAATAACATGAGGAGACTCCTCAACTGTTTGTTCAGAAATATTGAAAATCGTATATGCTCTAGATACTTCAAAATAACCTAAAGAAATTCTCGGGCTACTTTTTGCTTCAAACTTATCTAGATCCTTCTTGTCATTATTATGTATGAAGCATTTAGCACCAAAGATTCTGAAGTGAGCCAAGTTTGGTTTCTTACCTTTCAAGAGCTCATAAAGGGTTTTATTATGAATTGGTCTTACCATGGCCCTGTTGATTGTATAACTTGATGTGTTGGCCGCTTTTGCCCAGAACTTTCTTGGTAATTGACTCTCGATCAGCATGGTCTGGGCCATTTCCACAATTGTTCTATTTCTTCTCTCCACAATGCCATTTTGCTCAGGTGTCCTGAGAGAAGAGAATTTATGAGTTAATCCCTTATTTTCACATAAATCAGAAAACATGGAGTTTTCAAACTCACCTCCATGATCAGACTGAATTGAGCAAATTTTGTATTTTCCCTCTTGTTTAACTTTATTAAAAACTGTTTAAATTTCTGAAAGGCGTCACTCTTATTTGCCAAAAAGAAGATCCATGAAAACCTAGAATGATCATCAATGATCACAAAGCCAAACCTCTTTCCATTCAGACTTTGTGTTCTAGTAGGATCAAAAAGATCCATATGTAATAATTCCATAGGTCTAGAAGATAAAGGCTCAGATCTGAGCTTAAAGGATTTCCGGGTTTGTTTACCCACAGCACATGCATCACAGATTTTTGAGTGTGAATTGAATTTTATTTTAGGTAAACCTTTAACCAGATCAAGTTTCACCCATTTATTTAACGTACTGTAACTAGCATGACCTAAACGCCTATGCCAGTTATAAGCATTATTGTCTAAATCAGTAGAAAGACAAAGACTTGATTCAAAATTCTTATTAAGATCTACAATGTAGACATTATTCACTATATGTCCTATGAACATGATGTTATCAGAATTAGCTTCAAAAATCTTGCATGCTTGATTATCAAAAACCACTCTGTGACCTTTGTCACAAAGCTGACTGATGCTAAGCAAATTATGTTGGAGACCTTCTACAAGCAACATTTTCTCAATAACATCGGAAGAAAACATACCAATTGTCCATATTCCTATGATCTTACCTTTATTCTTACCTCCAAACTTGACCATACCTCCCATCTTCATTTCCAGATTACTGGATTTTGTCTGGTCACCTGTCATATGCATGGAACAGCCGCTATCCAAGTACCATCTATTGTGCTCGGCTGCCAGACCAACCTGCAATCAAATCAGACAAGAAGAGAATTTGGAACCCAAGAAAGGTTGGGTCCAAACAAGTTGCTCATTCCTTCAAGAACAGTCTTAGGAATCCAGATCTATCTGGTTCCTTTCTTGTGAACTAAATTTTTATTTTCAGCATGGAAGGTTTTATTGGCTCCAGTCATTGGATTTTGATGTGTTCTGTTCTTAATGTAGAGTGAGTTGTTCCAATTGTAAGTGTTTCTCTGTGGGTTTTTCCAGAACCTTTTCTGATCGAGGTACCTCTGTGAAAATTTAGGATGAGCCCAATTTTGTGTGTAATTATTCCAGTTCCTGTATTGGTTGGGCCATCTGCGTTGATTCCATTGCATAGACCAATTTAGATTGTTGCCTTGACGCACCTGACTTTGACGAATAGGAGCAGTCCTGATGTGTTCATGTAGGGTAGTCTTAGCATGGATTTTTTTATTATTGAGTTTAGGTGGAGAGAGATTTATTTTACCAGATTTGTGAGAGTTGTTATTACTGTTTGAGCTGGATGGGATGTCCAGCTTTTCCTTCCCCTTTTTCTGACAGAAAGTCACAGTTTTAAACTCAAAGGGCCATTTGCTTGAGGGATGATATCCCAAACCTTCTTTGTTGAAATTAACTCTCATACCTAGTATGGTATCTAGGTTTGTCTTTCCCTGAACAAACTTTTCAAGCATTTGTTGTTTGTCATCAAGCTCCTTTTGAACTTTCTCACAATGTTTTTGAACTTCCAGATTAGCCATTTTCAGAGCTTCATTCTTCTCAAGAGTGAGATTATTTTCCTTTTGAAGTTCTTGATTATTTTAATTTTAACTGATCCAGATTCATGTTAGCTTGTTCAAATTGGCCTTGAAGATTCTTATTTTCATCTTTCAAGGAACTTAATTCTTTTTGCTGATTCTTCATATTTCCATTCTCATTTTTCAGACAGTTTTGCTCTTCAACAATGTCATTCAGTTTTCTTTTGAGCATTTTATAATCTTTAGTTTGACAATTGAATTTGTCCAATAAATCAGCATAAGCATCCTCCCAATCATCTAAAGTAAACTTTTCAAATGGAATGCTCACCTCATTGTCTGTGTCTGCCATGAGACACAGTCCCTGCTAATCCTCTTCTGATGAATTCTCTTCAATGTCCTCTTCCTCGTCGCTCCAAGTGCAGACCATAGCTCGGGGCTAACTTTTTTGCACCTTTGGGTTCTTTTTCATGAGTTCCGGACATTCATTCTTCATATGTCCTGGTTTCTTACATTGAAAACATGTAAACTTGTCAGAATTTCTATTCTTATCAAGTTTGAAGTTTGAGTTCTTACCTTCCTGTTGAAATCTTCTTCTTCTGAAAGTCTTACCCCTGGTTCTCAGGAAGTTCTGAAACCGTCGGGTTAACATAGCATGCTGCTCATCATCGAGACCTGAGAAACTCTCGTTCTCATCACTACTTTCCCCACTGCATTTGGAAACCTTAAGAGCTATATTTTTCCCTTTCTTGTTCTCTTCAGTGTTCCTCTTAAGGTTAATCTCATAATCCATCAATGAACCTATCAGCTCTGTAACAGTCATGGTAGAAAGATCCTTAGATTCCACTAGAACCGTTGCCTTCGTGTGCCATATTGGGGTTAAGGATCGTATGTTTTCCTAACCAACTCACTATCCTGAATTGATTTCCCCAATGCCTTCAGACCATTGGTGATTTGTGAGAGCCTAGCATACATCTCTGAGATGGTCTCATCAGGCCTCATCCTAAACAGTTCATAATCACATGTTAACATGTTTACCTTTGTGGCTCGCACTTGTGATGTACCTTCATATATCAACTGGAGTTCATCCCACATTTTCTTGGTTGTCTTGCATGCTGAGATTCTGGAATACTCCTTTGGATGCACAGAGCACTGCATGATATTCATTGTTGTCCAATTTACAGTAGATAGCCAGATATGCTCCCTCGACCAAGTGTCTTCATCTTCAGGGAGGTCGAATGGTCTTGTGATGATAACCCTCCAGAGTTCATGACTCTGCACACGGAAGAACACTTTCATC
This sequence comes from Amorphophallus konjac, assembly GCA_022559845.1. Classification (NCBI taxonomy): domain Eukaryota; kingdom Viridiplantae; phylum Streptophyta; class Magnoliopsida; order Alismatales; family Araceae; genus Amorphophallus; species Amorphophallus konjac. The sequence goes on along the minus strand of CM040119.1, from coordinate 171,320,176 downwards.
ATGTTCTTCCAATACAAGTAATTAGTGCCATCGAAGAACGGTGGACGATTGATTGAGTGACCTTCAAGAATAAAACTACGAGCACCACTGGATCCAGGTCTTCCCTGGTCGTTGGACCACATGATGGGAAACCCGCTCTAATACCAATTGATAGACGAGAAGGAGGTGATCTAGAAGTGGGGGATGAATAGATAACTCCAAATTAAAAACAAATCAATGTAATTTGAAATGTAAGCTCAGACCAACAATACAGATCACTCAGAAATACCGCTAAGCATAATCTCCACAAACTAATAGATGATAAGGTAGCACAAATAAACTGAGAGATGCAGTCAGACTTTTGATCGAACAGCAAGTGTGTAGCACCCGTGTACAAAAAAAATAAATAAATAAATAAATAAAATAAATAATATTTTCAAATACTAATAATAACAATAATGTTTATGATAAAAATAATAATAATTTTAATAATAACATTTATGATTAAGTTTATGATATATTAAACTTATGAAAGAAATAGGAACTCAGGGTTATCAAATGTAAAGGGAATCCACTTAACAAAATGACCTCCTAGTGTAGTGGTTAAGTGTCTTGCCTTCAACCCAAAGACTAGGGTTCTATACACCCCATCAACATTCTTTGGCCAAGTCTCAATTTAACCCAATTTAAGGGGGCGACGTGGCCATCTTAGACACCAAGAAAAAGGGGGGAAATTCAAAATTTCCCAAGCCACTTATCCTCCATTATCCCCAACACATGTCACTATCTCATATCCCAGATCCTGAAATTTCGGATCTTGCCCCCCTAAGCCTGTCTAGTAGAGGGGATTAAATCTAGGCCTAGCTCTCCCATTGTGTTAGTTAGAGCTTCGAGATACGAGCCTAGGCTGGGAGGTTCTGTGTTGCGTACTAGGAGGAGAGGAGGTTGCTGGGGAAGCTTCTTCCTTCGCTAATTACCATCCAAACAGGTAGGTGTTCTCAATTTTAACTAAACTACTAGTTAATTAGTGTCTAAGCAGTGCATCTCCATGCGATTTATTGTTGCATAGCATATGTCAGCCTAGTAAATAGCATGTACCCACTTAAATCGAAAAAGATTAGTGAAAGGATTAACATATATTAGAAATAATTAGCAGGAATTAGCTATAATTAACATGTGTTAGTAGGTGTTCTCAATTTTAACTAAACTACTAGTTAATTAGTGTCTAAGCAGTGCATCTCCATGCGATTTATTGTTGCATAGCATATGTCAGCCTAGTAAATAGCCTGTACCCACTTAAATCGAAAAAGATTAGTGAAAGGATTAACATATATTAGAAATAATTAGCAGGAATTAGCTATAATTAACATGTGTTAGTAGGTGTTCTCAATTTTAACTAAACTATAGCTATAATTAACATGTGTTCTCAATTTTAACTAAACTACTAGTTAATTAGTGTCTAAGCAGTGCATCTCCATGCGATTTATTGTTGCATAGCATATGTCAGCCTAGTAAATAGCCTGTACCCACTTAAATCGAAAAAGATTAGTGAAAGGATTAACATATATTAGAAATAATTAGCAGGTATTAGCTATAATTAATATGTGTTAGTAGGTCTTCTCAATTTTTAACAAAACCCATAGTTAATTAAGGCATAACAGGATATAAGTTCTTAGTTAGTCTATCTCCATGCGACGTTCTAGCATCAATCATTATTAAACCTTGCATGGTATGCATTCTATAATAACTATTATCATAATCTGCAGTAGGATTTCAAGCAACCCATATCTTACTTTAATTTTCTATTCTTTAAATGCATTAACTTGTTAAGTAACTGTTAGATGCCATGACATTAAACTTGTCAGATAATCAGTAGTTAATATGTGAGTATTCAACTTGTTAAACTATCACTTAGTACTTAGTATAGTGAAACCTGTTAAACTGAGTACCTGTGGAAACCGTAAACAGTTATGTTTTTATGTTAAGTTAAGAGTAATGATCTTTGAGGATTTTTATTTTTTTTATTTGGAGGGGTCATGATGTGAAATTTGTGGGATATATATTTTTCATTTTCATCTATTTTTTTATATAATTATTTTTATAAAATTCCTTTAAAATAAAATGTAACACTATTCACTTTTACTATTCATATGACAGTAATTGTCTGTTAAAATATCATTTAATATATTGGAGACTCATCTAACCCGCTAAACTTGGTGTAGCACCCTGAGTATAAAATGAATAAAGATTTCTGACGTTATAAGTCAAAATTTTAATCCCTATATTTATTGATGTATTTATTACTTAAGGAAGTAACATGGCCTAGTGGTTAAGTAGCACATCCCAAATTTGAGGATCGGGGTTCAATTCTTAGCACCAACAAGTCCTTTTGGCAAAAAGAAAAACTTGCAGGGAGTGAGGGGTATGAAAAACAACATGGACTTAAACCTGTTATTTTTACTATTATTACATTTTGGGTAAAAATGGGGGGAAATACTTAAATCTGTTATTTTTATTATTATTATATTTTTGGTAAAAATGGAGAAAATGCTTAAATTTGTTATTTTTATTCTAATGGAGAGAATGCTTTAAAAAAAAGTAGGAAAAATGAGATAAATTTAATAAAAGTGGAAGTCCTTTTGGCAAAAAGAAAAACTTGCAGGGAGTGAGGGGTATGAAAAACAACATGGACTTAAACCTGTTATTTTTATTATTATTACATTTTAGGTAAAAATGGGGGGAAATACTTAAATCTGTTATTTTTATTATTATTATATTTTTGGTAAAAATAGAGAAAATGCTTAAATTTGTTATTTTTATTCTAATGGAGAGAATGCTTTAAAAAAAAGTAGGAAAAATGAGATAAATTTAATAAAAGTGGAGGTACTAATCTCGCACAGTTGTCCGTGGATTACTCGTCATTATACACCTTGGACTCCGTTCCAACTCCACCTTATTTTCCTACTGGTCAAGCCTAGCCTTGAAATTCTTTATTGGCTATAAATGAAATGGATGTCAAAAATATGACTTAAATGCTGGCAAAAGGGCCCGGTCCGGTCTTGGGAGGAGCACCCGAAACCAAAGGGAAGAGATCTCTTGCTTGAGGGCGTCTAGCATTGCGTCCTAATACTTTGCTAAATTGAGACATTCCATCAACACTTGCTTGGCCCGGACAGGGCAATACTTGCGTGGCCCCAAAAGGGGCAATACTGGACTTGAAATGTCATTGAGTGAATTGTTATATAAATAGCCAATTCCTACTGTACATGTTTCACCTTGCTTACTGATTTTAAATTACAGTCGTTCATTACTTGTTCAGTCTTGTATCACTTACTGTTAGATTGAATGTATATGCTTTCCTTGCTCTCATCCTGCGTTATCAATTTTTATAAATTCCTTGATCTCTACTGTCTGCATGCATGAATTGAAATATTAATCACTTAAAGCCTGTTAAGGTTTGAGATGTAATTCCTACTGAGCGATTCGCTCATCTAGTTGTTATCTAACCATTTCAGGTGATTTGGAGGACGACCCGATTCCAGGAGGGGATGAGTCTGAGTGATAAGTGTAGAATTAGAATTGCCCCATATTATTGTAATTTCATTATGTTGGGTCAATGTTGTAATCTGAACTATGTCGGTATGTATGAGTTAGATCAATAAAGGGTATGAATTGATCCTTGTATTTGTAGAATCATCGGAATTATCAAATTAAAGGTTTAGCTTGCGCGCTCTTTTACTTGTCTAAGGTAGAAGCCCTTAGAATCTCTAGCTTGCTTTGGTTCTATATAAAGCACTGTCGCGCCGCGGGCAGGCTTCCGCGCTCGGGACGTGACAGTACTTTCTTGGTATCAGAGCCATGTTTTTAAATTTTCCTAGGTAAAACATGTATTAGTTCAAGGAGTAGAAATGTCTATCTAGGTAAACCCTAGCTAGAAGATAAAACTAGAAATGTCTTATTAGGATTTACCCAAGGGTAAAGATACATGTTATTCAGTGGTTAGATCGTACCCGGTGAGATGGGTAGAGACGTGGGCTAGTGTTGTAAACCCGACTACGTAATATCTTTACCATATTTGAATTCCTTGTAGGATCATGGCTGGACACTGGCGCGAGATGCAGCGCACGGTGCAAGGACTCACTGAGGCGCTATAGTAGGTGGCGCAAGGCGGAGCTCGCGGTGCTCACCGTGGAGCCGGTGATCTTCATCGGGATTTCCGTAACATGAACCCACCCAAGTTTGCGGGTTCGGTGGACCCCGATGATGCCGAGCATTGGCTCAAGGAGACCGAGAGGATCTTCCGCGTGATACAATGCACGGACGAAGAGAAGGTCCTACTAGCCACATTCCAACTGGAGAGGGATGCGCGAAGCTGGTGGGAGTCCGTGGAAGCCACATTACCTGACGATCATGTCACGTGGGCGGAGTTTGTCGAACACTTCAACGGCAAATATTTCTCGGACCGAGTGTAGGAGAGAAAGGCCACGGAATTTGCCGCACTCAAGCAGTGGACTCGGAAGGTGGCCGAATATGAGGCCCTGTTCTCGAGACTTTCCCGTTACGCACCACACTTGGTGTGTACGGAGAAAATGAAGGCAAGAAGGTTTCTCAACGGGCTACGGCCCCAATATATTACCCAGCTGGCGCCGATGGACATCCAAGTCTACTCAGAAATGGTTCGTCGTGCTCAGCTATTGGAGGACGCCACCGAATTTTCTGACAGAATTCGGGGCAAGGACAAGAAGGAGCAGGTTACCAGTTCGGGAAGCTTCAAACCACCTTTTGGCAAGAAGCGAACCTTTAATGGAGGCGAGTCTTCCAAGGCAAAGAGGTTCCAGAAAAATCACAAGCCATACCTCGCTATCAGTAACAAGCCCTTCTCCGACGTTACTCCTTCTAAGGATAGCTGTACTTATTGTGATAAAGCTGGTCATAAGACCAAGGACTGCTGGAGGAAACTGGGAGCGTGCCTCCGATGTGGGAGTCGAGATCACCGAATTCCCGACTGCCCGTTGATGAAGGAGCAAGCCAGCAAGGACGAGAAGCGTCCATTTAAAAAGCAAGGCCGTCTGCAAGCTCTTCAAGGGACGGAATCTGTGGAAGGAGGAATTGTGGAAGGTACATTGATTATTTGTTCTAAGCCTGCTAGAGTTTTATTTGATACTGGAGCAACTCATTCATTTGTTTCCAAGAAGTTTCCTGCTTCATTTTCTAAAGAACCCGAATGGATAGATTTAATTATAACTACACCTCTTGGAAACAAATCAGATATCATGTACCATTATCCAAATTGTGAGATTATGGTTCAAGACCACAATTTACCGGCCGACCTGATATGCCTTGACATGGAATGTTACGATGTCATATTAGGAGCCGACTGGTTATCAACCTACCAAGCAACGGTAGATTGTCGGCATGGCAAAATAGCTTTTAAGAATTATCCCGAGTTAGTTTTTAACAAATCTCGGAATAAAACCCTGCTTATCTCAGCTCTCTGAGCCAGTAAACTGGTGAAAAAGGGATGCATGGCTTTTTTGACTTTTGTAACCACCACTGAAGTTGAGAAGACAAAAATTGATGACATCCGAGTGATTCGGGACTTCTCCGATGTATTTCCAGACGACTTACCTGGTTTACCTCCGGAGAGGGAAGTGTCATTCACCATAGATATTGTTCCGGGTGCCGGACCTGTTTCTAAAGCACCCTACAGGATGTCTCCTATGGAATTGAAAGAGCAGTTGATGGACTTACTAAAGAAAGGATTCATTAGGCCGAGCACTTCCCCATGGGGAGCGCCTGTGCTATTTGTTAAAAAGAAGGATGGTACATTGAGATTATGCATCGATTATCGGCAGTTAAACAATCTTACAATCAAGAACAAGTACCCACTACCGAGAATTGATGAGCTGTTCGACCAATTATCAGGAGCAATGTATTTCTCCAAAATAGATCTTCGATCTGGTTACCACCAATTGAGGATCAAGGAGGAGGAAATTTACAAAACTGCATTTCGAAGTAGGTATGGGCATTACGAATTTACTGTTATGCCTTTTGGACTAACAAATGCGCCTGCAGCTTTCATGCAGTTAATGAACAGCATTTATCGACCTTACTTAGATCAATTTATTGTGGTCTTCATTGATGATATATTGATTTATTCAAAGACTGAAGAAGAGCATGAGGAACATCTCAAGATGGCATTACAGATATTGCGAGACAACAAATTGTATGCTAAATTCAGTAAATGCCAGTTCTGGCTTGAGGAAGTGTCCTTCTTAGGACATGTCATCTCCAAGAATGGGATTTCTGTTGACCCTGCAAAGGTCGAAGCCGTGCAAAACTGGGAACGACCGACGAGTGCAACGGAGATTCGTAGCTTCTTGGGCTTAGCTGGTTATTACCGACGTTTCATCAAGGACTTCTCCAAGATTGCGGTTCCTCTTACCAGATTGACTCGCAAGGAAGTGCCTTATGAGTGGAATGAAGACTGTGGAAGGAGCTTCTTGACTCTGAAGGAACTCTTGACTACTGCACCGATCTTAGCTCTTCCAATTGAAGGAGAGAAATACGAGGTATATACCGATGCATCTGGTATCGGCCTCGGATGTGTATTAATGCAGAATGGGAGAGTTATTGCATACTCGTCCCGACAATTGAAGAAACATGAAGAGAATTATCATGTGCACGATCTAGAGCTAGCCGCAGTGGTATTGGCTTTGAAGATCTGGAGACACTATCTCTATGGAGAATAATTTACAGTCTACTCCGATCATAAAAGCCTTAAATATTTATTCTCTCAGAAGGAGTTGAACATGCGCCAACGGCGTTGGCTCGAATATCTCAAGGATTTCGACTTCACAATACAATATCATCCTGGTAAGGGTAATTCCGTAGCAGATGCCCTTAGTCGGAAGCCGAGAGCTCTATTAGCCAACTGTATGGTTCAGGAATGAAAATTATTAGAAAAATTTTCTGAACTTGACATCAACATGGGCGAGAATGATGGGAGTATTACTCTATCCCACTTAAGTATACATCCGGACTTGCTAACTGAAGTCAAGAGGTTGCAAGAAGAAGACCCGTTGTTGGTGGAAATAAAGGAAAAGCTGGATGAGAAGACCGATTTCAAGATGGCACCCGATCGAAGAATCTTATTCCATGAAAGGACATGTGTGCCCGACAGTCCTGAGCTGAAGAAGAAGATTCTTGAAGAAGCCCATCGATCGAGATACACGATACATCCGGGAGCCACTAAAATGTACCAAGACATAAAAAGGACCTTCTGGTGGCCCAACATGAAAAGGGAAATAGCAGAGTTCGTGTCTCGATGTTTGACTTGCCAGCAGGTGAAGGCCGAACATCAAAAGCCCGCAGGGAAACTGCATCCACTGGATATTCCCAAGTGGAAATGGGAGGATATCGGCATGGACTTCATCATGGGCTTGCCCAAGTCTAGGGGCGGATATGATAGCATATGGGTAATCATCGATCGTCTTACCAAATCGGCTCATTTCTTACCTATTAAGAGTCGATGGTCGGTTGATATCCTCGCTGCTCTGTACATTAAGGAAGTCACTAGACTCCATGGAATCCCTGTGTCTATAGTATCTGACCGAGACCCTCGCTTCACGTCTCACTTCTGGAAGAGTCTACAACGCTCTCTGGGAACGAAGCTTAATTTCAGCACAGCTTTCCATCCCCAGACAGATGGTCAGACGGAAAGGACTAATCAAGTTGTTGAAGATATGTTGCGAGCATGTATTATAGATTTCGGCGGGAGTTGGCATGACCACTTACCATTAGCCGAATTTGCCTACAATAACAGCTACCAAGCCAGCATTCAAATGGCACCTTTCGAAGCACTCTATGGTAGAAGTTGTAGATCTCCGGTATGCTGGGGGGAGGTCGGTGAAAGACAACTCCTAGGTCCTGATATTGTAAGAGATTCCACTGAGAAGATTCTCCTTATCAGAGAGAGACTCAAGGTGGCTCAATGCAGGCAAAAATCTTATGCTGATAATAGAAGAAGGGACTTGGAATTTCAAGACGGTGATCATGTATTTCTCAAGGTATCTCCCAGTCGAGGTATCCGAAGATTTGGTGTTAAAGGTAAACTTACACCAAGATTCATCGGTCCATTTGAAGTATTGGAAAGAGTGGGTGAGGTAGCCTACCGCATCGCCTTACCTCCTCAACTCTCGGAAGTGCACAACGTATTTCATGTTTCTATGCTGAAGAAATACGTGCATGATCCTTCTCACGTCATCGACCACGCCAGTTTGGTGATTCAAAAGGATCTGACCTATGAGCAAAAGCCGATGCGAATCCTCGATCGAGAAGCCCGAGTTCTAAGGAACAAGACGATCCCTATGGTTAAAGTTCAATGGAATCGATGCTCGGAGCAAGAAGCAACATGGGAAACCGAGGAATCTATGAAGAGAAGATACCCAGAACTGTTCTAGCTGGCAGGTATCTTATCCTTTACACAGTACTCTTATGTAGTTGAATTTATCCCTATACAGTTGAATTTGGGGACCAAATTACCCTATACAGTTGAATTTGGGGACCAAATTCTTTTAAGTAGGGGAGGGTGTAGCACCCGTGTACAAAAAATAAATAAATAAATAAATAAATAAATAAATAAATAATATTTTCAAATACTAATAATAACAATAATATTTATGATAAAAAAATAATAATAATAATAACATTTATGATTAAGTTTATGATATATTAAACTTATGAAAGAAATAGGAACTCAGGGTTATCAAATGTAAAGGGAATCCACTTAACAAAATGACCTCCTAGTGTAGTGGTTAAGTGTCTTGCCTTCAACCCAAAGACTAGGGTTCTATACACCCCATCAACATTCTTTTGCCAAGTCTCAATTTAACCCAATTTAAGGGGGCGACGTGGCCATCTTAGACACCAAGAAAAAGGGGAAAAATTCAAAATTTCCCAAGCCACTTATCCTCCATTATCCCCAACACATGTCACTATCTCATATCCCAGATCCTGAAATTTCGGGTCGAGGTTCTGTGCTGCGTATTAGGAGGAGAGGAGGTTGCTGGGGAAGCTTCTTCCTTCGCTAATTACCATCCAAACAGGTAGGTGTTCTCAATTTTAACTAAACTACTAGTTAATTAGTGTCTAAGCAGTGCATCTCCATGCGATTTATTGTTGCATAGCATATGTCAGCCTAGTAAATAGCATGTACCCACTTAAATCGAAAAAGATTAGTGAAAGGATTAACATATATTAGAAATAATTAGCAGGAATTAGCTATAATTAACATGTGTTAGTAGGTGTTCTCAATTTTAACTAAACTACTAGTTAATTAGTGTCTAAGCAGTGCATCTCCATGCGATTTATTGTTGCATAGCATATGTCAGCCTAGTAAATAGCCTGTACCCACTTAAATCGAAAAAGATTAGTGAAAGGATTAACATATATTAGAAATAATTAGCAGGAATTAGCTATAATTAACATGTGTTAGTAGGTGTTCTCAATTTTAACTAAACTATAGCTATAATTAACATGTGTTCTCAATTTTAACTAAACTACTAGTTAATTAGTGTCTAAGCAGTGCATCTCCATGCGATTTATTGTTGCATAGCATATGTCAGCCTAGTAAATAGCCTGTACCCACTTAAATCGAAAAAGATTAGTGAAAGGATTAACATATATTAGAAATAATTAGCAAGTATTAGCTATAATTAATATGTGTTAGTAGGTCTTCTCAATTTTTAACAAAACCCATAGTTAATTAAGGCATAACAGGATATAAGTTCTTAGTTAGTCTATCTCCATGCGACGTTCTAGCATCAATCATTATTAAACCTTGCATGGTATGCATTCTATAATAACTATTATCATAATCTGCAGTAGGATTTCAAGCAACCCATATCTTACTTTAATTTTCTATTCTTTAAATGCATTAACCTGTTAAGTAACTGTTAGATGCCATGACATTAAACTTGTCAGATAATCGGTAGTTAATATGGGAGTATTCAACTTGTTAAACTATCACTTAGTACTTAGTATAGTGAAACCTGTTAAACTGAGTACCTGTGGAAACCGTAAACAGTTATATTTTTATGTTAAGTTAAGAGTAATGATCTTTGAGGATTTTTATTTTTTTTATTTGGAGGGGTCTTGATGTGAAATTTGAGGGATATATATTTTTCATTTTCATCTATTTTTTTATATAATTATTTTTATAAAATTCCTTTAAAATAAAACGTAACACTATTCACTTTTACTATTCATATGACAGTAATTGTCTGTTAAAATATCATTTAATATATTGGAGACTCATCTAACCCGCTAAACTTGGTGTAGCACCCTGAGTATAAAATGAATAAAGATTTCTGACGTTATAAGTCAAAATTTTAATCCCTATATTTATTGATGTATTTATTACTTAAGGAAGTAACATGGCCTAGTGGTTAAGTAGCACATCCTCAAATCTGAGGACTAGGGTTCAATTCCTAGCACCAACAAGTCCTTTTGGCAAAAAGGAAAACTTGCAGGGAGTGAGGGGTATGAAAAACGACATGAGTAGGAAAACAACATGGACTTAAACCTGTTATTTTTATTATTATTACATTTTGGGTAAAAATGGGGGAAAATACTTAAATCTGTTATTTTTATTATTATTATATTTTTGGTAAAAATGGAGAAAATGCTTAAATTTGTTATTTTTATTCTAATGGAGAGAATGCTTTAAAAAAAAGTAGAAAAAATGAGATAAATTCAATAAAAGTGGAGGTACTAATCTCGCACAGTTGTCCGTGGATTACTCGTCATTATACACCTTGGACTCCGTTCCAACTCCACCTTATTTTCCTACTGGTCAAGCCTAGCCTTGAAATTCTTTATTGGCTATAAATGAAATGGATGTCAAAAATATGACTTAAATGCTGGCAAAAGGGCTCGGTCCGGTCCTGGGAGGAGCACCCGAAACCAAAGGGAAGAGATCTCTTGCTTGAGGGCGTCTAGCATTGCGTCCTAATACTTGCTAAATTGAGACATTCCATCAACACTTGCTTGGCCCGGACAGGGCAATACTTGCGTGGTCCCAAAAGGGGCAATACTGGACTTGAAATGTCATTGAGTGAATTGTTATATAAATAGCCAATTCCTACTGTACATGTTTCACCTTGCTTACTGATTTTAAATTACAGCCGTTCATTACTTGTTCAGTCTTGTATCACTTACTGTTAGATTGAATGTATATGCTTTCCTTGCTCTCATCCTGCGTTATCAATTTTTATAAATTCCTTGATCTCTACTGTCTGCATGCATGAATTGAAATATTAATCACTTAAAGCCTGTTAAGGTTTGAGATGTAATTCCTACTGAGCGATTCGCTCATCCAGTTGCTATCTAACCATTTCAGGTGATTTGGAGGACGACCCGATTCCAGGAGGGGATGAGTGATAAGTGTAGAATTAGAATTGCCCCCTATTATTGTAATTTCATTATGTTGGGTCAATGTTATAATCTGAACTATGTCGGTATGTATGAGTTAGATCAATAAAGGGTATGAATTGATCCTTGTATTTGTAGAATCATCGGAATTATCAAATTAAAGGTTTAGCTTGCGCGCTCTTTTACTTGTCTAAGGTAGAAGCCCTTAGAATCTCTAGCTTGCTTTGGTTCTATATAAAGCACTGTCGCGCCGCGGGCAGGCTTCCGCGCTCGGGACGTGACAAAGTGGGCTTGGAGAGACAAAGTAAATGAAGCAATTCAAACCGCACATATAGAGCCAGAGATGCAATCACACCAGAAGATAGAAGAGTTTTTAGGTGGTTCGATCTCACCCCGAGATCAACATCCACAACTCGCTCACACCGAGCGAGGCTTCCTTACACAATAGCAAAATCAAAGCATACTCAGTCTGCGGACAGATGCTGCCAAATAGCTTGCCACCGAAGGAAACAAATCCCTCGACCCAGGTCCTGTACCCCAAAGAACCTACACCCTGGCTTGTAGACCGCAAGACCAGAACCGGAGGACTTTCCTCCCTTCCACCAAACTAGAGGGGAACCACGAGCAGCACACTACTACTCACAACCGGAGACACCGTCTCCCTTCCTCCAAGAACGCTTGGAGGGAGCAAAACAAAAACCCAAATTGAGAAACAAATGAGAACAGAAAACGGAAGTTAAAACACAAGCTGTAGCTTCGATGAAGCACTTTCAGAAACTAGACGGCTGGCTAACTGCACTCAGATTTTCTTTTCTTTCTCTGAGCTTCTCACTCTCTCTCTCTTCTTCCTGGAGTAGCTCTTTTCTTGTCTCTTGGAACATTCAAGGCAGGAGCTCTCTCTTCTCTTACGGTAGGCTCAGCATCCTCAATTGAACGAGGTTCCTCCCTATTTATAGAACAGAGCATCATAGGTTGAAAGGACTTGGCGTATAAAATCCATCCACGTGGAGAAGAATATTCCTCAATAATTGCCGTTAGAGGATCTGCCATGTGTCCATTTGATTTCGCGCCAAAGTGAAGTCCCAGGTGGCCTGTAGACTTGTCACACGAGTTGGATTGTGTGCCTAGACTGGCACATGGTCACTTGACCTTCAACGAAGGATCTGCCACGTGTCCATTTGATTTCGCACCAAAGTGAAGTCCCAGGTGGCCTATAGACTTGTCACGTGAGTTGGATTGCATGCCTAGACTGGCACGTGGTCACTTGACCTTCAACGAACTCCAAGTCTTTGTTGTAACATCGTCAAAGTGTTCTGACTTGGCTAAACTGTATGTGCACCGACCTTGTTTGCATAAACTTCTTCAGTTGCACTGACCTTGTATGCTTAAGCTTCTTCAGTTGCACAGTCGGTGTATGCATAAGCTTCTTCAGTTGCACAGACCTTATATGCATAAGCTTCTTCAGTAGCACAAACCTTGTATGCATAAACTTCTTCAGTTGCACAGACCTTGTATGCATAAACTTCTTCAGTTGCACAGACCTTGTATGCATAAGGCTCTTCATCTGCATCGATTTCAAGTGCAGGTGGTTCTTTATATGCTTCGACCTTGGTAACATGAAGTTCTTCATGTGCACCAACTTTGGTGACACAGGTTCTTCAGTTGCACTTACCTTGCTTGCCAGAGACTTCTTCATATGCATCGACCTTTGTACAGTATCAGCCAGATGTGCATCGACCTGGTTCTATGCTACCAGGATATGCATCGACCTTTGTACAACATTACCAAGATGTGCCTCGACCTTAGTCCCGTGTAGACTGGATGTGCACCAACCTTGCATGCCATGAAACAGAACGTGCACCGACTTTAGATGCTATAAACAAAACATGCACAGACCTTATTAGCAAGAAGCAAAATGTGCACCGACTTTATATGCCATAAACCAACATGTGCATCGACCTTCATGTACTACAGAATGAACATGCATCGACCTTCATGCACTTCAAACAAAATGTTCATCGACCTTTATTCTGTACAAAGCTAACTAGCATCGACCTTTTATATGCATGTGAACAGTGAGCATCGACCTTATATATGCATGATGAAAATGTGCATCGACCTTCTACGACAGAACTGGAATGTGCACCGACTTGATATATCAAAGAACTGGAAGATGCATCGACCTTAAGGCAAAACACAGAATGCATATGCACTGACCTATTAACAACAGTCTAGCAGTTTTCAACACAACAACCAGATGACTTGCACAAACTCCAATGCACATTCTCATAAGGATTTATGGTGGTTGACTTATGATGTTTGACTTATGGTGTTTGACTTATGATGTTTAACTTATGGTGTTTGACATCATCAAAACCACAGGGATGCAACAGATGCCACCCATGAGCTTGTGAGGCTCTGAAGGGTTGGAAGAAAGGATGTGGGTGTATAAAAATCTACAATTACAAGCGCAATTTAATGAAATAACAACATCAGCAGAAGCAAATTACATAACCAGAGTGTTATAATTATACATTAGTCCAGAAGTACATTAGTAGAAGTCCATAATTATACAAGAACAACTACACGGGGCATACCTCGGCTGAGACCACGCTGGCTACTAGGACTATCCGCCAAAACCACGCGGGAAACCCAAAGTCTGCTGCACCTAACCTGAAAAACAAGGGGGGAGTCTCATTTCATTCACTCAGTAGGGGTCCCGCAGATCCCTACCTCGCGGCTAAAATCACAAGAGAAACAAGTGACGACAATGAATAATATAATGTCAAATAATGCAAGCTGTGCAGGAATATTGATAAATGAACAATTAAATAAACAAAGCTAAACATGAATTATTACATGAGCTACATTTTAATTGAATCACATAAATAAACACGAGAATCATTTAATTTCCATTAGAGTCTAATTTCCACAATCCAAGTGACAGGAGAAGTAAATCACTAGAAGTAAGACTAGATGCATCCATTGACGACTTACACTGTGCCTCGAACGCGGCAACTGAGGCACCGTAATAGTAACCAAGAATAAGGACTAGTCAGGGTCACGCTCATCAGCGCGGGTCCAACGCCCCCGACCACGTGTGCACACACAAGCTCAATGCCTTGAGCCTGGCCTCTAGCTAGTTCCCCCCCCCCCAATCGGACGCTAATTGCGAGGCAAGGGGGCCCACAAAAACTAGCCTAAAAATCATACACCGAGACTGCCCCGCCACCTCTCCTAGGTGGGCCGACTCTGAAGGTCGTCAGGCTGCGACTAGTGGGTCAGTCACGTAGGAAAGAGAAGCCAACTCAAATGGGACATAAATGTATATTACAAACCATCATAGCGTGTGAAAGTACCAAAGGCACGACCCCAAACACACGGCCGAACAAAACACGGCTAAAAACCAAGCTGGAAACAAGTGGTGGTCCTGACTGAGCCGCCACCTGCAAGTGGCGGTCCTGGGATGGCCGCTACCTGCAGGTAGCGGTCACCCCATGACCGCTACTTGCTCACCGCCTTGCCTCACGGGTGGCAATTCCTGGGTAGGCCGCCACCCACTCCCGAGAGCAGGTAGTAGTCTGATGGAGACCGCTACCTCTCCGGACAAATCGAAACAGGGCAAACTCATTTTAAACCCCTCCCCAAACGATCAAATCGAGGGGATTACATCAAAATGACGTGTTTCCTGCTGTCATACACCATTTCCACACCATTTGGACTCCAAAAACATAAAGAATGGAGCTATATACAAGATTGAACAGTAAGGTTTAAGGGATCACATTCCACATGAAATTTTGATTAAACCAACCATTTTTACATGCTTGTAACTACTCAAATCAGTAGAAAAACACGAAGGGGCAAGGTAGGATTCTATCCCCCTACCTAAAACCGTGAAACCACGTTGTTTAGGCGTGATTCCTTACGCCAAAACCTCCCCCACGATGGAGGAGAATCAACCGCCACATGAGCCACCGATTCTCGACCTCACGAGCACTCCACTGTCACCCCGAGCACGCCGGGGTCTCCTCCTCCAAGCCGTCCACGGCCGGGTGGTGCGGGACACCGAGAGAACAAGAGGGAAAGGGAGGGAGGTGCGTGAGAAGAGAGGGGGGAACCGTGTGGTTCCTCCCCACCATGCGTAGAATAGGTTTTGTTTTCATTTTTTTTGTTATAAAACCTTTTATTATAAAAAGGCCTTAATAAAACCAAAATAGTGATAATGCCCCAAAATTTCTATATATCATTATATAAGTGGGTTATTAAACCTTTAACTCACCTAAAGGCCCACAAAAATTGACCAAATTCATGAGAATTTCCAATCTCTAAATCTGATAAGAATCCGAACTTCACGGGTCTTACAGTTAAATCAACTCACAATAAAAAATAAGTATCCACTATCGTGTATTGATGAACTATTCGACCAGATTTCGGGTGCGGAGTATTTTTCAAAGATAGACCTCAGGCCGGGTTACCATCAATTAAAGATCAAAGATGAGGACATTCATAAGACTGCTTTCCGTAGCAGATATGGACACTACGAGTTCGTGGTTATGCCGTTTGGGTTAACCAATGCCCCTGTAGCTTTCATGTAACTCATGAACAATGTCTTCAGGCCTTATCTCGACCAATTTATGATCGTCTTCATTGATGATATTCTCATATACTCCAAGACCAATGAGGAACATGAAGAGCAATTAAGAATAGCTTTGTAAACATTAAGGGAACACCAACTCTACGGGAAGCTCAACATGTGTGAATTCTGTCTAAAGGAGGTCTCATTCCTGTTATGTCCCGGGGGTGCAACCGGATCTAAAAAGGGGGGGGTGAATAGATCCCTTTCAAAACTTTGGGCCGATTAAAAACTAAACCAATTGAAACACAATCTTCAGCTTGTTATGCATATGACACACTATTCAATATGGATTGTGGTTTCAACAAGAATAGTTCAAGGCAATAGAGCAAAGCATCAAACACAAGTAGCCAACATATTACTGTAAGGGAGGAGGCTGAGGTCGACGCAGCAGTGTAGTGAGGTCGATACACCCTCACTATGAGTTTTAGCTGTTGGACAGATTTTCTGCTCACTAAACTATGGTGTGTGTGTGAGCACTGTGGTAGAGTGTACGGTTGAAAAATCGTTAGGATTGCATACGTTGAAACTAGCACAGGAACCTGTGAATGGGGATAGAAAACATGGGGCAATCACACAAGTCACAACCCATAACACAGAAAGTTTTAAGGTGGTTCAGTCTGCAAACCCGCAGACCTACATCCACCCCTCACCAAACCCAGTGAGGCTTTACCACACGCTATAAACGCAGCACCACACGGGGACGACGCCCAACACACACACAAACGAGGAGCAAGCTCCTCACGAGGACGAAGTCCTCAACACACACGGGGACGAACCCTGCACACACACACACACACAAAAACAAGGAAAAAACAACACGCTGCAAGTGCAACAAAAAGACAGGGAGAACTCCTAGCACACACACGGCTGAACACAGCCAAAGACCCACCTCCGGTCTCTAAACAGAGCACCGGACACACTGCTGTAAACACAGCAAAACACACGGTTTACATGTGTGAGTTCACAAAGAATAACAAGAAACAAAAATGAGAGAAACACACTGTGGCTTCAGAAAAAATTCGGGAAGCTCTATCAACAGATCTAAACACTAGTTCGATCTGTACTTTTCCTTCTCGGATACTGGCTGGTTGCAATGAGGACTGCTTTCCTTTCTCTCCTTTCCCTCTTCTTTCTCTCCCTCTCTTTACAACACTGGTGTGGGTTGAACCAGGGCTAGGTTGCTAATGCTAATGGGTTGCTCACACTTTTCTCTTCTCTCGTTTTCTTCCTCTTAGGTTTTCTGCAAAAGCACGGGCTCCCTTTTATACTCTCAAGCTCTCTTCTTCTTGAGGCTGGAGCAAGACAATAGTAGCAGCAGCTTCTTCATCAGAAGCTTCATTTATATATAGAGGAGTTGGGTGGAAGATTTTCCCTCCAAGTTCTTGCGACCTGATTGGCTAGAATATAAGAGGCTTGTTTGAACACTGACCTCTTTTTGATTGGTCTCCCATATCTGATAGCAAGATCACCAAATATATTCATACTTCAATCTGATTGGCGGAGAAGGAAAAGTGGAGATATCTTGGTCTTGATTAGTTGGAGTAGCCATGATGCTTCTTGGTTAAGGAGCTCCACCAAATCTGTATTTTGATAAGCCAGTATAAAGTAGACTTCTCATGTGTAATTCTCTGATTGGTCCATGGCAGCAGAAAGACCCAGAACAATGTTCCCTACGAAAATCTGTATTTTGACTGTGGCAGACAAGGACAGATCTATGTCCTAGATACCTTCCTTGGACTGAAATCCCATTGGCTATGACCAAAAGGTATAGTACCAGGAAAGCCGACCTTTCCTAAATGTGGGATCTGCCAAAAAGCTTTTCCCAAAAAGTTGTGTTGTAGCCTTATGATGGAGAGGACAGTCTACTGTGAAGCCTCGCGATCAATGACATCCAAGAGGGGGGGTGAATTGGGTGATTACAATTTTTAGAAATTTTTTACCCGATTTAAACAGATATGATGAAACAACAACTTAGAAAATCAGATCTGTTTAATTACAAATTAGATCTATCAAAATCTATCACCACGATAGTTCTTCGATACTAGGCGGAGGTATGAATCCAAGGATCCTGCTCAAGCAAGGTGCTATCGTCATGACAAGACTGATCTTGTCAAATCTAACCCACCTTTCAATATACCAAAGATCTATTACAGAGAGGATTGATTATGCTAGATCTAAAATACAAAACGAGGAAGAAATAATATGCACGAACAGACACACAGAATGGGGGTAGATGAAAAGGACCAAACCACACAAGAGACAATGATTTTTAGGTCGTTTAGATGCAACACCGGCAACTTACGTCCACCCCTGACAATCCGTGAGGCTTCACTACTGGAAAAGTAGCACGGGGATAAATCCCCAACACGGAGCCAAGCTCCAACAACATGTAGGACGACGCCTGCACATACACGGGGACAAGCCCCAACACACACATGGAGACAGAGTCTCCAACACGATCCGACTATCGGATCAACAACTCACACACACGCTGCAATAGTCGCAGCACAAAACACACACACGATCGCACGTAGGCGATCAAACCACACATATATGTTATGGATCTGAATAGATCCCCACACACAAGCACGGATCTAAAGAGATCCACACACAAACACGGATCTAAGAGATCCACACACACACTTGGTGTTTATATATTAAGAACAAGAACACACTGAAGCTCAAGACAAAACTGAAGAAGAATATAGAATGAAAGAGCTCAGATCGACGTTCCCCATTTGATAAAAGTTGCAGATCTTGAGGCAAGGTTTGCTTCACCACTTGATCACAGCTTGATTGGCTTCAGATTGATCTTGAAATGCTTGAGGTTTGATGAAACATTGCTGGATGAATCACTATTCACACATGTGTTGTAGTAGCCCTCTTTCTCCCTTGATGGACTCCCTTGAATCCTCTTGAGTGATTAGGGTTTCTTGGCCCAAAGATGTGTTTTTATATTACTTGGGTGGTCAAGGGACATGCCAAGACACCGATCCACAATTCCTGGCATGTCTAGAGGCTTTGGAACTCAAAAGTCCAAAAGAGAGTGTCACGCCCCGAACCGATAGCAGCGGAAGGCACGCTCGGAACGTTGCAGTGATTCATTCATGAATACAGAGCAAAATAAAAGACATAACACCAGATAAATGTGCCAAAAATAAATATAGACTTTTATTAATATCAAAAATCTAATGTTTACAAAACTCTTGACTATAAATAAAAGACTCAAATTACAGGACTTGACTCAAATAAACAAAAAGACAAGCTCCTCCAAAACTCGAAGACTCTTTCACTCATCCCCGTCCCCATCTGTGGTCATATCTTCAATATTACCTGAAAAAGGTTGGGGAAAACTGGGTGAGCAAGAAGCCCAATAGGAATTACTCTCTATCATTAGGCAATGCTATAAGTGATTACCAATTAAATGAAACTAACACTAATGCAAGACAAATCATAATCAATAACAAAAGGATGGCAAGGATATAACAGGCTTAACTAAGACCAATGGACGATAAGAGCATGAACATGATAGAAAAGGAATATCCAGGAACAAGTATAAGAGATAGAACAAGTACTAATATCATGTCAACAAGTTGTCCCTTTCGGACCTTATATCAAATCATATCAGATCAAATCAAATCATATCAAGTCACGCATACAAGAAAGATGCCCAAGATGTAAATATGTCCAGATCAAATCTTGCATATAGTTGGTGCAATGCCACACCAGATCATTCATAATACCGGTACATGTCTGGGCTTTGTCTCGCCCCTAGGACCAGATCCGGGCACTTATAGTTTCAGCCTAGCATTGATTGTCAAAGTGGACCTAAAGTCCCATATCAAATAATTCCAGACAATTTACTAATGGCATTTGAATTCCAAGAGTAGCTCATGTAGCCAAGGTAGCACAAGTAGAGAATATATTCCTAAATAACAAGCTTATCAAATTCCAATGAAAAGCCATCTAGGAACATGATTTCTAAGGAAGATAGTGTCAAAATAAACCTAATAATAGGCCAACTCGAAGTATAATAGCCAGGAGTGGCTACACAGATAAAATTCACAAAAATACAGTAATTTCGAGATCCTGGATGAAGAAATGGTCTGAAAAGGACCGCAATTAGACTAAGACGGTCTTGTCGGGACTGTTTCATGGGTGGGTCAAATAGAATGGGTCATATCGAGGCAGGGCTAACATGAACACATCTTGGAGGCCGGACGCCTCTACATGAACACATCTGGGACCTAGGATGCGTCAAAACAAGCCGATTGGGCCCCGAGAAGAAGACAGTCTAGGCATGGCCGCAAACATCTAAAGACGGTCTGACAAAGGACCGTCGCTATCAAAAGACGGTCAGTAAGATGGCCGCAACCAGAAAATTGATAGAAAATGGCAGAAATTTGACCGAGTTTCATTTCCGCCCCAAAAATGAACTTTGATGGGTCCTGGACTTATGGTACAACATGCTCGGCGTCCTAGTGGGAATCTCAGGCTCGCAGAGTCTTACGGAGGCCGCGGAACATGAACACCTAGTCCAGTGGAAGGAATATCCGACGGAGACGTATTCGATGCCCAAAGAATTAATGGCTCAAAATCAGAGAAAAATGAGTGTAGCGGTAAGTCGAAACCACCGGAGTGGCAGGACCTTCAAACAATGACATTATGCATAATATTCAACAAGCTATAAAGAGCAAAATTAAATAAATTAACCAGGAATTTGGAAAACGTGTTATTCTACTAATTTTTACATGGTTACATAAGGATGATACTCAAGGAGGAATAATCATGGAAATAATAATAATAATTGATTATAGTTTCATTACCCTAGTTAACAATGCGTTCTGCAACATTAATGCTCAGAGGAACATGCTAGATATTGGCAAACAATCAGTCGAAAAATGCAGAAAACGATCACACGTTCTTGCTGTGAGAGGCCAGGAAACGGTTAGGAGGGAGGCCATCTTATGAAATAGTCAATCAGGAAAGGACCTTTTTCATAAGAATTATTCTCTTTTTTTTTGAAATACTTAATGAGGGCGTCCAGGTAACTGGACGTGTTTAAATAAACGCGTCAGGAAGATAAGGCGCGGCCATAATTTCTCGAGAATATTAGATGATAACAATAATAACAAAAATGAAAGGACGCGTCCAAGAGAAGAGACGCGTCTATAAAAATAATATTTTTTTTTGAAAAAGAAGGCACAATAAGACAGTCTATTGCGTGACCGTTTATTCATAAATCGGTCACTGGTACGACCGTTTTTAAAACTGAGATCCGCCGACGACGAACTCCGACAAACCTTGAATAAAACGGCGATTGTGATCAATCTACTCAATAGAATTTGGGCAAATTAGTATCATTGGAAAGAGCACTCAAATGAGAATAACATGACATGCTATAATTAAAATTTTGTCCCTGGGATACTGACATAAACAGAGGTAAAGTGAAGAGGATGAAACTTTAACACACCCTTGCTTAAAATGATGAATACAAACGGTATAGTAGATGAAAATTAGGTGAAATAGCATCATTGGAAAGAGGACATTAACATGAACATGTTAGCATGATTTAATTAAGGTTTATCCCGAGGGACACCTATCTTAATAGAGAGGGAAAATGCGCGCCGGAACCCTAAATCGAACCGCTCCTAAAATGCCAAAATTCGCCCAAGTCCAGCCACGATCGACCACGCCGCCGGCCAACGATCAAATGAGAGTCACCAAAGGTCGACGCCCTATATTTATAGAGCCTAAGGATGGTTCTAGAGATCGAATCGAGCTATAAAGTCCATTGGGGAAAAATTGGCAAGAAAATCAGGGGTAATCTAAATCCGCCGCCGCCGCTGCCGCCAATCGACGCACCTAGGGTTAGGGTTTTGAAGGACAAACTGATCTTCTAACATGGGCTAAGAGATTGGGTCTGATTTGAGCCTATTAGAGCGCGAATTAAGGCCTCATTAGATGGTTTAAGTTGTTCTTATAAAATGACGATTTTTAGACTTAGATTCAAAATTGGGCCTAAACCAATTTTATTTTGGGTTCGTTCCTTTAGTCCAAGTTGCTGGAAATAATATTTTACACGAGATACATTTTTTTACATATTTTTAAAAAATATCTATTTTAGGTCAAGAAAATAATATTATCTTATTCATTAAAAATTCGATTTAAGTGAAAAAATATTATTTAATTCATGAAAAAATTTAGATATTATCTTATTATTTACTTTAAATATTCCGGGATGTTACACCCTCCCCCACTTTAAGGAATTTGATCCTCCAAATTCACATGATTAT
Source organism: Amorphophallus konjac (assembly GCA_022559845.1). Lineage (NCBI taxonomy): Eukaryota > Viridiplantae > Streptophyta > Magnoliopsida > Alismatales > Araceae > Amorphophallus > Amorphophallus konjac. The sequence goes on along the minus strand of CM040119.1, from coordinate 171,297,832 downwards.
TTCCAAAACAACGGTGGGGCAAAATTGCTACACTTAAACACCTTCTAATGTTCCAAAATAACAGGACCAGTTCTAATTCATGCAATTATACAAAATCACCAAGTATAAGAATGAAATATAAAGTTAAGGCAGGTTTAGAATTACCTTCAATCGCCTACAGCCTGCCTCGCCGCTTTCATTCACCCGGTTGCTCATCACGCGGCACATGCTCCTTCATCAAAGGACAACGAGCAATTCTATGATCTGCGCTCCCACAACGGATGTATTTTCCTGGCTTCCTCCAGCAATCCTATGACCGATGCGCACCTTTGTCACAATGCTTGCACTTCTCCTTAACATTGACAGTCTGCTGGTCATCCTTCTTAGCATTCTTGTCCTTATGAGCTCCATTACCTCCGTTCGGTCTCTTCTTTCCATTGGTAGGCACACTACTCTCAGAACCATCCGCTCCTTCCTTCTTTGCAAGCCTCCTAGAAATCCTCTCGGTCATATCTAGGACATCCTCCAACACTTGAGCCTTCTTCACCATCTCGGCGAACCCCTGAATCTCTAAGGGCGCTAATTGCGGAATATGCTCTACCCTTAAACCATTCAAAAACCTCCTAGCCTTCATCTTCTCCGTACTAAGTGAGGGGCATAACGAGCTAACCTAGAAATTGGGCTTCATACTCCGCTACAGGCAAGCTCTGCTTCAGGGACGCAAACTCAGCAACCTTCTTCTCGCGAACACGCTCCGAAAAATACCTCTCATTGAAGGACTCCACAAACTCGTTCCACAAAACCTGATCATTTGGCAACGTCGTTTCAACCGCTTCCGACCAAGCCCTCACATCCTTATCTAACAGGTACATAGCTAACAAAATGTTCTCCTGATTAGCACACTGCATAACCCTAAAAATTCTCTCTATCTCCTTAACCCAATTCTCTACCTCATCGAGATCGGTAGACCCGCTAAACCTAGGGAGATTCATACCCTGAAAACTCCTATGCAAATCAGCCGCACCGGGACGGACTCCACCCTGGGCTACCTGCTGCAAAGCCTGAGTTAACCCTTGAACCATACGCTACATCTCTTGCCATTGAGCACGCTCCGCAGCCATCTTAGCCTATAACACAAATTATACGAAGATTAACAACCTATAATCTTTTAACTTTATTAAGATTGTCACAAATTTTACCAATTAGCCCCATGGTTCTACCCCAATCTCATCAGGTGCCTGACAATCAATATTTATCATATAGACTTAGACTCAAGACCTAGGGTTTAAGAAAACCAAGGCTCTCATACCACAAACTATCACGTCTCGAACCGATAGCAGCGGAAGGCACGCTCGAAATGTTGCAGTGATTCATTCATGAATACAGAGCAAAATAAAAGACATAACACCAGATAATTGCGCCAAAAATAAATATAGACTTTTATTAATATCAAAAATCCAATGTTTACAAAACTCTTGACTATAAATAGAAGACTCAAATTACAGGACTTGACTCAAATAAACAAAAAGACAAGCTCCTCCAAAACTCGAAGACTCTTTCACTCATCCCCGTCCACATCTGTGGTCGTATCTTCAATATTACTTGAAAAAGGTTGGGGAAAACTGGGTGAGCAAGAAGCTCAATAGGAATTACTCTCTATCATCAGGCAATGCTATAAGTGATCAACCAATTAAATGAAACTAACACTAATGCAAGACAAATCATAATCAATAACAAAACTATGGCAAGGATATAACAGGCTTAACTAAGACCAATGGACGATAAGAGCATGAACATTATAGAAAAGGAAAAGCCAGGAACAAGTACAAGAGATAGAACAAGTACTAATATCATGTCAACAAGTTGTCCCTTCCGGACCTTATATCAAATCATATCAGATCATATCAAGTCACGCATAGAAGAAAGATGCCCAAGATGTAAATATGTCCAGATCAAATCTTGCATATAGTTGGTGCAATGCCACACCTGATCATTCATAATACCGGTACATGTCTGGGCTTTGCCTCGCCCCTAGGACCAGATCTGGGCCCTTGTAGTTTCAGCCTAGCATTAATTGTCAAAGTGGACCTAAAGTCCCATATCAAATAATTCCAGACAATTTACTAATGGCATCTGAATTCCAAGAGTAGCTCATGTAGCCAAGGTAGCACAAGTAGGGAATTGATTCCTAAATAGCAAGCTTATCAAATTCCAAGGAAAAGCCATCTAGGAACATGATTCCCAAGGAAGATAGTGTCAAAATAAAGCTAATAATAGGCCAACTCGAAGTATAATAGCCAGGAGTGGCTAGAGGGGCTACACACATAAAATTCGCGGAAATACAGCAATTTCGAGATGCTGGATGAAGAAATGGTCTGAAAAGGACCGCAATTAGACAAAGACGGTCTAGTGGGGACATTTTAATGGGTGGGTCAAACAGAATGGGTCACATCGAGGTAGGGCTAACATGAACGCGTCTTGGAGACCGGACGCCTCTACATGAACGAGTCTGGGACCTAGGATGCGTCAAAACAAGTCGACTGGGCCCCCAGAAGAAGGCGGTCTGGGCATGGCCGCAAACATCTAAAGACGGTCTGACAAAGGACCGTCGCTATCAAAAGACGGTCAGTAAGATGGCCGTAACCAGAAAATTGATAGAAAATGGCAGAATTTTGACAGATTTTCATTTCCGCCCCAAAAATGAACTTCAATGGGTCCAGGACTTATGGTATAACTTGCTCGGCGTCCTAGTGGGAATCCCAAGCTCCCGGAGTCTTACGGAGGCCTCGGAACATGAACACCTAGTCCAGTGGAAGGAATATCCGACGGAGAGGTATTCGATGCCCAAGAATTAATGTCTCAAAATCAACAAAAAACGAGTGTAGCGGTAAGTCGAAACCACCGGAGTGGCATGACCTTCAAACAATGACATTATGCACAATATTCAACAAGCTATAAGTAGCAAAATTAAATGAATTAACCAAGCATTTGGTAAACATGTTATTCTACTAATTTTTACATGGTTACATAAGGATGATACTCAAGGTGGAATAATCATGGGAATAATAATAAAAATTGATTATAGTTTCATTACCCTAGTTAACAATGCGTTCTGCAACATTAATGCTCTCAGGAACTTGTTGGATATTGGCGAACAATCAGTCGAAAAATGTAGAAAATGATCACACGTTCTTGCTGTGAGAGGCCAGATAACGGTCAAGAGGGAGGCCGCCTTATGAAATAGACGGTCAGGATAGGACCGTTTTCATAAGAATTATTCTCTCTTTTTTTTGAAATACTTAATGAAGGCATCCAGATAACTAGACGCGTTAAAATAAACGCATCAGGATGATAGGGCGCGGCCATAATTTCTCGAGAATATCGGAAATAACAATAATAATAAAAATGAAAGGACGCGTCCAAGAGAAGAGACGTGTCTATAAAAATAATATTTTTTTTGAAAAAGAAGGCACAATAAGACGGTCTATCGTGTGACCGTTTCTTCATAAAGCGGTCACTAGTACGACCGTTTTTAAAATTGAGATCTGCCGACGGCGAACTCCGACAGACCTTGAATAAAACGGTGATTGCGATCAATCTACTCCACAGAATTTGGGCAAATTAGTATCATTGGAAAGAGCACTCGAATGGGAATAACATGACATGATTTAATTAAAATTTCATCCCTGGGATACTAACTTAAACATAGGTAAAGTGAAGATGATGAAACTTTAACACACCCTTGATTAAAATGATGAATACAAACGGTATAGTAAATGAAAATTAAGCAAAATAGCATCATTGGAAAGAGGACATTAACATGAACATGCTAGCATGATTTAATTAAGGTTTAGCCCGAGAGACACCTACCTTAATCAATGGGTAAAGAAGAGGGAAAATGAACGCCGGAACCCTAAATCGAACCACTCCTAAAACGCCAAAATTCACCCAAGTCCGGCCACGATCGACCACACCGCCGGCCAACGATCAAATGAGGGTCACCAGAGGTCGACGCCCTCTATTTATAGAGCCTAAGGATGGTTCTAGAGATCGAATCGAGCTATACAGTCCAAAGGGGAAAAATCGGCGAGAAAATCGGGGGTGATCTAAATCCACCGCCGCCAATCGACGCACCTAGGGTTAGGGTTTCGAAGGAAAAAATGATCTTCTAACATGGGCTAAGAGATTGGGTCTGATTTTAGCCTATTAGAGCGCGAATTAAGGTCTAATTTGATGGTTTAAGTTGTTCTTATAAAATGACGATTTTTAGACTTAGATTCAAAATTGGGCCCAAACCAATTTTATTTTGGGTTTGTTTCTTTAGTTAAAGTTGCTGGAAATAACATTTTACACGAGATACATATTTTTTCCATAGTTTTTTAAAAATATCAATTTTGGGTCAAGAAAATAATATTATCTTATTCATTAAATTTTCGATTTAAGTGAACAAATATTATTTAATTCACGAAAAAAATTCAGATATTGTCTTATTACTTACTTTAAATATTCCGGGATGCTGCAGAGAGGGCTTGCCACGTTGATGAAATCAGAAGTCAACAAAAGCTGCCTCGAAGGGTTCGGTCGACCGAAATGTCCGGTCGGTCGACCGAACTTTGAAACTTTCTGAAACTTTCAGTGTTGAAAAATTCAGTCGACCCAACTTGACCCATCGGTCGGTCGACCTCTATAATTTCTCAGAGTTCTACTTGCTAGATTTTTTGGTCGACCGAACCAACTCAGTTGGTCGACCGAACTCTGCTTCTTTTGTAAAACACGCTTGTTAGCCCAAGAAAACATGTCTAGATTAGAAGGCCTTGTGTTTGAACAACTTTAACATTCATTTGGGGTTCATTTATCTTAGTTTATGCATTTTGAAAGCTTTAAACATTTTGAGCATTTGACATGATGGAAATTGGCCTTACTCGCGTTCAACGCTCGCTCTTGAGCAGCTATGCACGGCACGAGAGGGAAAGCAAGTCTGGGGTTTTGTTATCATCAAAATCACATGGAGAGACTCAACAATCTCCCCCTTTTTGATGATGACAAAACTCTAGATCATTAAGTGCATTGGCGTGCCTTTAAGCAAATTTGAAACCTTGAAATCAATGCATTGCATTCGTGCAAGCTTTCACATGACTCTTGTACGTGGCGGAGTTTTCACTCACGCATAGTGAAGGATTTCAGACGGGTTGACCTGTCTTTCATCCGACACCATTTGATATATATAGAACCAATTGGAGGATAGGCAAAACCAACAATCTGCAAGGCGATCAATCCATTTACAAATAGTTCATCAAGCCAAACTAGCGTAAACCATTCAATCATATTAGCCAAATTAAGAAGAATGAAAGGCAAGAACCAACATGTATGTCCAATACCAAGTGCATTTCATTCATTTCATTTCAAGTTCGGTACAAGGACACTTGACAAATGACATTACAAATGCAAGAGACTCAAGTACAATGCAAAATGACTCAACTAAGGCAAATGACACTCACAAATGCCAAATGGCAAACATGCATACAAACATAGGGACACACATGCATAAGCTATATAAACCTATACTAACTACTTCTCCCCCTTTGGCATCATCAAAAGAGGGGAGGGGATACAAGAAAAAGTAGACCATTGTGACATCAAAAGACTGTAAGGTCAGCCACTAAGAAGGTGGAACAGAATTCTCTGGGGCATCATCATCATAAGGCGTAGTTGGAGGAAGGCGACATTCAAAGGAGTACAGAAGGAGGTCCTGATGTTCCAGTTGACGGTCAATGTGGAGAAGACTTCGGTTGGTGGTACGGAATGCCTGGTGAGTATCTTCATACCCGGTGGTGACAGTGGGCATATGGGTTGAAAGGCTATCTAAAGCATGGGAAAAAGTGTCTGTTGGCCCAGATTAGATGGCAGACAAGAAGGGGGGTTGAATTGTCCCCCAGTCGAGATGGCGGATTTTAAAAAATAACCTAAACTAAACACGGTGGAATTAAAATTAACTACATTAATTAAACTAAAAACAAAAGTGAGAGAAATGTTCTCTCAATCTTTTTGATCTCACTCGAGTAATCTAAGCACTGAACAATTTAACGTACGCCAAACACGAATAGCAGATGTAGCAATGTGTAGTGGTGCAGAGAAAAAAATCTCTAAAATGAACTGTGAATAGAGATAGAATAAATGGACAATCACACAGGCATGCCACGAAGAACACGGAGATTTTTAGGTGGTTCGGGACCACGATGGGCTCCCTACGTCCACCCCTCACCGAACCTGGTGAGGCTTCACTAACACGCTACAAATGTAGCACCCACGGGGATGAACCCCAACACAACACACGCTGCCTCCGCAGCAATTAAAACACACGAGGTCTAGCCTCAAAATGCTGCCACTACAGCACACACTCACACAAACTCGGGGAACTTACCCCGCAATAAATCGCACACGGAGACGCAGCTCCGTCCGTACACTCAGTGATATTCAGAGTTCAGAAAAATAAAAGGATTTACAATATATGCTCAACAGATTATAACCCTAGTAGAGTATCATAAAGAAATGAATGAAGGATGTAGAATGTTTCCCCTTAGTTCTTCAATAGCCATAAGAAGATCATTCTTGAAGCTTGGGTTGGAGAGACTTGAATCCACATGATGTCGGAGCAGACGGTCTTCCTTCTTGAAGATCCAATGTATGTTCCTTCAAATCCAAGCTCCAATCGTACAAGCACAGTAGGGTTCAGATCGACAAGGTAGCTCATGGACAACGTCCTCCTCTTCTTCTTCCTCCTCCTCCTTCAAGGTGCGATCAACCTCGTCCTCCTTCTAAAACAGATAGAACACTATTAGCCCAAGAGATTTTCTCTTTCGATGGAGATCGCAGGTTATATATACACAAGGAAAAGATATGCCAAAAGACATGAAAGCCCTTGGGAAAACCTCTGTAAACCACACCCAATCAAAGGGTGAAACCCTAAGGGTAAGTGGGTAAAAACCCATGGCAAACGGATTAAGTAATGAGGGATTCGAAACCAAAACTGGCAGAGTCGTTCTGGAGGCCCGGGACAAGTGTCGATTGTCAAAGTCGACTCTTGTACGTGGGTGTTCGGCCAAAGAACAAAAAATAACAACACACAGGGTGAAAGTGTCGACTCTCTGAGTCGACACTTGCTGCCTGCTTCAACAAGACAGTAAACGGGATTACAAGTGTCAACTCTGTGAGTCGACACTTGCTTTACCATGCTAGAAAACAGCCTTATGCTGTGAAATTAAACCCAAAGACATGACAAATGCATTAACCCAAATCTTAGGCAACATCAATTAAATCAGAAAATAGATTCTTACTATGTCTTCAAAGTTTGGAGAGCAAAATGGAACCTACAGTTGGTGTTAGTAAAATGCTCAAGACAAACTTAAAGCAATGCCACTGAATGCTCAAATGCATTAGCATAGTTTGTAGAACCTGTGTGTTCATATATTGAAATGCAATGACCCAAGCCCATTTCTATGAAACCCAATTTATCCAACTGTAAATCAAATACATAGGTAACGTAACTTACCATAGATGCAATGGATTGAGGGCAATTTTGAACTTACACTTTCTATATAAGGATTCATTCAAGTCAGTCTTTAATCAAAGCAAATGAGATGCATAAACCCTTTGTAAAGGTTCCTTCAACCTGCATCTTAACATCTTGAAATGCAATCAAATATAAAAGTGATTCGCACATTTTCAACCATTTTCTTCACAAGCTCACATATCAAACAATTGATCATGCATGGAAATGACATTTCCAATGCAATTCAATCAAACCTCACATGAGTTCCAACTTCAGTCCAAAGCAAACTGAATTCATATGGTTCTTTGACAATAGAACCCAATACCTCAAGTGAGTGTACATTTCAAATTCAGCTCATTTAAGGCCTCACTAATCACACATGAATGTTATGCATGAGAACTCCATATTAGAGTTGCATGAAGTATATGCATGAAAGTTCATCAACCCCATTTGAAAACATGATTTAGACAAGTTAAATAAAATGCTTAGAGGGTCTTAAAAACACCAAACAAACTTGGATAACCAAGATTTATAGAAAGCATGTTAGGCAAAAAACCACATCAAAAACCCCATTAAAGATATGCATGAAGGCACTTGAAAACCCAATTTTTCCAACTCAAGATTAGAAGAATATCACCATAGATCCAATATAAACTCTTAGATCCATCACATTGTGGGCAATATGAACCTGCACTATCTCAAAATTCAGAAGCATGTCAATATTAAACCAATGTAACTGAATGCTCAATCACATTGACAAAGCTTGTTCAACCCGCATGCTTTTATATTGAAATGCAATACCACAAATGAGTGATTCATGGATTTTCTAACCGAATTCTTTATAGACTCACATATGAGATGTGATTCAAGCAAGTCATACATGAATCCCATGTTTAGACCAAAACTATCATGTTCAGTCCAAACCTTCCAAGATCAGTCCAAAGCAAGGAAAACCCTGTTTCAATTATAGTTCAAGCAAACCTTGACCACCTTGATATTTAGTCATACATGAACTACAAAAGTAACCAAGCAAAACTGGCCAAACCGACATGAAGCAGCCATGGCCCAGTTTCTCTTGTTCAGACCTTAGCACAAGTCAATCCAGCAGATCATTAGACAATTCATCATGAAAAACACAATATTTAGATAAATGCTCCAAAATCTCATGAATAGAATGCATGAGACATCATCAAAAATATATTCATGAAGTGGCATTACTTCTCAACCCAGTAAAGCAACCTGCAAAGTAAGATAGCAACATATGAGTTCATGAAACAACAACGGACATTTTTCACAACACTTACACACAATATTTTCACTTCTACTCATACGCAAACCACACAATATATTGTAATCATCAAAACCATTATCAAAGACAAAGAGGGAGCGCAACGAACCTAACAATCTCCCCCTTTTTGATCATGACAATATATTGTGGCCCACCAAGATTCTCTCCCCCTTTGACATTATCAAAAAGTGGGGGGACTTCCTCAGAAATAGGATAGAATTTGGAAAGCCATGACGCAAGAACCCAGCAATGTGAACGGTATGAGCAATAGCCAGTTTAACCACGGAACCACTACATTCTTCAAACCTAAGATGAGGCATGAGACTTTCAAGAACGCAAAAGAATGTGCAAGTGTAGCCCTGAAAATGCAAAATTATGCATATCCTAAGTTCTGCCCAGAGTATGCTTGACCTAGAAGTTGCAAAATTTGTATGTATGCCATCTAAATGCCATGACTATGCAACACATGATATATGCAGAGAACTTTAATATTCACAAGTATGGCTAAAAAATGTGCAAGTATGCAAATTCTGAATTGTTTGTAAAAAGCATGACCAAAGTATGTGCAGAATGTATGACTGAAACACATTATTCTTCCCCTTTTGTCATGAACAAAAACTGACTAATAATGGGATTATTTAACCTGTTATTTACATGTATGATCTAAAGAAGCATCAAAGTGAAATGAAGTATGATATTTATGAATAAGATAAGGCAATCAAGTACTCAAGCATTGATAATTAGATATAAAAGCAAGCAAGTCCCTTAAGGACAGGTTTAAGAACAATGCTATTATTATGGAGCATGATGTGTATGAGCAATATAAAGAAGGTCGTGCTTATAAAGAGACGGTACTGCATAAACTATGAAAGTTGACATATTCATAAAGTACATTCACACAATCAAACCCAAAGTGTATATGTGAAAATTGAGCAATGAATTCCAAAGTAATATGGATCATCAGATTTTCCAACGGACACTAATAGGAGAATCTATCCTCCATACACTTCCATTCACAATGCTCGAGTATTGGTAGCTACGTATAACCCCAATTTTTTTAAATTAAACACAAGAAGGTGACTAACCTTTTAACGCAAGTCATACCCTTTGTCTCAGGGGCATTTCCCAGTTACTAAGTTTCGTCACTTATCTTAATTGCGGATTTTGTCACTTTTCGGCGCGAGTTGTACCCTTTATCTCAGGGGCACTTCCCGGCTACTCGGTGCCAATTCCCACTTATTTTTAATAGTGGATTTGCTTCACTTTTCGACGTGAGTTTCCTCCTTTGTTTCAGGGAAGATTCCCGGCTATCAGATCCACGTTCCACTTATACAAATTTTTGGTCGGGCAAATAACTTTTTTCTCACGAGACATGTGATTTCCATGTAGAGATTCAAGAGCCCTTAGGAGTGTTGAGTAGAATAAATGAAATCCTTATTAGATTGAATCATTTATCTCAAGAAGGTGCAAAGTGTGTGGGTGGTTGTATTGAATGTAAGACATGAATTAGTCTAATCACAGTTATGTCTCCCCCTAAGTGTATGCATAGTTATGAGCAAAAACTCCTCCTTAATATGTGCCATGTAACAAACATGTCTAGATCAAAGTAATTTTATCTAGCACGGGAACAAGGTCATAGGATGTTTTCAAAGAGAGGGTGATATAATATATATACACTCAAACATCCATCGAGGTAAAGTTTTCACACAAGTTGATTACCAGTACTTGGCTGAGAACGTAGGTCCGAAGACCACCATCAAGCATGGGGAAGACTTCCAGTTGGATAAAATCTAACCTTTCATAATCGCCATTTGATATACCGGATAATCATGCAATTCAAGCACACAGGTATGTCAAGTATCTATGCAAGTGTGCATGTAAATTGAAAGATGATTGAAAATCATTCTCATCTACAAATATGTAAGGGTATGCATGATATGAGCATGAAAATAAATATGTAAACTGTGTATAAAAAACTGAATAGTTATTGACAAAAGGTGAGCTAAGTATGAAAGACTTTATGTGCAGTCTAAAGCATTCAAAAACTGGATTGTTATTTGCAAGATGAACCAGAAGATGTGGATGTAAGACTCCATATGTGTAGGGAGAAGTGTTCAAGACATCTAATCATCAGAATCACCAAGTCTCATTCCTTCAGTAATTACCAAGGTGAACAAAATAGGAATGTAATTTGTTTAAATGCGAACACTTTCCTCCAGACTCAAATTCTACCTTTTCAAATTTTTCAAAATGAACCTAAGCAAACTGGATTTCAATACCAAACCATTTTTCTTTCTTGCCTTGAGAATCTTTTATTTATTGACTTTCCTTGACCTCAAGGCGCCCCTGCAAAATAAATTATCATTTTGAAGATTTGGATACCCAAGCCATCTTGGGTCCCGAGGGGTTAGTGACCACACGAGCAAATGGGTTCTTATATTTCCTGGCACACCAATCATCATCCAATTTCATTGTGGCACAGTCATCCATTGAATGACCATCCTGCTCACAATAAAAGCAATGAGAAGATTTTCTTTTCATAGACCATTTTTTATCATTTTTCATCACACAACAATCATTCATTACATGTCTAAATCTACCACAGTAATGACAAGAAAAGTTTCTTTTGATAGATGACTCATCATCACTTTTCTTTTTAAAACAATCTTCAAAAACATGACTATGTAAATCACAGTAGAAGCAATGAATGTTGAGATTCTTCTCTATAAGTTTCTCATCATTTTTGAAACCATCAACCTCTTTCACTCTTGACTTTAATGCTTCATTATCATCAAATTTCATCAAGAAACAATCATACATTTCATGGCCATATTTTCCATAGTAAAAACATGAAACATTCAATGTTTTTCTTGATGCATGAACATGTTTAACAACTGAGGGTTTTGCATACATACAAGAATGATCATTGACATTTTTCTGTTTGTGATTTTCTTTATCACATAAATGTAAGGACTCATTCAAACTCATGATTTCATTTTCCAAAGATGAAATGTGCAATTCAATACTAATTAATTCTTCCTCACATGATGTAATTTTCTCATTCAACAAAGAATTTACAGTTTTGTGACTTTCAATTTCTTGTTTAAGAATATGTAATTTTTCACAATCATCATCAATCACACATTTTCCTTTTTAAGATTTTTCAAGACTTTTCAATCTACTTTCAAGCAAGGAAATTTGAATTAGCAAAGCACTATTTTCATTTTGGAGTTTTTCAAATGAATTTCTATTCATGGAAGTGTGTTCAAGTTCGTTCTTTTGAAAACTCACTTTTTCACCAGGAATTGCATTCATGGTTTCATTGGAGTCGACAGACTTAGACAAATTATTCTTCAGATTTCTCAACTCCTCTTCCAACTCAATAGTTTTATCATTCATGTTCTTAAAACTTTCTATCTCATGTCTTAGCGCCTTCAACCTTTCAGATTTATCAACATTCAGAGTAACTTTCCCTTTTTCAAGCAGGAGCAATTTCTCAGATATAGCAGTATTAAACTCTTTCAGATTCTCATTCTCTTTATCTATTTGTTGAAGTTCTGAAATTTTAGCTAGTAAAAATTTATTTTCATATCTAAGATTTGCAATTATCTCTCTGTGTTCTTCAACATCAAACATGTGAGACTCAACTAATTGTTCAAGCTCAATGCATTTTCTACATGATGAATTATCAACACAAGTATTTTCAATTTCGGAACACTTAGCACATGGAGAGTTAACATAAGAAGAATCATCAAGTTTCCTTTTAAGTTTTCTGTTTTCAAATTTCACCATTTTATATATTTCAAACAGTTCAGCATAAGCATCCACCAATTCATCATAGCTAAGCTCAACTCCATCATCAGAATCGGAGTTTACCTTAGACCTTTCCTCGCTTTGACGATTACTCTCGTTGTTTGCCACGAGGCACTCACTATTGTAGCTTTCTTCTTGGGCTTGGCTTAGCCCATCCCAGATCTCTTTGACTGACCTGCAAGATGAGACAAAAGTAAATTGATTAGAGTCCACAGCAGCCTTAAGAGCATTCAAAATAAATAAATTATCAGAATTCTTTTTCTTATCCTCATCGGTCCACCTTGACTCATTTTTTGAAAAAATGTAAGGACCATGAGTGATTAAATTCATGAGCTTCGGATCAATACTAGAAATCCAAATACAGAGTTTTCCAAGCCATGATATATGATCAAAACCATCAAAGACAGGAATCGAATTCACACTAGCCATCATGAATAGATCTTTTCTCCTAGACCGTGAGGTCCGCGAATGAAAATCAGAGACTGTGCTCTGATACCAATTGTTGGCCCAGATTAGATGGCAGACAAGAAGGGGGGTTGAATTGTCCCCCAGTCAAGATGGCGGATTTTAAAAAATAATCTAAACTAAACACGGTGAAATTAAAATTAACTGTGTTAATTAAATTAAAAACCAAAGTGAGAGAAATGTTCTCTCAATCTTTTTGATCTCACTCGAGTAATCTAAGCACTGAACAATTTAACGTACGCCAAACACGAATAGCAGATGTAGCAATGTGTAGTGGTGTAGTGAATAAAATCTCTAAATTCACCTGTGAACGGAGATAGAAGAAACTGACAATCACACAGGCATGTCACAAAGAACACGGAGATTTTTAGGTGGTTCGGGACCACGACGGGCTCCCTACATCCACCCCTCACCGAACCCGGTGAGGCTTCACTAACACGCTACAAATGTAGCAACAACGGGGATGAACCTCAACACCACACACGCTGCCTCCGCAGAAATCCACACACACGAGGCCTAGCCTCAAGACGCTGCCACCACAGCACACACTCACACGAACTCGGGGAACTTACCCCGTAATAAACCACACACGGAGATGCAGCTCCGTCCGCACACACAGTGATATTCGAAGTTCAAAAAAATAAAAAGATTTACAATATATGCTCAACAGATTATAACCCTAGTAGAGTATCATAAAGAAATGAGTGAAGGATGTAGAATGTTTCCCCTTAGTTCTCCAATAGCCATAAGAAGATCTTTCTTGAAGCTTAGGTTGGAGAGAGTTGAATCCGCAGGATGTCGGAGCAGACGGTCTTCCTTCTTGAAGATCCAATGTATGTTCTTTCAAATCCAGGCTCCAATCGTACAAGCACAGTAGGGTTCAGATCGGCAAGGTAGCTCATGGACAACGTCCTCCTCTTCTTCTTCTTCCTCTTCCTTCAAGGTGCGATCAACCTCGTCCTCTTTCACCTGAAACAGATAGAACACTATTAGCCCAAGAGATTTTCTCTTTCGATGGAGATCGCAGGTTATATATACACAAGGAAAAGAGATGCCAAAAGACATGAAAGCCCTTGGGAAAACCTTTGTAAACCACACCCAATCAAAGGGTGAAACCCTAAGGGTAAGTGGGTAAAAACCCATGACAAACGGATCAAGTAATGAGGGATTCGAAACGAAAACCAGCAGAACCGTTCTAGACGCCCGGGACAAGTGTTGACTCTCAGTGTCGACTCATGTTCACTGGTGTTCTGCCAAAGAACAAAAAAACAACAACACATAGGGTGAAAGTGTCGACTCTCAGAGTCGACACTTGCTGCCTACTTCAACAAGACAGCAAACAGGATTACAAGTGTCGACTCTGTGAGTCCACACTTGGCTGCCATGCCAGAAAATAGCCTTATGCTGTGAAATTAAACCAAAGACATGACAAATGCATTAACCCGAATCTTAGGCAACATGAATTAAATCAGAAAATAGATTCTTACCATGTCTCCAAAGTTTGGAGAGCAAAATGGAACCTGCACTTGGTGTTAGTAAAATACTCAAGACAAACTTAAAGCAATGCAACTGAATGCCCAAATGCATTAGCATAGTTTGTACAACCTGCATGTTCATATATTGAAATGTAATGACCCAAGCCCATTTCTATGAAACCCAATTTAGCCAACTATAAATCAAATACATAGGTAACGTTACTTACCATGGATGCAATGGATTGAGGGCAATTTTGAACCTGCACTTTCTATATAAGGATTCATTCAAGTCAGTCTTTAATCAAAGCAAATGAGATGCATAAACCCTTTGTAAATGTTCCTTCAACCTGCATCTTAACATCTTGAAATGCAATCAAATATAAAAGTGATTCACACATTTTCAACCATTTTCTTCACAAGCTCACATATCAAACAATTGATCATGCATGGAAAGGGCATTTCCAATACAATTCAATCAAACCTCACATGAGTTCCAACTTCAGTCCAAAGCAAATTAAATTCATATGGTTCTTTGACAGTAGAACCCAAAACCTCAAGTGAGTGTACATTTCAAATTTACCTCATTTAAGGCCTCATTAATCACACATGAATGTTATGCATGAGAACTCCATATTAGACTTGCATGAAGTATATGCATGAAAGTTCATCAACCCCATTTGAAAACATGATTTAGCCATGTTAAATAACATGGTTAGAGGGTCTTAAAAACACCAAACAAACTTGGATAACCAAGATTTATAGAAAGCATGTTAGGCAAAAAACCCCATCAAAACCCCCCTTAATGATATGCATGAAGGCACTTGAAAACCCATTTTCCCAACTCAAGATTAGAAGAATATCACCATAGATCCAATATAAACTCTTACCTTAGATCCATCACATTGTGGGCAATATGAACCTGCACTATCTCAAAATTTAGAAGCATGTCAATATTAAACCAATGTAACTGAATGCTCAATCATATTGACAAAGCTTGTTCAACCCGCATGCTTTTATATTGAAATGCAATACCACATATGAGTGATTCATGGATTTTCAAACATAATTCTTTATAGACTCACATATCAGATGTGATTCAAGAAAGTCATACTTGAATCCCATGTTCATACCAAAACTATCAAGTTTAGTCCAAACCTTCCAAGATCAGTCCAAAGCAAGGAAAACCATGTTTCAATTACAATTCAAGCAAACTTTGACCACCTTGATATTTAGTCATACATGAACTACAAAAGTAACCAAGCAAAACTGGCCAAACCGACATGAAGCAGCCATGGCCCAGTTTCTCTTGTTCAGACCTTAGTACAAGTCAATCCAGCAGGCCATTAGACAATTCATCTTGAAAAACACAGTATTCAGATAAATGCTCGAAAATCTCATGAACAGAATGCATGAGACACCATCAAAAATATATTCATGAAGTGGCATTACTTCTCAACCCAGTAAAGCAACCTGCAAAGTAAGATAGCAACAACAACGGACATTTTCCACAACACTTAAACACAATATTTTCACTTCTATTCATACGCAAACCACACAATATATTGTAATCATCAAAACCATTATCAAAGACAAAGAGGGAACGCAACGAACCCAACAAGGATCATGCCCCAACCGTTGCGTTAAAAGCTCGAGCTAGTAGCGAAGGCGGATTGTATTTCCTTATGGCATTATAGAACCCCATGTCTTATACGTGCTGTGGGCGGGCATGAGGGGCTTCGCACATGGACCCCATAATCCATGCGGAGAGATGGGCTGCCAACGCACCGATGTCCGATGTGGACCCCATAATCCAAGTGGTACAGCAAATCCCTAAGGGAGACGCTGAAAAATCCAACAATCTCCCATCCAGCGGCACCTGGGGGATTTGAACCCGCGACCTCGCTCTGATACCAGTTTTCATGATCATGCCCCAACTGTTGCACTAAAAGCTCGAGCTAGTAGCGAAGGCGGACCATATTTCCTTATGGCATTGCAGAACCCCACGTCTTATACGTGCTGTGGGCGAGCATGAGGGGCTTCGCACATGGACCCCATAATCCATGCGCCGAGATGGGTTGCCAACGCACTGATGTCCCACGTGGACCCCATAATCTACATGGAACAGCAAATCCCTAAGGGAGATGCTGGAAAATCAAACAGTGTCCATCCGGCCAATCATGGTGTGCATAAAAGTGTCAATCCTCTCAAAGGAGGTCCCAAACTGATTCCCAGGGTTGGAGACTTGCTCCCCAAAGGCATCCATACGAGTTTCGAATCCTGAAAAGTGCCTATCAAAAATCTCAAAATCCTCCCAAGGGGGCTGCCCAGCACCTTGAGTGGAGGACTCCCCATGGAAAAATTATGGTGGAGGAGGCTGCTTCTTGGCTTGAACTGGAGGGTGGATTTGTGTTGGATCTTGCTGCTGTTGTGGCTCTTGTTCCTCTTCCTCATTTTCAGATTCTTCACCATAAGTTCTCACATTTCGGTATAATTCCCCATCTGGACCCCACTCATATCCAAAAGATGTACGGAGTTTATGCTTATTATATATATCATCATGCCGAATGGGAACCTGAACTTCCCCGACCAAGCCAACTCCAACATGAAGAAATACCCCAGTCAACTGTGAAGCATAAGGTAGGGATCGCCTTCTTTGGGTACGGCATGACCCAATCAAATCTGTTATAAGGCGTCCCATGTTAATAGGAATCCCATTCAAAACATGGTAAAACAGTAACCTGTGCACCTCATTTACTTCATCCCTACTGCCACCTTTAGGATAAAAAATAGTAGTAAACATATGATGCATAATCTGCTATAGTGGCGGGAAAAAGTTGTCATTTAGCTTTATCAAGTTATTGACGCCATGCACATACTCACTGCAGGTCATAAAGATGAAAGTTTCCTCAACATGACCATGACCATAGACCATATCTTCGCCCCTAGCTGAAACTCCTAGGGCCCTCTCAAATAATTTAGGATTGATGGTAAACTCAACTCCTTTCACCACAGTATATAGACAGTCATTCCTCATATTCAAGTTTCCATAAAATTGTTGGACTAGACTGGGATAATACATCGTGTACCTTGTTGCAAAATCAATCCAGCCATCCTGAACTTCAAAAACTGCACTAAGATCTTGTAAGACGTCATTTAACTCACCAAAATCAACCATCCAGGGGTTGATTATTGGCCTTGGGCGCATCTGTGGAGCTTGTGGTGGTGCAGGAGCCTGCTGCGGTGGAGGGCCCCGTTCCCCATCTCTCCGGGCACTAGATTCCCCCTTGGTAGACCTCCGAGAGCTTCTTCTAGGCACCATCAGATAGAAAATGGAATGAAAAACCTAAGGGGAACTAACCTCATTCGTTGGGGTAAATAAGAACCGGATGACACACCAGATGACTTGGAAAATAGTTCTTCACGAGCCTGGACTCATAAATAGGACTTCAAGAGCGCACACGCCACCAGGCAGATTTCGTGCCGAACGGCGTCAGAGGAGCCAGATCTTGTGCGGATAGGAGAATGGAGGAGTTCTAAGGCTTGAAAGAGGGGTTTTGGGGGTGTGCTAGGGTTGGTGTGAGGGTGTGAGGGAATGGAAGAAATGGGGTGAAACCCCCTTTAAGAAGGAGTTCGGATGCGGCCCAACCGGACAGGTTCGGTCGATTTTGGTCGACCAAAACTAGGGCGTCGGTCGACCGAAATGGTCAGCCTACTCCAATTTTTATTATTTTTTTGTTTTTGAACTCCTTCATCCTTTCTTTTCTTTTTCTTTTTCTTTTCTCCTTCCTTTTTTTTGATTCATTCTTCCCTTGTCTTTTAAAAAAAAAACACCTACTTTTCTTCCGTTTGTTTTTTTTTTGTTTTGTGAAGGAAACGAATGAGTGAGACTTCTGAGACGACTGCTTTAGGAGTTTTTCTGAAACTCCCCCTCAGTAAATGCCTCTGATCCCCAGGTCACTAGGTCCACATTTATTTATCAAGGAATTATAGGCCTTAGAAAAATTTCAAGGAAGGGCTATATAAATAATTACAATCAAGCATACAATGGTGGTATTTCAACATACAAGAAACCAGAAATTTACACACAAAGTATGCATGTTTTTCTATGCATCTACCCCTTATGCAACTGACTTTTCAACATATGCAAGACTTAGCCTTAATACAGACTTAGGTATGCATGCTCTCACCCTTGCACATGCCAAGTTCTCTTCTGATTTTATTGAACTGTTCCGAGTTTAGGGGTATGGTGAAGATGTCAGCCAACTGATTATGTGTGTCAATGAATTTCAATTCAAAGACCCCTTTTTCTACATGATCTCTCAGAAAATGATGTCGAATGTCAATGAGTTTACTTTTAGAATGTTGAACACGATTTTTAGATAAGTTGATTACACTGGTATTATCACATAAAATTGGAACATATTTTATTTCAACATTCAAATCAAGCAATTGATTTTTGATCCAAAGTACTTGGGCTCCACAACTTCCGGCGGCTATATACTCGGCCTCGACCGTTGAGAGAGCTACTGAATGTTGTTTCTTGGAAGCCCATGAAACTAGGGACCCACCAAGAAACTGACAGTACTCACTAGTACTTTTACGATCAATAATACATCTAACATAATCCACATCGGTGTATGCAATCAGATCAAATGAGCTACCGATGGGAAACCATAAGCCAAAGTCTACTGTGCCAATCAAATATCAAAAAATCCATTTAACAGCCAATAAGTGAGACTCTTTAGGGCATGACTGAAAAAGAGCACAAAGACATACGCTGTATTGAATATCAGGACGGCATGCTGTAAGGTACAATAATGATCCGATCATACCTCAAAACAGTGTAGGATCTATTGTTTTACCCTTTTCATCTTTGTCTAACTTCGTGGTTGTGGCCATCAGAGTTGACACTGGTTTTGCATCTCGTTTGAAACCATTTTCAAGTAGGAACGAGGTGAGCCTTTCATACCATGCCCTTGGTGCTTGCTTCAATCCGTACAAGACTTTCTGCAACTTGTACACATGTTGTGGATGTTTTGTATCTTCAAAACCTAGAGGTTGTTCTAGGATGTTCTTGGCGGGGTGACCTTTCAATAACATTGAAGCTCTAGGCAAGTCGGGGTGCTGCACTTGCTGTTCTTGAAGTGTTTCAACTGAAGAAGCTTCATCATCTTCATCCTTGCTGGTGGTTCCTGCAGTTGATTCATTTTTGGCTTTAGCTGGTCCAGCATCACTTGGATTTGAGAATGTGATCTGCATCAGAAATTTAGATGATTTGATTTGTCAGGTTTAATTCAGATTCATCAAATCTTGGTGCAATGACACTAGCACAGTAAGCCATTCAGAATTCAAAAGATAGATTGACATATTCAAGAGTCCAAGCAGATCTAGAACTCAAGGGGGTCGACTCTTGGAGTCAAAACTGTCAAAGGAGAACCTGACAGACTAACAAGTGTTGCGACGACTTAGCCTAAACCACAAACAAAATGACCCACACAAAGGTTACTTCTCTAGGAATGAGCCTAGGCATTAAGTTCACATGACTAAGCTAGCAACTCCCCCTTAATGTGTGCAAGAGTCTGAAATGTTCAGTTAAATTTTAATGCCATATGAGCCTATGAATAATTGACTCATAGTACCAGGCGGAGAATTTAGATCCAAAGATCACCTCACGTGTAGTGATAGTTTCTAGACAAGCTTAACATGCCCTTCCACATGTCACCATTTGATATACCATGTAGTCATTGATACGATGATGGCAGGAGGATTGTAATGCATGAGGACATGAATTGATTCTAGATTGAAAGTAGATTCTTTAACTTTTGTGCACTACAATATATGAGAACATATGCAAACTCAATGTATGCAGTGAAATTTTGATTTGAAAATTTTCAAGCTCCCCTTCAACAAGATGCTATATGACAAGTGATATACACAAAGATATGCAAACAACTATGGATGGAATACATGTACAAACATATGCATTATCACATAAGATTCAGCACAAAGTAAATCAAGACATAGCACCTTTTCTAGAGAAGTGAGACGGATATCACCTGAACGTTTAGATTTCAGTTTTTGGTTTTTCTTTTAACCTGACATATGCCGCTTGGCCCGTGTGCCTTACCTTCTTGACTGAAAATATATTTCACGCTTCATATTCTCAAGCCACAACTGTAAAATAGATTTCTCATTTTGCATTCTTAGGTACCCAAGTCATCTTGGGTCCTTGTGGGTTTGCACTCTTGGCACGTAGCTTCCACTTTTTGACAACATTCAAATTATCATTTTTCATCAGAAAACAATCATGCATGTTATGCCCAGATTTACCACAATAATGATAACATGACTTTGAATACTTAAAAGCATGAACATTATTTGAAGCATGTGACTTTTTGTTCCAATGTTGTTTCCAATTGGCAGGGGGTGTGTTAAACACATTAGAGATCCCAGGTCGACCTGCCCTTGGATTTTGCTGAGGATAATGGGTCCGGAACACAGGATGTGTTGACACCATAGGTTGGTAGTGTCGACCTGCCCAATCCTTTTTCTTCATGAATTGTTGTCTAGCATTAGGGTGCGATGACCTGCTCTCGACCTGCCCTTGCATTTTCCATTGTTAATTCTATTCTTGTATGATCTTAAATCATCATTTCTCATGATAAAACAATCATGCATCACATGACCATGTTTTCCACAGTAAAAGTATGAGATTTTCTTTCTAGGTGCATGTGTGTGTGGAGCAGGAGTGTGTTTAACATGCACAGTGGTGCAAGCAACATTTTTGGGTTTTTGATGCAGATTGATTTTCTAATTTTTTATTTTCTTTTTGAATCTTTTGGACAGAAGACTGCTTTGGGAGTGAAATTGAGGTATTGGGTATAATTGAACTTTGAACAAAAGAAGTATATACCTTGTTCTCAAAGGACTTCTTCTTAATAGGATTATAGCCAAGCCCTTCCCTTTAAAAATTAACTTTCATACCCAAAAGTTTATCAAGATTATCTTTTCCATCCATGAATTTAGATAGTGAATTATTTAAGTCCTGGATTTCTCTCTCTAAAGATGTGATTTGTAATTCAGCACCAGCAAGTTCTTCTTCACAAGTAGCCAGGCTGACATTCAACACTGCATTGGTAGTCTTAAGGCTTTCTAATTCCTGTTTTAATCCATCCACATTTTCATACTCATTTACAACCACATATTTTCCTTTTTCTAGAACCAACAATCTTTCCGATATGGCTGTGTTTAGTTCCTTCAAGTTCTCATTTTCTTTCAGAAGCTTTTCATTTTCCTTAGCCAAACCATTATTCAAAACTAGTTCATCCAGAAATTTCTGATCATCATAATCAGAATTCGGTTTCATTTTTAGCTCCTTTTCAATTTCCTCATATTCAGAGATTCTAGCAAGAAGGCTTTCATTTTCGGATTGCATGCATGCAACTTATTCTTTATGAAGATCTAACTCATGTAACCAAGACTCAAATTTATTTTTCAATTTCTTAGTCTCAGATTTTAGCTTATTGTATTTACCTGCAAGCTCATTGAATGCATCCATTAACTCATCAAAAGATATATTATCAGAATCCGAATTTGCCTCTGATGATGATCCACTCTGTTGATCATTGTTGTGATCGCTCATACCTGCCATGAGACATTTGTCCTCTTTCTCTTCATGGAAGCCGGCTAAGCCATCAAGTATGTCCTTTGCGAAGCTGCAGCTGGAAACAAAACTAAACCTATTAGCATTAACAACAACGGTGAACAGATTTAGACTAAACAATTTTTGTCATGTTTGGACTCATAGTCTGCAGTCCAAATTGATTCGTATTTAGGCAACTCAGAAGGACCACGAGAGATAAGCATCCATAGCTTAGGGTCGTATGAGTTGACTAGACTGCACATTCTTCCTAACCATAGAGTAAAGTTAGAACCATCAAACACATGTGGAGAATTCAATGTGAACACTTGGTTAGCCATTGATCTGGATCTTTCTCAAGATCGTTAGATCCATGAAGAATAGAGCCTTAGCTCTGATACCAATTGAAGTCTCGCGATCAATGACACCTAAGAGGGGGGGTGAATTGGGTGATTATAATTTTTAGAAAACTTTTACCCGATTCAAACAGATATGATGAAAAAATAACTTAGGAACTCAGATCTGTTTAATTACAAATTAGATCTATCAAAATCTATCATCACGATAGTTCTTGGGTACTAGGCGGAGGTATGAATCCAAGGATCCTGCTCACGCAAGGTGCTATCGTCCTGACAAGACTGACCTTGTCAAATCTAGCCCACCTTTCAATATACCAAAGATCTATTACAGAGAGCATTGATTATGCTAGTTCTGAAATACAAAATGAGGAAGAAATAATATGCACGAACAAACACACAGAATGCGGGTAGAAGAAAAGGACCAAACCACACAAGAGAACGATTTTTAGGTGGTTCGGATGCAACACCAGCAACCTACGTCCACCCCTCACAATCCGTGAGGCTTCACTGCTGGAAAAGCAGCACGGGGATAAATCCCCGACACGGAGCCAAGCTCCAACAACACGTAGGACGACGCTTGCACACACACCGAGACAAGCCCAAACAGACATACGGAGACGAAGTCTCCAACATGATCCGACGATCAGATCAACAACCCACACACACGCTACAACAGTCGCAACACTAAACACACACACGATCGCACACAGGCGATCAAACCACACATATATGTTATGGATCTGAATAGATCCCCACACACAAACACGGATCTGAAGAGATCCACACACAAGCACGGATCTAAAGAGATCCACACACAAACACGGATCTAAGAGATCCATACACACACTTGGTGTTTACAGATTAAGAACAAGAACACACTTGAAGCTCAAGACAAAATTGAAGAAGAATATAGAATGAAAGAGCTCAGATCTAGGTTCCCCCTTTGATGAAAGTTGCAGATCTTGAGGTAAGGTTTGCTTCTCCACTTGATCACAGCTTGATTGGCTTCGGATTGATCTTGAAATGCTTGAGGTTTGATGAAACATTGCTGGATGAATCACTGTTTATGAAGGTGTTGTAGCAACCCTCTTTCTCCCTTGATGGCCTCCCTTGAATCCCTTTGAGTGATTAGGGTTTCTTGGCCCAAAGATGTGTTTTTATATTACTTGGGTGGTCAAGGGACATGCCAAGACACAGATCCATAATTCCTGGCATGTCTGGAGACTTTGGGACTCAAAATTCCAAAAGAGAGGGCTTCCCACGTTGATGAAATATGAAGTCAACAAAAGTTGCCTCGAAGGGTTCCGTCGACCGAAATGTTTGGTCGGTTTTCGGTCGACCGAACTCTGAAACTTCTTGAAACTTTCAGTGCTGGAAAATTCGGTCAACTGAACTTGACCCATCGGTCGACCGAACTCTGTAATTTCTTTGAGTTCTGCTTGCTGGAATTTTTGGTCGACCGAACCAACTCAGTTGGTTGACTAAACTCTGCTTCTTCTGCAAAACAAGCTTGTTAGCCAAAGAAAACATGTCCAGATTAGAAGGCCTTGTGTTTGAACAACTTTAACATTCATTTGGGGTTCATTTAGCTCAATTTATGCAATTTGAAAGCTTTAAACATTTTGAGCATTTGACATGACGGGAATTGGCTTTACTCGCGTTCAATGCTCGCTCTTGAACAGTTATGCACGGCCCGAGAGGGAAACCAAGTCTAGGGTTTTGTTGTCATTAAAATCACCAGGAGAAACTCAACACACTATCCTAGGAACCATTTCTAGACCTCAAAAAGTGTGTTTTTAGAGGTTTATGCCTTATATTTCTATTCTCTGGATGATCTGACGTGTTTGACAGAATTAGGTTGAAAAGCTTCTGGGAAGCAATCCTGCGTCGACCTGCTGTTGAAGTGAGGTCGACGCATCTGTTGAGGGCACTTTTTCAACGGCTTCTGAGAGGCAGCCTTAGGTCGACCTCCTGATAGGATGAGGTCGACCTGTCCTGAAGAGCGTAATCCGAGCGTGTACTGGCAGGAGGATGTGTTGACCTGTTGAGAGCCTGAGGTCGACGTAGCATGGCTTGGCAGAGCACCAGTTGAAAGGGGTCGACCCTATGTGTCGACACCTTCACTTCTCATGCTGGAAAAGCATTCATGAAGTCGACACAATGCACCCATGAGGTCGACCTAGCTGAGTGTTCGCCATGGCTGGTCTTTCCTTTGTGATAAGAAGAGTCGACATTGCCTAGACTTGGGGTCAACGCGACCTTGGGTTCTCTTGATTTTTCAGCTTCTTCTGCCGATCCTTTTCAACTTTATTTAAGTATAGCCACAGTCCTAACTCCTTTGTTTGAGCACATACAGGGCTTCTTATTTGCACTGGGGAGATTGAACTAAAAGACTTGATCCGCTAGTGTCACTTTCTCAAATTCCCTTGCTTGCTTTCTCTTAATCTTTGCTGCCATTGATTCATTTAAACCGTCTTCCTGATCTGTTGACTCACTTGATCTGAGCCCTTCTTGGATCTGAAACTTAATGCATGTTGACATCATTAAAACCACATTAGACTCATCAATGAGTCATAATCAGACATCATCAAAACCTAGGATACAACATTCTCCCCCTTTTTGATGATGGCAATTATGAGTCATTGATGTCACAAAAATCAGTATTTAATGCATGATATGATTCAACATGATTGGCATGATAAGCATTATTCCACATTCTCTCCCCTCTATATGCATTCTCTTCCCTTTTTACAACACTCTCCCCCTTTTGCACTCTCTCCCTTTTAATTTCAAATTAATGACTCCACAATTCTCTCAATTAACAATGACTCCACAATTATCTCCCCCTTTGCCATCAACAAAGAGGCCTCAGATTTAAGCCACTTTCAGAGCGAAAAATAGGAGCACGTGGAAGAGCATGATACATTTCAACACAGCAAACAAAGAAAAGTCATTCCAACTTAGCAAGCAGTAAATTTAACTTATCATGCGGATCACTGCATGAAGGAAAGGCACTAAAATAGATGCAAGGATAGGGAGATCAAATACTGCCAGTCAGAAGATGTAGCCAGTGGATACCAATTGATGCAGTCGTTGATACCAATTGTTAACATTTAAGAACAAGGCCAGCTGTGGAGAGACTAGCAGTCAAGGCCAAAAACAAATTGATATGCAAGTGCTGAAACAGGAAGGCTGATATCAATTGAGGGTCTCAGAGACATACAAGAGACTGATACCAATTATTGAGGTACCAGTTGTTGAGAGTCTTTCAAGAGCAGATGGCCAATGTGACTTGTGACAAATAACAGAGCAACTAGAACTACCCAGACAATGGTCTGGATAGGAAGGGTCGACCCTTGGGGTCGACACTTGTTGAACAGGTTCTTAAAAATAGAGCTGGACCCGAAAGGGGGTTGACTCTAGGAGTCGACACTCACCATTTCATGAGCAAGTAAGGGAGAACAATCAGGTGTTCATAAGGAAGTGCCTTGATAATAATGGTGGAGAGGAATTTCAGACTGAAGCGGTTCTCATAAATACAGAGTTAGATATTTTTTAGAGTCTTCAGTTATAGAGTTACTCATAGTATACTCTTAAATTTCGGATTGGTTTAAATTTGATGAATTCTGAGTTCCTCAACTATGAGCATTGAAAATTCCTACATTCAAAATTAATAGAAATGAACCAGAATTACATATTACAGACCAGGTTAGCCTCCTTTCCTACTCATTCTCTTCCGTTAGCCCCTTTGAAAGAACCTACAATTAGTATTGAGGTTAAACACCTTCATGTTTCTGATTTTATCTATGGGGTACTACATTTTCATATATTTCTTTTCATGTCAATTATTTTTCTCTCGATACCAAATGTTACTATTTTTCCTTTTTCAAGAGCATTCAGGTGTGGCATGCACTTTTTGACATGAGGATGCACGTTGATCAAACGCCAGCACCCCCAGTTACTCAATGTAGTCACCATTCTGCTTCAATTAGAACAGAGGTGACATGGCACTTCATGACTCCGTCCACTCCACTCTATTGGTGAAGGAACTCAATTTCTCAATGAAACTATTACCATTGCTCTGCCTCAGAGCACTGAGCTCAGTACACACCTTTTTACATGAGGATATACGTTTATCAGATGCCAATATCCCCAGTTACTAAGTATGACTGAAGTTCATTACATTCATTAAGTGTAGCCCTTTTTGGAGTTTTCAGATTTGATTGATGTTTAAAAAAAATACTAAAATGAAGTTCCTCAATCAAAGATGCCTTTGTACTTAAAATAAACTTTCAGATTTAAGGAAGGCATAACATGTCAAAACATGAAACACTGGTTTAGGTCCATTAAGTTTGAATATAGGCACTTTCAAGACCGTTTAACTTCGAGGCTCAAGAAATTATTAAATTTAAACCAATAGTTTTAATGTCATGGGCAATCATAGAACTCCATAAAAGAAGATTCCTCTTTAAGGTTTAGTCTGATAGATAAACTTGTAAACATATAGAAATTCATCCAAGGGTTCAATGCATCAAGGAATTTGAGACAGCCGGTAGCCATTTGAGCAAGCAAATGATGTGCCAAAGATGTTCAGCCATGAGAAGATGTATGAAATGTCAGACCCAAGATAGAGATCAGTATTAACAACATGAACAACATGATGCAAAATCTATACAAGGTAGATGACAAGCCAGGTCGACTCAAGGTGATCAGCAGGTCGACCTGCTCTTCAGACAGAACCAGATAGAAATGGTTTAACAACAAGATTAGGTCGACACATCTACCCAATAGGTCGACCTATTCAGCAAATGCCTTTTTGCTTATACATTATCATGGCAGATATTTCATTTTGCAAGCAAGTCAATTAAAAACCACTCATCAAAAAAGGATACATTCAACCAAGCTTTTCCATTTTACTTGAAACTCAACCTTTTCAACAAGAGATTCATTATTCATGAAGCACACAATAGCAGGTATAAACAATTTATGAAAACAAGGTGAGCTCCCCCTGAGAATGTGCAATGAATTAAGATATCAGCATGATGATCCTAAAATTTAAGCTGGGGAGTATGCAAACATGCTAACTAGACTTTTATGTTGACTCCCCCTAAACTTGTGCATGGGCTACAAGAATGCCTTCAAGAGAATCAACAAGAGGGTATGCAGCCTATGTCTTAGGTAAACACTAGACCCATGGCACTGGGCGGAGAACTTGATCTGAAGATCACCTCACGCATAGTGATGGTTTCCAGATAGAGTTAATCCAACCTTCCACAACTCACTATTCTATATACCAAGGGTTCATGTCATGATAATGCATTGAGAGTGTAAGACATGCTAGTCATGAATTGTTGGGTCCTTTAAGCATGAAATGCATGAAAGTGCATGAGACCACAAGATGATGCTCAATGTCCACAGCACATGTAGGCTCAAGATATTTGCAATGCATTCTAGACTGAAGTGCAAGCCCTCAGACTCCCCCTTTGTCCAATACTTATGGAAGTTCAGACAATTAAGCAGAATGTTAAATGTCCATATGAATGATGAGTTGGATTGTATGTAGCCATGATAGACATCATCAAAACCAATGGTTAACAATGATAAACAGAAAATTCATATGGCTGCTAAACTGGAAGTAGCAAGAAGCTAAGCCACAAATTTGCAAACAACTTCATCATTATATCAATTCCATCACCATAACATATTCTTCATGACTTGAGACAAATTTATTGTAAACAAGAAGAACCTTTATTCCACTAACTACAAAGAAAACCTAACACGCAAAATTAACATAAGTTGAAAGTTTTATTTACAAACCTGTGCCTTGAGCTTTAGTTTCCTATTGATTCTTGTTCAGCTCTAAGGCAACCTGCACCCAAAATTCTCATTTGGAATTTTTAGCTACCTGAGTTTTCTTGGGTCCTTGACTGTCAGCATTACTTCTGACATGTGAATTTCTTTTCTTTGCAGTGTTCAAGTCATCACTCCTCATCCTATGATAGTTATCAACCATATGTCCATACTTACCATAATAACAACAACACACAAATGATTTAACATTCTTCCCATGTGCATGTGCACTAAACCTTTGTGAGTGAGCACGGATGGCACCATGTTGAGCATGGGAGTGAGTCCTACCTCTTAGATGCCAATAGTCCCAGACTGTGTGGCCAATTTTTCCATAGTGAAAGTAGCAAGGAGGGATATTTCTTCTGACTGACTGTTCAGCCTTAGGGTGCATCGACCTGTCCTTAGGAGTGCGTCGACACACTGGGTTCCTGGGCTTTTGAGCATGAGTGTGCTGAGCACACTTCCTGTCGGTGTCGACTTGACCCTTGCCCTTCCCTTTACCATTGTTCATGCTAATTTTGCATGTCTTGAGTTCATCATTCTTCAAGATAAAATAATCATGCACGAGATGGCCATGGATACCACAATAGAAACAGTGAACATTCATTTTATGAAAAACATGGTGCTTAGCATTGGACTTTCAAGCATGCATGTTAGAACTAGCGAAGCTGTTTTTCTGTTTTGGCTTAGAGGCTCTCTTTTCTTGGGTTCCACATGGTTTTGAGGGTGTTTTAGAAGCAGAGGCAACGCCCGAGCTAAAGATAAAAGATGTATGCAATTTGTTCTCAAAGCCCTTTTTATTCTCAAGATTGTATCCAAGACCTTCTCTCCATAAATTCACCTTAGTCCCCAATAGTCTGTCCAAATTTTCTTTACCCTACACAGATTTTGATAGTGAATTATTCAATTCTTTTATTTCATTCTACAATGAGATGTGCAGTTTAGATTCAGCGAGGTCCTCCTTGCATGCAGCTAATTGCTCATTGAGCATGGCATTCACACTTTTATAGTCATCAATTTCCAATTGAAGTTCATTCAAATTCTTAGAGCTACCATTAACAACATGCTTCCCTTTTTCATAAACAGTCAGTTTTTCAATCAGCATCTTATTTTGTTCCTTTAGCTCTCCATTCTCTTCAAACAACCTCACATCATGGATTAACCCATCAAGCATTGTTTTATCATTAGACATAGACTTAAGTTGGTTTTGAAGTTATCTTTGACATTCTTCCAACTTAGTAATTTCAGCTTATAGGGTACCATTTTCATCTCTCAGACATCCAATATTTTATTTATGCAAATCTAAGTCAATCATGAGAGTTTCATTAAGCTCCTCAAGCGTGGAGCAGTTTTTACAAGGCGAGCTATCATTAGAGCTGTTTTCAAGACTTATTCTTAACTTTTTGTTTTCAGACTTTAGCTTCTTGTATTGCTTAGCTAACTCATCATAGGCATCCATAAGCTCTTCGAATGTAAAGTCTTCTGAGTCAGAGCTTACCTGAGATGAGGATGGATCACTTGGCTGATCTGGACTGTCGGCCATGAGGCAATCATGCCTTTTTCCTTCTTCATGTATCGTGGCCAGTCTGTTTAGGATCTCCTTGGCAGTGCTGCAGCTGGAAACAAAAGGGAACTTGGTACTATCTACTATAATTTGTATAAGACTGAACGCAACAAGATTATCAACATTTTTGGTCTTGTGTTTAGCAGACCATTCAGATGTGTCTGATGGGAGCTTGTGAGGACCATGATATACGAGATTCCATAGCTTTGGATCAATGGAGTTAACAAACCCACATATCCTCCCCAGCCACATGGTAAAATCAGAACCATCGAATATGTGAGACCCGTTCTCTAACGGATTTTTGTCGATATTTTAATTAGAATTAATTTCGTGAATTTAGGAGTTTTTTTAGGGTTTATTGGGCCTAGTTAATTGGGCTTTGAGTATTTATATAAGCTTTTTTGAAATTAAATGGGGTATATACACGATTTCGCTTATTTGAGGGTTTAGATTGCAAAATAGAGTTAAAAATAAAAAAAAATAATATCTTGAGCTTTTTTTTTTACCCACGGTCGACCCCCTCTCTCCCTTTACACTTTACCAATCCCCCCCCCTTTTCTCTTCCAGAAATGCGGGCGCACAGGGCGAACCAACAGAACCCCTCCCCTCTCGCCCATTCTTCTCCTCGGCGCGGCGACAAGCCGGCCACGGCGGAGGAGCGCCGGCGACGATCTGGCACAAGGAAGACCGTGACCGCCCCCCCCCCCCTCTCTCGCCCCCTTTCTCCTTTCACGGTGCGCGGAAGCGGGACGAAACCGGCGACTCTCTCCTTCTTTCTCTCTTCCCGGCGCGTCGATGACCCGACGGCCTTGGCGGAGGAGCCGGCAGCCTCGTTGGAGGGCCTGCGGAGGTGGAGGATCACGGCGGAACCCTCGTCGGAGCAAACCCACGGCGGCATTGGCGGCTCTCTCCCTCCCCTCTCGCGGCAAAATGGGCATCCTCGGCTAAGATCGGGAGGGGGGACGGCCTTCTAGCCTCGTTTGGAGCGACGAGGAACGCCGTGGCATCAACTCGGGTCCAACTGCGGAGTGGAGAGACGGTCGGGAAAGGCGGACCGCGACGCGTCCCTCGGCTTGCATGTAGTCGGAACGGGACTTCCGACATGATTGAGGTAGGGGGATCGTTGCCCTAGCCCGTTAAATTATTCCTAACGCATGCCCATCGTCGCTGAGTTCATAGACTAACAAACGCATGCCCATCGTCGCTGAGTTCATAGATTAACAAACGCATGCCAATCGTCGCTGAGTTCATAGATTAACAATCGCATGCCCATTGTCGCTGAGTTCATAGATTAACTATCGCATGCCCATCGTTGCTGAGTTCATAGGCGATAAATTGTTATATTATGATGGTGGAATGGCAGGGAACAAGTTAAAAATAATAACTCCCGTCGAGTTGAGTCGACCGGGAGGGGATCCGGTTATGATTCCGGTGGATCTGGTTCTCTAGTAAGGACTATGTTTCAATTATTCTAGATTTTATAACGGTCCGCCATAAACCGTTTATTGACTCGAGCGACTGACGATTAGAATGCGTAAATTATTTAAATTTGAATGGCGGTCAAAATTTCACGGTTAGTCCATTTAGCAACACGTAGCAGTTCGTCGTTCGACCGGGTAAGGCTATAACGGCTCCAATTTAACCGCTTGTTCTACGAATTGTGTGTGTTTGTTTAAGTATGCATTTAATATTGCATCCTCACCATGTATAAGTTATTTTATAGATTGGGGGCGGTTTTCTTTCAACTGTTTAATCCCGACAAATTTCAATCCTTAACATTGTCAATTATTCATGCATTTAATTATGAAATAATTGCCATTTCAGCATATTCAATAATTTAGGCATTTTGTTATGGAATAATTATTTCAGCATATTCAATTATTTATGCGTTGACTTATTGAATAATGGCCATCTTGGCATATTCAGTTAATCATGCTTTTAGTCTTACATATTTGCCATGTTTAATCGTTATCATATATTATGGCATATTTTTAGATCCCAATAGAACTTTATTCTCTTTCCTAGTGATGGAACCACCAGTCGTAGCCCAACGACTTTTCGTGTTGATCCCACCCGGGAGAGGTGACGGGGTATCCCAGTTTATAGTTTTTAAGCTAGTTCCATGGGCCCCAGTCCAATCGTAGCGTCCTACGGAGGGGAATGCTAGCTAGAGGCCTGGCTCTAGGCACGAGCCGGTGTGTGCACACTGGTCAGAGACTTGGACTGACACTGACGAGTGTTGCTCTGACTAGTTACTTATTTCCGGTACTGTTACGCGTCTCGCTTGCTATGATCATGCTTGCGTAGATGCTTGAGACGCAGTGTAAGCCGTCAGTGGACGCATCTGGTTTCTTCTTCTTGTGGATCTCCTCTCCTTCTCTCTCTTGTCACTTGGGAATGATTGAGTTGTTGTTCTATTGGTAGATTTTGAGTACTCACATTTGAATTAAATTGGCATAGTAGTTAACTGTTTATAAACTGTTTAAATAGTTTTATAGCTTTATTAAATTGTCATTTATTTATGCCAATGCATGCTTTACTGCTTTCCTTTAGTTAGTTGCGAGTTAGGGATCCTTGTGAACCCTACTGAGTCTCTGTTGTGAGACTCACCCCTTCCTTTTATAGGTGAGGTGAAGCAACCGACTGCAGGATTCTCTCGTGCTTTTGGCGAAAAGTCTTAGAGCCAGCAGTGGTCTGTCAGTGGTCGGTTAGTAGTCAGTCTGTCTTTTGTTTCCTTTTGGCCGGGGTATGCCCCGTGTAGTCATTTATTTTTGACCATTGTACAGTGTGGGACTTGTGATATATGGATATGGACTACTTGTATAAATTTTACCACTCTAATATATGTAATTGCTTCTATTTAATGTTCAAATGAATGCTTTAATTAATATTACGCGTGTAATTTCTATTCATTATGCATTCCCTCGACAAACACTTACTAGCCCTTACGGGGCCTCATCAGCCTCTTGGGTGGCTTCCCCGAGCTCTTGGCATCGGTAAATCGATGATATCGGGTTATCGGTATTTGGATCTCCTGGGTCGTCACAGTTGGTATCAGAGCGGTGTTGAGGATTTGTATAAGGAATTGAAATTGCATTAGTCCAGAACAAGTCCATGCTAGTCTACTATTGGCTTAGGATGTTTTTCGTGATTACTGATGGATTTTCTATTATTACGTGTTTTCTTCTAGATTAAAATGGCGCCTCGCAAAAGGGCACGTGTCCCGAGGGAAGGAAGTGGTACTTCTCCTCCGGCTAATGTGCCAACTCCAATTCAAGCTGATCATGCTTCTCAAGCCGATTTGTCTCGAGGTGGTCGTGGCAGGGCATTGAAAGAATTTTTACTATTCCACCCACCGACTTATGAAGGACAGGCAGATCCTGATGCAGCCAGAGTGTGGCTTGATGCAACCGAACGTGTATTCCGTTCTATGGAGTGCACAGAGGACGAAAAAGTCATGTTGGCTACTTTCCAACTTCAAGGAGAAGCACTCACGTGGTGGACCACGGAGTGGGAGGTTGTTTTCAGATCCCGTCCGCTTTGTCAGATCACATGGCGGGAATTTGTTATGACCTTTGAGCGCACTTACTGTCCAGCTTACCTCAGAATGGATAAGATGCATCAATTTATGGAGCTAGCTCAAGGCGATATGACTGTGCTGGAATATCGAAGTAAGTTAATCGAATTGGGTCGGTATGCGCCCCATATTCTAGTTGATGAAGGCTTAAAGACTGAGCAATTTCTCCGTAGGTTAAAAGTGAAATTAAGGCAGCCTCTGATTGCAACCCGAGTAGCAGAGATGGACGTAGCTTATCAGGCAGCTGCGGCTCTAGAATTGGATATGGCGAGATCCCGAGGGTGTACCCAAGTTGACCCCGCTCAGCCGAGTGTGTAGTTTCAGCAAGTCAGTCAGCCGTCTGTGGCAGGAGTTCCATCTGTTGTACCTACTGCCAGTGGCATTTCTTCTTCTGAACCCAAGTTCAAGAAGTCTAAGAAGTGATATGACCAGCAGGCATCTTCTGATCCCGAGCAGCAGTAATTAGCACCTTCTTTCCAGCATCAGGGGTCAGTGGCTAGTTAGCCGAGACCGTGTCCGAGGTGTGGTGGTTATCATCCGGGCAAGCCGTGTTTGATGCCAGTGATTTGCTTCCGTTGTGATCAACTGGGGCATGTGGTTCGAGATTGTCCTCTGAGGCCGCAACCGATGCAGTTTTCTCAGTTTTCTCAACCACAGCCGTTTCAGTTCAGACCTCCTCCACCACCTCAACCTCAGCAGTATTATCCTCAAGTTTCAGTGTCTTCTTCCCAGCAATCTACTGCAGCGGGCACGAAGCAAAAAGGGAAGGTCTCTCATATTACTCGTGCTAAAGCTGTGGCATCTCATCTTGTGGAAGGTATGATTATGATTTATGGCCATGCAGCTCGTGTTTTGTTTGATTCATGTGTTTCTCATTCATTTTTTTTCTGAAGACTATGATTTCTTTCAGTTCGCTCCTTGTTCTTCCTTTTAAATTTCAAGGACGAAATTTTTATTAGGAGGGAGGGACTGTGAGACCCGTTCTTTAACGAATTTTTGCCGGTATTAGAATTAGAATTAATTTCATAAATTTAGGAGTTTTTTGGGGTTTATTGGGCCTAGTTAATTAGGCTTTGAGTATTTATATAAGCTTTTTCAAATTAAATGAGGTATATACACGATTTCACTTATTTGAGGGTTTAGATTGCAAAATAGGGTTAAAAATAAAAAAAATAATATCTTAAGCTCTTTTTTACCCACAGTCGACCCCCTCTCTCCCTTTACACTTTACCAATCCCCCCCCCTTTTCTCTTCCGGAAACGTGGGCCCACAGGGCGAACCGGCGGAACCCCCTCCCCTCTCATCCTTTCTTCTCCTCGGCGCGGCGACTGGCCGACCACGGCGGAGGAGCGCCGGCGGCGAGCTGGCACAAGGAGGAGGACCGCGACCGCCTCCCCTCTCTCTCGCCCCCTTTCTCCTTTCACCGTGCGCGGAAGCGGGACGAAACTGGTGACTCTCTCTCCTTTTTTCTCTCTTCCCGGCTCGCCGACGACTCGACGGCCTTGGCGGAGGAGCCAGCGGCCTCGCCGGAGGGCCTACAGAGGTGGAGGATCGCGGCGGCACCCTCGTCGGAGCAAACCCACGGCGGCATCGGTGGCTCTCTCCCTCCCCTCTCGCGGCAAAATGGCCGTCCTCGGCTAAGATCAGGAGGGGGGACGGCCTTCTAGCCTCGTTTGGAGCGACGAGGAATGCCGTGGCATCAACCTGAGACCAACCGCGGAGTGGAGAGACGGTCGGGAAAGGTGGACCGCGGCGCGTCCCTCGGCTAGCATG
Source organism: Amorphophallus konjac (assembly GCA_022559845.1). NCBI lineage: Eukaryota > Viridiplantae > Streptophyta > Magnoliopsida > Alismatales > Araceae > Amorphophallus > Amorphophallus konjac. Next base: position 171,262,501 of record CM040119.1, on the reverse strand, counting down.
CAGTTGGAACGGGACTTCCGGCATAATTGAGTTAGGGGGATCGTTGCCCTAGCCCGTTAAATTGTTCCTAACGCATGCCCATCGCCGTTGAGTTCATAGATTAATAAACGCATGCCCATCGTCGCTGAGTTCATAGATTAACAAACGCATGCCCATCGTTGCTGAGTTTATAGATTAACAATCGCATGCCCATCGTCGCTGAGTTCATAGATTAACAATCGCATGCCCATTGTCGCTGAGTTCATAGATTAACTATCGCATGCCCATCGTTGCTGAGTTCATAGGCAATAAATTGTTATATTATGATGGTGGAATGGCAGGGAACAGGTTAAAAATAATAACTCCCGTCGATTTGAGTCGACCGGGAGGGGATCCGGTTATGATTCCGGTGGATCCAGTTCTCCGGTAAGGACTATGTTTCAATTATTCTAGATTTTATAACGGTCCGCCATAAACTGTTTATTGACTCGAGCGGCTGACGATTAGACCGCGTAAATTATTTAAATTTTAATGGCGGTAGAAATTCCACGGTTAGTCCGTTTAGCAACACGTAGCGGTTCGTCGTTCAACCGGCTAAGGCTATAACGGCTCTAATTTAACCGCTTGTTCTGTGAATTGTGTGTGTTTGTTTAATTATGCATTTAATATCGCATCCTCACCATGTGTAAGTTATTTTATAGATTGGGGGCAGTTTTCTTTCAACCGTTTAATCCTGAAAAATTTCAATCCTTTACATAGTCAATTATTCATGCATTTAATTATGAAATAATTGTCATTTCAGCATATTCAATAATTTAGGCATTTTGTTATGGAATAATTATTTCAGCATATTCAATTATTGATGCGTTGAATTATTGAATAATGGCCATCTTAGCATATTCAGTTAATCATGCTTTCAGTCTTACATATTTGCCATGTTTAATCGTTATCATAAATTATGGCATATTTTTAGATCCCAATAGAACTTTATTCTCTTTCCTAGTGATGGAACCACCAGTCGTAGCCCAACGAATTTTAGTGTTGATCCCACCCGGGAGAGGTGGCGGGGTATCCCAGTTTATAGTTTTTAAGCTAGTTCCGTGGGCCCCAGTCCAATCGTAGCGTCCTACAGAGGGGAATGCTAGCTAGAGGCCTGGCTCTAGGCACGAGCCGGTGTGTGCACACTGGTCAGAGACTTGGACTGACACTGACGAGTGTTGCTCTGACTAGTTACTTATTTCCGGTACTGTTACGCGTCTCGCTTGCTATGATCATGCTTGCGTAGATGCTTGAGACGCAGTGTAAGCCGTCAGTGGACGCATCTGGTTTCTTCTTCTTGTGGATCTCCTCTCCTTCTCTCTCTTGTCACTTGGGAATGATTGAGTTGTTGTTCTATTGGTAGATTTTGAGTACTCACATTTGAATTAAATTGGCATAGTAGTTAACTGTTTATAAACTGTTTAAATAGTTTTATAGCTTTATTAAATTGTCATTTATTTATGCCAATGCATGCTTTACTGCTTTCCTTTAGTTAGTTGCGAGTTAGGGATCCTTGTGAACCCTACTGAGTCTCTGTTGTGAGACTCACCCCTTCCTTTTATAGGTGAGGTGAAGCAACCGACTGCAGGATTCTCTCGTGCTTTTGGCGAAAAGTCTTAGAGCCAGCAGTGGTCTGTCAGTGGTCGGTTAGTAGTCAGTCTGTCTTTTGTTTCCTTTTGGCCGGGGTATGCCCCGTGTAGTCATTTATTTTTGACCATTGTACAGTGTGGGACCTGTGATATATGGATATGGACTACTTGTATAAATTTTACCACTCTAATATATGTAATTGCTTCTATTTAATGTTCAAATGAATGCTTTAATTAATATTGCACGTGTAATTTCTATTCATTATGCATTCCATCGACAAACACTTACTAACCCTTACGGCCTCATCAGTCTCTTGGGTGGCTTCCCCGAGCTCTTGGTATCAGTAAATCGATGATATCGGGTTATCGGTATCCGGATCTCCTGGGTCGTCACAGAATATGGGCGGGGAATTCATTGAAACTTGTTCAACGGGGAACGCCATTAGATCAAGTGCTCCGAGATCTTCCTCTGCAGATCATTGGATCTGAGTAAGACAGAGCTTTGCTCTGATACCAATTGTTAGGTCCCAGGAGTGCAATCGGATCTAGAAAGGGGGGGGTTGAATAGATCCCTTTGAAAACTTTGGGCCAATTAGAAACTAAACCAATTGAAGCACAATCTTCATCTTGATATGCATATGACACACTATTCAATGTGGATTGTGGTTTCAACAAGAATAGTTCAAGGCAATAGAGCAAAGCATCAGACACAAGTACCCAATAGATTGTTGTAAGGGAGGAGGCTAAGGTCGGCGCAGTACTGTAGTGAGGTTGACACAGCCTCACTATGGGTTTTGGCTGTTGGACAGATTTTCTACTCACGAAACTGTGGTGTGTGTGTGAGCACTGGGGTAGAGTGTATGGTCAAAAAATAGTTAGGATTGCATACCTTGAAACTAGCACACGAACCTATGAATGGGGATAGAAAATATAGGGCAATCACATAAGTCACAACCCATAACACAGGGATTTTTAAGGTGATTCAGTATGCAAACCCGCAGACTACATCCACCCCTCACCAAACCCGGTGAGGCTTTACCACACGCTGCAAATCCAGCACCGCACGGGGATGACGGCCCCCCTACACACACGAGGAGCAAGCTCCTCATGAGGACGAAGTCCTCAACACACACGGGGACAAACCCCCCCCCCCCCCCCCCCCCCCCCGCCCCCTACACACACAAACAAGGAAAAAACAACATGTCATGCTGCAAGTGCAGCAAAAACACGGGGAGAACTCCCCAGCACACACACAGTTGAACATAGCCAAAGACCCACCTCTAGTCTCTAAACAGAGCACCGGACACACTACTGTAAACACATCAAAATACATGGTCTACAGATGTGAGTTCACAAAGAAGAACAAGAAACAAAAATTAGAGAAACACATTGTGGCTTCAGAACAAATTCTGGAAGCTCTATTAGCGTATCTAAACCACTAGTTCGATCAATACTCTTCCTTCTCAAATACAAGATGGCTCCAACGAGGACTGCTTTCCTTTCTCTCCTTTCTCTCTTCTTTCTCTCCCTCCCTTTACAACACTAGTGTGGGTCGAACCAGGGCTGGGCTGCTAATGGTAAGGGGTTGCTCACACTTTTCTCTTCTCTCTTTCTCTTCCTCTCAGGTTTTCCGCTAAAGCACGGGCTCCCTTTTATACTCTCAAGCTCTCTTCTTCTTCAGGCCGGAGCAAGACAACAGTAGCAGGAGCTTCTTCATTAGAAGCTTCATGTATATATAGAGGAGCTGGGTGGAAGATTTTCCCTCCAAGTTTCTATGACCTGATTGGCTAGAATATAAGAGGCTTGTTTGAACATTGACCTCTTTTTGATTGGTCCCCCATATCTGATAGTAGGATCACCAAATATATTCATACTTCAATCTGATTGGCCCAGAAGGAAAAGTGGAGATTTCTTGGTCTTGATTGGTTGGAGTAGCCATGATGCCTCTTGGTTAAGAAGCTCCACCATATCTATATTTTGATAAGCCAGTATGAAGTAGACTTCTCATGTGTAATTCTCTGATTGGTCCATGGCCCAAGAAAGACCCAGAACAATGTTCCCTCCAAAAATCTATATTTTGACTGTGGCTGACAAGGACATATCTCTGTCCTAGGTACCTTCCTTGGGCTGAAATCCCATTAGCTATGACCAAAAGATATAGTACCAAGAAAGCTGACCTTTCCTAAATGTGGTATCTGCCAAAAAGCTTTTCCCAAAAAGTTATGTTGTAGCCTTATGATGGAGAGGAGAGTCCACTGTCCTAGGAACCTTTTCCAGACCTCAAAAAGTGTGTTTTTAGAGGTTTACGCCTTATATTATTATTCTCTGGATGATTTGGCGTGTTTGACAGAAATAGGCTGAAAAGCTTCTGGGAAGCAATCCTGCGTCGACTTGCTGTTGAAGTGAGGTCGACACATCTGTTGAGGGCACTTTTTCAACGGCTTCTAGGAGGCAGCCTGAGCTCGACCTCCTGATAGGATAAGGTTGACCTGTCCTGAAAAGTGTAATCCGAGCGTGTACTGGCAGGAGGTATGTGTTGACCTGTTGAGAGCCTGAGGTCGACACAGCGTGGCTCGACAGAGCACCAGTTGAAAGGGGTCGACCCTCTGTGTCGTGTCACAACCCAGGCTCTGGATACAAGGTAAACCTGATAGCACTTAGATTCTGAGAGGCCTCCCAAGAGCGATAAAACTTTGAAGGGATAGAAAGGATGGGTGTGAGTACATTGAACTTCTAGATAAAGCAGTAAACAATTAATTACTATGATCAGAATTTCTAAAATAGCAGAAATAAAATTACATTTTCAATTAAACTACAGAGTCCAGTCCAAAGAAAAGTACAGTCCAACAGGAAAGAGAACGTACTGTCAAGTCGGGGGAAACCCGGCGCTGGCAAAGCTGGCAACTAAGAACAACCGCACTACACCTCGAACCACAAGGAAGGAGAAAAAACACCGCACCTGAAAAGTCAGGTCTCACTGGCTCAGTAGGGGTCCCGCGGATCCCCACCACGAAACAAAAGCGAAAACCCGTAGTGCTAAACTACTAAAGCAGTAGCAGCAGTAGGAACAACAAAAGTAAAGAGGAAAGCCGTACTAAATAGAACCACAGTAGCCGATAGAACCTTGGCCCTCTAAGCTACTCCAAACGACAACAGATAGGCGAACCCCAATCTCACAAAGTCGGGAGTTGCCGATCCATCGATAAATCACGAAACTCTATTGTGAAGGCCTACTGAAATAGACAAAGGCCCCACAAAGACCTACACGGCCAAAGGCATGGTCATGATTCCGCTGTCGTGCACCCTACATTGTTGATGGGTAGAACCACGGTAATTCTCTATCGACACCCTAGACCATTGTGTTGAAAGGACACAAAACCACATATCAAGAGAATCATAAAAGCTCACTGTTCACGAGAACTACAAGAGCCACAAGAACTATGGATCATGTGACAGAAGTACCTCCTCACTAGTAGAAAAGCCAGATGCGTCCACTGACGTCTTACACTATACCTCAAGTGTCTCCCACTCACCTCGAACATGGTAACAGAGATACCGAACCAAGAACCAAGGAATAACAGTAACGAGTGACTAGTCAGGGTCACGCCTGTCGACGCTGGTCCAACGCCCCTGACCACGTGTTCACACACGAGCTCAATGTCCTGCGCCAGGCCTCTAGCTGGTTTTCTCCTCCCGTCGGACTCTGACGGCAAGACAAAGGGGCCCACGGCAACTAGCCTATAAACCGTCTCTATCTGGACTCCCCCCACCACCACTCCTAGTTGGTCCGACACATGGAAAGTGTCGTCAGACTACGACTAGTGGAGGCTCACTTGTAAGACCCCAAAATTTTTATAAATTATTCTTGGAATATTGAATTATTTTCAGGAATTTATAAAGTCTTAAATAAATTAATAAATAGAATATTAGATCAATAAGTCATTATAAGGCCCAATTAGGTTAAATAATTAACCTAGCCTATTTAAAGATAATCAAAAGGTTAATGGACCAAGCCCATTAAGTTTGGCCCATGTTCTAGAAGGTTAATTGACTTATTCACGTATTTTAAAGATAAATACTGTTTTTATAGATAATTATAAGGATAAATGAACAAGAGAGTTTTATTTAATTGAAACTCTGTATACGTTTGGTGTAACGGTCTATCGGGCGACCGCTACAAACATGTAACGCACCAGTCTGGATGCGTTACACTCTGACAGTTCCGTGAAAGAAAGAACGAGTAAAAAGATTAGAACTTTGGGATCTTATCTACAAGAGATCGACTTGGGAGAGCTTATAACATTACTAAAGACTCTCAGGGATTAGGTTCTGGCAAATTAAGAACTCTATAATCAATCTAATCTTCAAAACCCTACAAATAGGACCTAGTTCTGAACTGAGCGACCCTTACTTTTGGCTCGCGAAGAATCAAGGTAAGGAGATATAATTTCATGTAAGTTCTTTAGAAGATTTTGTTTAGTATACTTTAGACTAATAGTTCTCCAAAGTTCGTGCTAGGAGATCAACCAACCAAGGAGATTGAAGCTTCCAAAGTTACTGGTTCGACCATAGTAACCCAGGAATCAGAGCTAAAGGCCACTGAAGATCAGAGAATTAGGACGTCTAAACAAGGTAATTAGAGTTCGGTTATTTATAACCTTTTGTTCACCTTAGTTTCATCTTCTTACCCTCAAAATTTCACGTCCTTAGGTCAAGAGGCTGAGGAGCTAGGGCAGCGTGAAGTTGCTGAAGAGTCACAAAAAGAGAATAACTAGGGCGGTCCTTGAAAGCTCAAATTAGAAGTTTAAAGTCTCGTTAAGCGGTAGGTTATCTCATGATTGGCAAAAATATCTTGTTAGGGATAAAAGCCCTCTGATTGTGTTTGATTTCATGTATTATAGACTATGAATTTCATGTTTTAGTGGGGTCATGCATACATACATATTCTTAGCCCTAATCAAAGATCAAAGATGTTATCTTGTTAATTCACTGCAACCTATGCATCTAGATGACCTGTACTTCGTTTTGTCATGATTAGGGTAGTAAATCTTTTCAAAACATAACATGGTTTCAAATCATAGTCTTTTTATTTTTAGCAGGGACTCTGACGCATCATACTAGGACCGTCAGACGACTGTAACGGTCTTACGATAAGCCGTCACAACCCATGTTGTATTTAAAGTTTCTCAGTTGTCTCTGACGCACCATAACAGGAGCGTTACAATACTGTAACGGTCCTACGATAAACCGTCACAGCCTTGTGACGCGCCCATACTAGACCGTCAGAGTGCGGTTTACTATCAAACTGAGATAGGACTGAGGACAGCCAAACTTACTTATGAATAAGCCTAGTTATCTAAGTTTTAAACCTTATTTTCATGACTTTGAGTTTCTTAATTGATTCATGGTAGGAAATTGTATGATTAAAGCATTTTAAGTTATTTTAGGTTATGCTAATTTCATTGGCTAAACTCTATAGTTTTGTATCTAAATCATGATCTTTCTAAAGATGTATTGACGGGATTTTATCTTGGTTTCACATTGTTACACATTCTTTTCTATCTATAGAGTCATTTCTCTAAGTACATGGCGTATATTCAGGTATATGTCCATTAGTTACACTTTACACTATAGGAACACTATTCTTGGACATGAAGACCTCTCTATTGGATATTCCTTCCAATGGACTAGGAAATCTTTTTGCAAGTCCTCCGTAATTCTCTGCGAGCCTGGGATTCCCACTAGGACGCCGAGTTGGTTGTATCATTAAAACCCAAGTGATTAGATGACACTATCGATGTTCTGATTATCAGTAGTGTAACGGACCTATATTGGACCGTCAGGCATATGTAACGGCTCAATATACAACCGTCACAGTTAACTGAGTCCAATTACTGTTTCTGGATTTAGTCGTTCTAACGCATCAACTCTAGACCGTCACATCATATAACGGCCCAGTACACGACCGTCACACTGCTTGAATATTTTAACCAAGGTTTGACCAAAGGTTGATATTCCAAGGTTTCTAGATGGACTCTTGATGATCTAGAACTTATCATATTGATCAAGAAACCTAATATAATAAATGGAAGATAAAGAATGTACCGTTATGCTGCCGATTTATTTCCATAAGCATAACAAAGTATAAGTCATTCTTGATTTCTCATAATTCTCATTAAAGCGTTCATTTATTGAATTGTTGTTATCAAGAGCTTGTTGGAATTGTACATTCTTGGCCATACTTTATTGTTACATGTGTGAAAAAAGTTTGATTTATACTCGAAGATGCGATCAAGCACTGATTGTGTTCAAGGGCTCTAAGCTAGTCCCCTCGGCTGATTTTCGGGAACATACTATTATAAACCATGGGGTATGATGCTACTGACGTCGCATTACGCTGGGAGTACTTTCTTTATAAATGAGTGAAAATCCACAACACAATACAGCATGATTGATACTTGACTTTCTTGATATTCCACAGAAATTCACGAAGTACTTGCTCATAAGCAAAAGATACTGTAAGTGATGATTATGTGGCTTGCTAGTACATTCTCGACCAAATCATGCTCTTATAACATTTTTACTAGTTCATACTTGTTCTCATTCTATCTTCATGATCATCGTGTTACTTTGATTTAATCGCGTGTTTGATCGCATTCGCATGATTTTACCTTATTCCTCTAGAGCAAAAACGTTAATTACTTTAATGATACCTTCATGTTGATGCGAAGATACCTACTGGGCAAGTGTGCTCATTACCTATTTCCATTCTTTTTCAGGAAATGAAAGTGATTCGAATTCGGATTCGGATTATACAAGTAGCGGGTCCGAGAGCGAATGGAAGTATTGTCAAAGATGAGAGTGAAGACTTAGGAAAGTCTATATTGTTTAGATTGAGTCTATGTAATTTTCCTATTTCTTGAGTCTGATAGATTGGAATAAATTGAATTAATGGTTGTATTTGAATACTTGATTATTATGAAATAAAGTTGAAGTTGAGTAAATATTGTGCAATTGCATTTATGTGTGTGATTGTCTTGCGCTCTGATCATTCTTGCTTGCAAGAGGCTTACCATGCCGGCTATTCGCGTTTCTCGAGCGAGTCTTCCGCTGTCATAAAGGCTCAGGGCGTGACAATTAAGTTGGTATCAGAGCCTAAGTCTCAGGACTTAGGAAGAAGGGTCATGTCATAGGATAAGTCCAAGGTTTAAGGACCCATACCTATGAACTAAGGAAGAAATTTCCACACCCATGTGAGAATTGGATAGAACCCGAGATAAGATAGTTAATTAGTTTTAAGATTGATTTTTCCTTCCAATTCCACGAGAAATAACAAGTTGTTATTTTTTCTCTGGTACCCTATTATTATCATGGCTCATCGCGTAAATTGGGATGACATGCAACAAACGGTTGCTGGCCTCACTCAGGCATTACAAACCATGGCGCAAGCTCGAGCAGGAGCAAGGGCTGGTGATCTACATCGCAACTTTCGGAGCTTAAACCCTCCGTGTTTCTATGGTTCTTCTAATCCTGACGAGGCAGAGAACTGGATAAACGAAATGAACCGTATCTTTGATGTTATCCAATGCACCGATCAGGAGAAGGTGCGTCTCGTAACCTTTCAACTCAACAAAGATGCTCACACATGGTGGAAGTCGGTCTCGGCACCTCCGGTCGATGCACCTCATACATGGGATGGTTTTCTTACCCTATTCCGTGCCAAGTATTTTTCTGAGCACGTAAAGGAACGAAAGGCTATGGAGTTCGCCGCTCTTCGGTAAGGAATGATGACGGTTGCCGAATATGAACTACAATTCTCAAGGCTTGCACCTTACGCACCGCATCTTATCAGCACCGATTTATTGAAGGCTAATCGGTTCATGGACGAGTTACGACCCGATTTCATTCAGCAGCTCGGGACCCAAAACATCCGTACTTATGCTGAAATGGTTCAACGAGCGTATTTGTGTGAAAGGACCTTAGAAAAGGTCAAAAATTAAAAGGGAAAGGAGAGGAGTCTAGCCGACACTCAGATCGGCATTATAAGAAAGAAAAGTTCAGCATCACAGAGCCTTACAAGAGCCGTGATAGTAAGAAAAGATCCAGTAATGGGAATGGTCGAAGTTCCCATAAGCAAAAGAAAGTCAAGGAGGAGAAGGAGCAGGTAGCCACGGCTTGCACATTTTGTGAAAAATTCGACCATTCGGATGAGGAGTGTTGGAAGCGCCTTGGCGCTTGTTTACGTTGTGGAAGCAGGGAGCATCACATGCCAGATTGCCCCCTTATGAAAGACCAATCGTCTGGTGGAGGACGTAGGAGGCAGGCTCGCCTCAATGCCGTTCTAGAAGAAGAAGAAGCGCCCAGGGATGGTGGGCTTATGGAAGGTACTCTTCAAATTTGTTCTCATCCTGCATTTGTGCTATTTGACATTGATGCCTCTCATTCTTTTATCTCCACTTTTTTTGTAAAAACATTATCAATTGCATCAGTCCCCTTACCTTCAGATCTCGCTATTTCCACACCCTTAGGTTCTGGAACAAAGTTTACCGACTATTATCCTGATAGCGAAGTGATAGTAGAAGGTTACAATCTCCTCGCAAACTTAGTATGCCTTGACATGAAAGGTTATGATGCCATTTTAGGGGTAGATTGGCTTGTAGATCATGACGCTTATATCAATTGTCGAAATAGGATTATAACCTTTCGAAAGCCCGATCTTCCGAGATTCTCTTTTCTTGGCATCAAGTACAAGAAGCATCATACTATCATATCTTCTATTCACGCTTGCAAACTTATCTTGCAAGGAAGTGAAGCTTTTCTTACTTTTGTCATTGTTACCGAATCCAAGAAGATTATCTTAGCGGACATTGCTATTGTAAATGAGTTCCCCGATGTGTTCCCGTCCGAATTACCCAGTTTACCGCCCAACAGGGAAGTGAACTTCACTATTGAACTCATCCCAGGAGCAGCACCTGTTTCTATAGCCCCTTACAGGATGTCCCCCACAGAACTCAAGGAATTAAAAAGGCAGTTGCAGGAATTACTAGACAAAGGCTTCATCAGACCTAGCACATCCCCTTGGGGTGCGCCGGTTCTATTTGTCAAGAAAAATGATGGTTCTCTCAGGCTATGCATCGATTACCGGCGACTGAATCAACTCACAATTAAAAACAAGTATCTATTGCCGCGTATTAATGAGCACTTCGATCAGTTTTCCGGAGTAGAATATTTTTCTAAGATAGACCTCAGATCAGGTTATCATCAGCTTACAATTAAAGAAGAGAACATTTATAAATCTACTTTTCGAAGTCGTTATGGCCACTCTGAATTCGTGGTAATGCCATTCGGATTAACTAATGCCCCGGCAGCATTCATGCAACTTATGAACAGTATTTTCCAGCCATATCTAGACCAGTTTATCGTCGTCTTTATTGATGATATCTTGATATACTCCAAGACAAAGGAGGAACATGAAGAACATTTGAAAATAACTTTGCAAACACTTAGAGAACATAAACTCTATGCCAAGCTAAATAAATGCAAATTTTGGCTCAAGGAAGTTTCATTCCTAGGCCACATTATTTCAAAAGAAGGTATCGCTGTGGATCCTTCTAAGGTAGAAGCTATCAAGAATTGGAGCCGGCCAACGACCGTATCAGAAGTACGAAGTTTTCTGGGTCTAGCTGGTTATTATAGAAGATTCATTAAAGATTTTTCAAAGATTGCAGTTCCTTTAACTAGACTGACGAGAAAAGAAAATCCTTTTGTCTGGTCAGAGGAATGTGAGAAGAGTTTTTAAACTCTTAAGAATCATCTTACTACAGCTCCTATTCTATCACTACCGATGGAAGGTGGTGGATTCGAAGTATATACGGATGCATCTGGTATTGGCTTAGGGTGTGTCCTCATGCAAAATGGAAAAGTGATCTGTTATTTTTCTAGACAATTGAAACGTCACGAGGAAAATTATCCTGTACATGATTTAGAATTAGCAGCTGTCACATTTGCCTTGAAAATTTGGCGTCATTATCTCTATGGAGAAAAGTTTATGGTCTACTCGGATCACAAAAGCTTGAAATACTTATTTTCTCAAAACGAGCTAAATATGAGACAGAGAAGATGGTTGGAATATCTCAAGGATTTTGATTTTTCTATTCAATATCATCCTGGCAAGGCTAATGCTGTTGCGGATGCACTCAGCATAAAACCAATGGGTATGCTATCAAGTCTTATGATTCGTATGACTAATCTTAGTCCTCAATTTGCTCAGTTGAACTTAGATATTGACAGGAAGGAAGAAGATTGCTTCATGGCTAATATCCGAGCTCAAACTACCATTATAGAGGATCTAGCCAAGTTGCAAAATGATGATCCTATATTTCTAGAAATTAAGGCTAATATTGAACAACGGCCGGATTTCTCTATTACGGAGGATGGAAGATTACTATTCAAGGGCCGAGTGTGTGTACCGGATCATGAGGATACGAAGAAATTGATTTTAGAAGAAGCACATAATTCCAAGTACACCATTCATCCAGGTGGTACAAAAATGTATCAAGATCTTAAAAGAAATTTCTGGTGGCCCAACATGAAGAGAGAAATAGCTGATTTCGTATCTCGCTGTCTCACTTGTCAACAAGTAAAGGTAGAGCATTTTAGACCCGCAGGTAAACTGCATCCCTTGAACATCCTCGAATGAAAATGGGAGAGTATAGGGATGGATTTCATTATAGGGTTACCTAAGACAAGAGGTGGACACGATGATATATGGGTAATCATAGACCGATTAACTAAATCTGCACATTTCATACCAATCAAAAGTCGATGGTCTGTGGATATCCTGTCAGCATTATACATAAGGGAAATTGTTAAATTACATGGTGTCCCTGTTACTATTATATCTGATAGAGATCCTCGATTCACATCATAATTTTGGAAAGGTCTACAACAGTCACTAAGGACTAGATTGAATTTCAGCACAATCTTTCATCCACAAACTGATGGTCAGACAGAAAGAACAAATCAGGTGGTAGAAGATATGCTCGGGGCTTGCGTAATTGATTTTGGAGATAGTTGGCATGATCACTTGCCTCTGGTAGAATTTGCTTATAACAATAATTATCGGGCCAGCATACAAATGGCACCTTTTGAAGCTCTATATGGAAAAAGTTGTTGATCACCAATATGTTGGAGTGAAATAGGGGAAAGACAATTCCTAGACTCCGATATTATCAGAGATTCTACAGAGAAAATCAAGCTCATTCAAGAGAGAATGAAGATGGCCCAAGATAGGTAAAAATCTTATGCTGATAATCGAAGGCGCGACTTGGAATTTCAAGTAGGAGACCATGTGTATCTCAAGGTTTCTCTAGGTCGTGATATTCGGAGATTTGGTATTAAGGGCAAACTAACTCCAAGATTCATTGGTCCGTTTGAAATTCTCGAAAGGGTCGGTGAAGTAGCTTATAGACTAGCTTTACCTCCACAATTAGCAGGAGTTCATGACGTATTTCACGTCTCTATGCTGAAGAAGTATGTATATGATCTTGACCATATTATCACTTATGACAATCTGGAGATTCAGAAGGATATGACATACGAGCAAACGCCAATAAAGATTCTGGAACAGGAAGTGCGTCAACTAAAAAATAAAGTTATTCCTATGGTCAAGATTCAATGGAAGAAAACATGGACATATGAAGCAACATGGGAAACCGAAGCAGCCATGCAGAGAAGATTTCCAGAATTATTCAACTGTAAGTACACTCTCCATAATCCATGTATTAAATTTGGAGACCAAATTCTCTTAAGTGGGGGAGAGTGTAAGACCCCAGTATTTTTATAAATTATTCTTGGAATATTGAATTATTTTTAGGAATTTATAAAGGCCTAAATAAATTAATAAATAGAATATTAGATCAATAAGTCATTATAAGACCCAATTAGGTTAAATAATTAACCTAGCCTATTTAAAGATAATCCAAAAGGTTAATGAACTAAGCCCATTAAGTTTGACCCATGTTCTAGAAGGTTAATTGACTTATTCACGTATTTTAAAGATAAATACTACTTTTATAGATAATTATAAGGATAAATGAATAAGAGAGTTTTATTTAATTGAAACTCTGTATACGTTTGGTGTAACGGTCTATCGGGCGACCGCTATAAGCATGTAACGCACCAGTCTGGATGCGTTACACTCTGACAGTTTCGTGAAAGAAAGAACGAGCAAAAAGATTTGAACTTTGGAATCTTATCTACAAGAGATCAACTTGGGAGAGCTTATAACATTACTAAGGACTCTTAGTGATTAGGTTCTGACAAATTAAGGACTCTAGAATCAATCTAATTTTCAAAATCCTATAAATAGGACCTAGTTCTGAACTGAGCGACCCTTACTTTTGGCTCATGAAGAATCAAGGTAAGGAGATATAATTTCAAGTAAGTTCTTTAGAAGATTTTGTTTAGTATACTTTAGACTAATAGTTCTCCAAATTTCGTGCTAGGGGATCAAGCAACCAAGGAGATAAAAGCTTCCAAAGTTGTTAGTTCGACCATAGTAACCCATGAATCAGAGCTAAAGGCCACTGAAGATCAGGGAATTAGGATGTCTAAACAAGGTAACTAGAGTTCAGTTATTTAGAACCTTTTGTTCACCTTAGTTTCATCTTCTTACCCTCAAAATTTCACGTCCTTAGGTCAAGAGGCTGAGGAGCTAGGGCAGTGTGAAGTTGCTGAAGAGTCACAAAAAGAGAGGAACTAGGGCGGTCCTTGAAAGCTCAAATTAGAAGTTTAAAGCCTAGTTAAGTGGTAGGTTATCTCATGATTGGTAAAAACGTCTTGTTAGGGATAAAAGCCCTCTAATTGTGTTTGATTTCATGCATTATAGACTATGAATTTCATGTTTTAGTGGGTTCATGCATACATACATATTCTTAGCCCTAATCAAAGATCAAAGATGTTATCTTGTTAATTCACTGCAACCTATGCATCTAGATGACCGGTACTTCGTTTTGTCATGATTATGGTAGTAAATCTTTTCAAAACATAACATGATTTCAAATCATAGACTTTTTATTTTTAGTAGGGACTCTGACGCATCATACTATGACCGTCAGACGACTGTAACGGTCTTACGATAAGCCGGCACAACCCTGTTGTATTTAAAGTTTCTCAGTTGTCTCTGACGCACCATAACAGGAGCGTTACAATACTGTAACGGTCCTACGATAAACCGTCACAGCCCTGTGACACGCCCATACTAGACCGTCAGAGTGCAGTTTACTGTCAAACCGAGATAGGACTAAGGATAGTCAAACTTATGAATAAGCCTAGTTATCTAAGTTTTAAACCTTATTTTCATGACTTTGAGTTTCTTAATTGATTTATGATAGGAAATTGTATGATTAAAGCATTTTGAGTTATTTTAGGTTATGCTAATTTCATTGGCTAAACTCTATAGTTTTGTATCTAAATCATGATTTTTCCAAAGATGTATTGACGGGATTTTATCTTGGTTTCACATTGTTACACATTCTTTTCTATCTATAGAGTCATTTCTCTAAGTACATGGCGTATATTCAGGTATATATCCATTAGTTACACTTTGCACTATAGGAACACTATTCTTGGACATGAGGACCTCTCTATTAGATATTCCTTCCAATGGACTAGGAAATCTTTTTGCAAGGCCTCCGTAATTCTCTAGGAGCCTGGGATTCCCACTAGGACGCCGAGTTGGTTGTATCATTAAAACCCAAGTGATTAGATGACACTATCGATGTTCTGGTTATCAGTAGTATAACGGACCTATATTGGACCGTCAGGCATATGTAACGGCCCAATATACAACCGTCACAGTTAACTGAGTCCAATTACTGTTTCTTGATTTAGTCGTTCTAACGCATCAACTCTAGACCGTCACATCATATAACGGCCCAATACACGACCGTCACACTACTTGAATATTTTAACCAAGGTTTGACCAAGGGTTGATATTCCAAGGTTTCTAGATGGACTCTTGATGATCTAGAACTTATCATATTGATCAAGAAACCTAATATAATAAATGGAAGATAAAGAATATACCGTTATGCTGCCGATTTATTTCCATAAGCATAACATATTATAAGTCATTCTTAATTTCTCATAATTCTCATTAAAACGTTCATTTATTAAATTGGTGTTATCAAGAGCTTGTTGGAATTGTATATTCTTGGCCATACTTTATTGTTACATGTGCGAAAAAAACTTGATTTATACTCGAAGATGCGATCAAACACTGGTTGTGTTCAAGGGCTCTATGTTAGTCCCCTCGGCTGATTGTCGAGAACATACTATTATAAATCATGGGGTATGATTGTAGTGCCCCAGAAATTTTAAATAATTTTCAAGAATTTATAAAGGCCTAAATAAATTTATAAATGATTTATTTAAAAGTAATAAGTCATTATGAGGCCAAGTGGTGTTAATCAATTAACCCAACCCACTTAATTAAAGTCCAAAAGGTTTTAACTCTGGCCCATTAAGTTTGGCCCACATTCTAGAAGGTAATTAAGTCTATCCACGAATGTTAAGGATGAAGACTAGAATATATAAGATAAGTTAATGGATAATTATCAAAAGAGTTTTAAATTGTTTTAACTCTATCCACGACAAATATAACGGTCTATAGCCTGACCGTCACAGACGTGTAACGCACGGTGTCTCGACCGTTACACTATGAACCAGAAAACTAAAAGAGTTTGATTTCCTTTGAACTCTAGGAACGAGTAATGTAACGGTCTATCGCGAGACCGCCACATAACCCTAACGCGTAGGTCCTAGTCCGTTACAAACCTGTTAATTCCGTAAGCAAAGGAACTCATGAAAAGATTAGAACTTGATGTTCCTATCCACTAGGGATCGACTTGGGAAGGATTGTAAAGACTCTACGGACTCTTAGGGATTAGGATTTGATGAAACAAGGACTCTAAACTCGATCTAATCCTCAAAACCTAGTCTAAACTCTATAAATAGGGCATAGTTCTGAACTGTGCGACCCTTACTTTTTGGGCGTAAGGAAGCAAGGTAAGGAGTCATTATCTCAGGTAAGTTCTTTAGAATAATTTGTTCATAATACTTTAGACTAACTCCCCTCCGAATTTCACATCTTTAGGTCAAGAGGTCGTGGAGTTAGAGCCCAAGGAAGTTGTTGGAAAAGTCACAAGAGAAGGAGGAGATCTAGGACAAGGTTCTCTGCCAAATTTAGGAACTACAGTCTAAGTAAGAGATAGGTTATCTCATGAACGGCAAAAACAACTTGATAGGACTAAGAGCCTCTGTTTTGATTGGATTTCATGCATGCTAGATCATCAATTTCATGTTTTATTGGTTCTATGCATATCATGTTTCCCTTAGCCCTAACTAAAGATTAAAGACTTGACTATTCCATCTATTCACCAATACCCATGCATATAGACAACCTTTACTTTGTTAACATATCTTGAAACTCATGATGTTTTGATAAAAGACATGATGTGAGTTGATCTCTTAGCTTCTATAGTTGTTTCCTGTTAGCAAAGACTGTAACGCATCACAGAAGGACCGTCACTTCCATATAACGGCCCCACGATAGACTGTATACTCCCTGATTGGATTTGGGTTTCACGGTTGATTATAACGCGCTTGGACAGACGCGTTACATTCATGTAACGGCTGGGTCATGACCGTCACAATCACAGTGACGCCCCATCTCCAGACCATTATACTCTGTGTTTGTCAACCCCAAGACAGAATATAACCTGCCAATATTATTATTGTTAAAGCCTAGTTGCCTAAGTTTTAACCTGATCATGTGATTTTAAGGTTATTTGATCATTCATGATAGGTATTGCATGTTTTGTGGTCTCACTTTTATTGAGTTATGTTAATTTTTGAAGCCAAATTATATAGTTTTGTATTATAAAGAATGACTCTTTAATATTGTATTGACGGAGTTTTCAGCATGATTTTCAAATTTGATTATACATATCTCTCTGTCAATAGAGTCAATTCTATAAGTACATGGCACATATTCCGGTATGTTGTCATTAATTCACACTTTGCACTATAGGAACACAATCTTGGACATGAGGACCTCTCTATTAGATATTCCTTCCAATAGACTAGGAAATCATTGTTTCAAGGCCTCCGTAATTCTCCGCGAGCATGGGATTCCCACTAGGACGCCAAGTTTGTTGTACCATTAAAGCCCAATAATTAGAAATGCACTATCATGGTTTCTGATTCTTGAAATGTAACGGCCTTGAACTGGACCGTCAGGCTCACGTAACGTCCCAGTGCCATACCGTCACATTCCTCTGAGTCTATTTTTAGACTCTGATCATTTTAACGGCCCATTAGTGGCGCGTTAAATAGTGTAACGGCCCAGTTAACGACCGTTACATAGCTTGTTTATGTTAACCCAATGTTTGACCAAGGGTTGATATTCCAATGATTCTAGACAAACCGTGATGATCTAGAACTTGTCATATTGCTTAAATTGATCTAAATGAAATGGAAGTTAAGGAAAATACCATTATGCTGTCGATTTATTTCTATGAGCATGACATTGTTTAAAGTCTATTTCTTGACTCCTACATTCTTATGTTGAAGCATTCATTTATTGATTTTAGTTATCATGGAATTGTTGGAAGTGCTATATTCTTGGCCATACTTTACTGTTATACTGCGTGGAAGTAGCTTAATTTATAACTGAAGATGCGATCGAGCACTGATTGTGTTCAAGGGCTCTATGCTAGTCCCCTCGGCTGATTATCAGAAACATACTATTTTATAAACCATGGGGTATGATGCTACTGGCGTCGCATTGCGCTGGGAGTACTATTTCTATAAATAAGTGAAGATCCACGGCACAACATGAAAGGTAGCCTTCTCCAACTTTAGAAGGTGGTTACCTTCTCTGCAGTCCCTCTATCACCTTTGTCAGGGGTCATCTGAGCCAACTGGATCGGCCCCCTCTTGTCCGAGCCAGTTTCTACGCGAGACAGAGTCAGTGGCTAGACGCGAGGAGATCGAGATCGAGTCAACCGAGCGATGACCCCTTGCAGCGGTGTTAGACGGATTTTCTTACTTTTTGTCATGCAATGTACTGGCATTTGCCTTTCTGATGTATCAATAGTTTTGAATGAAAAGAAAAGGGATTTATTTCGTCCATCTTGCTGTACAATTTTAAAAATAGAATTTGCGTAGTGCGGCTGCGTTCCATGTCCGAGGAATGGGTTCCCCTTCCATTGTTGCCAACCTGTACGCACCTTTCCCGAGCGTCTCGACCACTCGGTAGGGGCCTTCCCAGTTAGGGGACAGCTTGCCCGCCGCCTCTAGTGATCGAGAGGCTTCGACTTTTCTGAGGACGAAGTCTCCCGGTTGGAAGTGTCTGCTTTGGACTCTGGCGTTGTAGTATCGAGTGAGGCGTCGCTGGTATTCCGTCGCTCGGATGCTGGCAATATCCCGGAGTTCGTCGGCTAGGTCGAGGTTCTCGAGTAACTTTTGGTTGTTTTCCTCGAGCGAGTAGCGGATGACTCGGAGAGACGGGTTGGCGATCTCTAATGGAATGACGGCCTCGGTGCCGTACACCAACTGAAAAGGACTTTCACCGGTTGCCGTCCTGGGAGTCGTTCGGTGCGACCACAGTACGCTAGGCAATTCCTCGAGCCAACTACCCTTGGCTTTGCCGAGTCTGGTCTTTATGCCTTTCAAGATAGTCTTATTGGCATTTTCGACCAGCCCGTTGGCCTGAGGGTGGGCGACCGAAGTGAAGTGGTTGCGGATGTTTAGGTCGGCGCATCTGTCCCGGAAATATCGAGAATCGAATTGCCGACCGTTATCGCTCACTATCACTCGGGGGATGCCGAAGCGACAAATGATCGATTTCCAGACGAAACTCCAGGCGACTGTCTCGGTGATCCTTGCAGTGGCTTCGGCCTCGATCCATTTAGTGAAGTAGTCGATGGCGATGACAATGAACTTTTTCTGGGACTGAGCCGTGGGGAATGGCCAGAGAATGTCGATCCCCCACCGAGCGAAGGGATAAGGCCCGGCGAGGGTGATGAGTTCTATAGCCGACTGATGGACCAAGTGGTCGAACCGCTGGCATCGGTCGCACTGTTGAGCATAGGCCGAGCAGTCGCGCTGCAGGGTGGGCCACCAGTACCCCTGTCGTAACAGGATCCTGGCCAGTGACCTTGCCCCTGAGTGCGCTCCGCACAGGCCTTCATGAACCTCTTGGGTGGCTCGGTTGGCTTCGTCGGGGCCGAGGCACTTCAGGAGAGGGCCGGCGAAAGACCTTCGGTAGAGTGTGTCGTCCAGGACGATGAAGCGCCGGGCTTGGTACTTCATTTGGCGTGCTTCCCGAGGGTCGGAGGGCTCTTGGGAGTCTCGGAGCCAAGACAGATAGGGGGTGCGCCAGTCGCTCGGGACGGCCGAGTCAACAGCGAGGAGCTCTGAGTCAATGCTCGGGCGTTCTAGCTCTTCGAGGAGGACCGATCGGGTACCTTCTGGGTCTAGGGAGGAGGCCAACCGAGAGAGGGCGTCCGCTCGGGAGTTTTCTTCCCGGGCTATTCGGACTACCTCGAATCCCTCGAATTGTTGGGCCAGGCTCCTGACCAGCTGGAGGTATTTGATCATGGGTGCCTCTCGAGCTTCGTACTCGCCGTTGACCTGGCTTGCGACCAGCTGAGAGTCGGTGTGGATCCTGACTCGCTCAGCCCCCAACCGCCGGGTCATGCGCGCTCCCGATATAAGGGCCTCGTACTCGGAAGCGTTGTTGGACGCCTGAAAGTTGAATTTCAAGGCGTACTGCAGCTCCACTCCTTCGGGGGATCTTAGGAGGATCCCAGCGCCACTACCGACCGAGTTGGAAGATCCGTCGACGTACAATTCCCAGGTTGGCCCGGGCATGGTCGGTAGTCTTCCTTCGGTCGGGATGGTGCTTTCGGCGATGAAGTCGGCGAGCGCTTGACCTTTTATAGCCGAGCGCGGGCGATACGAGATGTCGTAGGCCCCAAGCATAATGGCCCATTTGACGAGTCGCCCCGAGGCCTCAGGGTGGGCCAAAATCTTCTTCAATGGCTCGCCGGTTAGCACGGTGATGGGGTACCCCTGGAAGTAGGGTCGGAGGCGTTTCACGGAGGTGACCAGCGCTAGCACGAGCTTCTCGGTTGCGGGGTACCTCCTCTCGGCCTCGTTAAGCACCTTGCTGGTGTAGTAGACTGGTCTTTCGATTCCCGAGTCATTTCTGACTAGGACAGAGCTGACCGTTGATGACGTCGCCGAGAGGTAGAGTAGCAAGACTTCGCCCGGCACGGGCTTGGAGAGCACCGGGGGCGAAGCCAGGAACTCCTTGAGCTCGGCGAACGCTTTCTGGCATTCCTCATCCCATGCGAACGTAGCATATGCCATCCTGGGCCCCCTCAACAGTTTAAAAAAGGGCAAGCATCGTTCGGCCGCACGGGACAAGAAACGGCTGAGAGCGGCGACACGCCCTGTCAGACGCTGGACGTCCTTAATGCAGGCGGGCGGGCGCATGTCCAGGATGGCCTGGACCTTGTCGGGGTTGGCTTCGATCCCACGCTGAGTGACCAGGAAACCCAGGAACTTCCCGGATCTTACTCCGAATGCGCACTTGGCAAGATTGAGCTTCATGTTGTACTTCAGGAGGACGCCGAAAGTTTCAGCGAGGTCGGTGAAGTGGTCCTGGGCCTTGGGGGTCTTGACGAGTATGTCGTCAATATAGGCCTCGACGTTCTGACCTAGCTGCTCCTCGAACATGTGATTGACCAGTCTTTGATCTGTGGCTCCGGCGTTCTTCAACCCGAAAGGCATCCGAGTATAGCAGTACACGCCGTAGTCGGTGATGAAGGTGGTCTTCTCGACGTCTTCAGAATTCATTCTGATCTGATGGTAACCCGAATAGGCATCTAGGAAGCTGAGCATCTCGTTGCCCGATGTCGAGTCGACCAGTTGGTCGATGTTGGGCAAGGGATAGCAGTCCTTAGGGGTCGCCTTATTCAAGTCGGTGAAGTCCACGCACATCCGCCACTTGCCGGAAGCCTTTGGTACCAGGACGACATTGGCTAGCCACATCGGGTACAGGACCGGTCTAAAAAGACCAGTCTCTTGCCCCTTAGTGACCTGCGCCTTGATAATCGTCTGCTTCTCGGGTGCGTGCTTCCTTCGGCGCTGCTGCACGGGCTTCATGGTGGGGTTGAGGTTGAGTCTGTGCATCACGGTCTCCTCTGGTATCCCAAGGAGCTGATCGTCGGACCAAGCGAAGACACGGATGTACTCAGAAAGAAATTTCTTATATTGCTGCTGTTCCTCGGGTGGTAGGTCGGCTCCGATCCTTACTCCTAGGGTCGGGTCATCGTTTAGGAAAATTGTTAGCAACTCGCCCCCTGGCTCAGTGGTTGCAAATTTTTCCTCGACTTCCCGGGGGCCCTTATCATTCCCGCCCGGCCTCGTGGCCTCCACCGAGATATTATAGCACCTTCGGGCCGTGGCCTAGTTACCTCGGATTTCCCCTACCCCGTTTTTGGTGGGAAACTTCATCTTTTGGTGATAGGTAGATGGTACTGCCTTGCTCCGGCTGAGGATTCTCCGGCCGAAGATAGCGTTGTACGCTATCATCCCTTTGATCACCATGAAGTCTACCATGACCGTAACGGTTTTGGGTGGGGTGCCGAGGGTAACCAGCAGGCTTAGGGCTCCTTCGGGGAGAGTGGCCAGGCCGTTGAACCCACAGAGGGGCGTTCGGATCGGGCGGAGTTTGGATGGATCCTCTCCCATTTTGAGGAAACAGTCATAAGACAATACATCAGGGGCACTTCCATTGTCCACAAAAATCCGATCTACGTTACAATGGTTTATAGTGGCCGAGATTACGAGGGCGTCATCGTGCGGGGTGCTCAGCCCCTCCAGGTCTTGATCGGAGAAGACTATGACCTGGGGCGGGGCCTTGGGTGGCTCTGGGGCTCGGCTCGCCCGCTCGGCATGACGCTTCCTTCCACGGCTGTTGTCGCCTCCTGACGCTATTCCTCCGGAGATGACGTTGATGTGGACCCCACGGGGGGCGTTGTCGATCTCTTCTGCAGTGCCTTGATCTTCTCTGCGCTCGGCGGTGAACCGAGCCAGGTGCCCCAGACGGATGAGGTGCTCGATTTCGTCTTGGAGCTGGTGGCAATCACTGGTGTGATGCCCATGATCGCCGTGGAATAGACAATGTCTGTCTCGCTTGCGATTTTTCGACCTCATCGGCTCGGGCCTGCGGAGGAGTCCCGAGTCTTTGACGTCTTCATAGATTTCATAGACCGGTGCGGTTAACGGGGTGTACCGCTCGTACTTCCACTTGCGTTCTCCATCTCGGTCTCGCTTCTTTCCCGAGCTAGGATTTGGCTCGGGGCCCCGCTTCTTGTCCCCCTCCCGACCCGAGCCGGTTGCGTCTCGGCAAGCGATGAGTACTTCTTCGCACTCGGCGTGGCGCAGAACCAGAGTCACTAGCTCGGCAAGGGTCGAGGGAGGGTGGAGGACAAGTTCACGGCGGAGGTTCTCGTCCCGGGTACCCCCGGTCAGTGCGGTTGTGGCCGAGGCCACGTCTAGGCGGGGGATTCGGAGGGCTTTCGATTTAAATCGGTGGACGTAAGCCCGGAGCCTTTCCCCTTGCGCCTGTTTGAGGGCCAAGAGCCCCGCTACCGACCTTGGGGGGGCACTTCCGGCGAAGCTCTCCTTGAAGACTCCCCCGAACTGCTTGAAGTCTCGGATGGATCCGGGGGTGAGGGCCCGGAACCACGCTTGAGCGCCCTGGACCAGAGTGGTCATGAAGGCTCGGCACTTAATGGGGTATGGCGCTCCGTGTAGAGTCATCAAGGCGTCGAAGCTATCATAATGGTCGGCCGGGTCGCCCTGGCCGTCGTAAAGCTTGAAGGTTGGTATGGGGGCTCTGGGAGATACCTCTGCCTTCAAGATATACTCGGAGAACGGGGATTTCTCCTCGTCTTCCGGGGAAGAGGCCTTCTGCATGGTGTGAAGGGCGTGCTCCTGCTCAGCAAAGTGCCTTTCGAAATCTCGCAGCCGAAGGGATAACTCCGGTCGCTGTCGTGCCGCGAGGCTGGGGGGAGCGTCTTGGCGGTCTCCGGGAACGTCGGCTTCCGGATCTGGCCGTTGCGTCCCCCGCCTTCCTTTCCTCGGCGTGGAGGAGGCCTCTTGCTCCGGAGGTGGAGCTTGCGAGGGTCCTCCGACCCTGTTACGGATGAGCTGCTGGCCGCGGAGGGTGAAACGGCCCCCAACTGTATGCTGGGACGTACTCCTGCGGGGGGGCTCCCTGACGGGGCACGGGACCTTCCATCCCTGGCCGCCTGGGTCTTCATGAGTTCCACGAGGACATCCAGTTTGGCGTTGAGGGCCTGGAAGGCTTCGGCGCCACCGTAGGGGGGTAGCCCCACCGGGGGGGGTGGTCCGTCGGCGAGGATGCTGGCGTTGGAGGGAGGGTTCTGTGAGGCCCTGGAAGGGCCATCCCTTGCTGCTACCATGGCCTTACCCCTTTCGCCGGCGGACCTCCTCCCTGAGCTCCTTCTCACTATGTTGGCTCTTCGTGCGTTTCCCACAGACGACGCCAGATGAAGAAGCGAAATCTCGCGCTGGTTCCTGAGCGGGCTGGTAATCACCAAGTTTGTGAACTGCAAGACAGGGAAACGGATCAGAGGGCCCAGGGGGATTCCCTGGGGCAAAACCCTCCGAAGCTCAAGTCAGTAGAGCAATGGTGGGAGCAGCGATAGGGAGGAGAAGGTGAAGGCGCGAGATCCCTCTCCACCAATGGGGTGAAGTGATCCGTGCTCAGGAATTGGGGGTGGATCAATGCCCTTTTGGACTTCCCTTTCGCCGGAGAGTATCCCATGTTTAAATAGTGCGCCGCCCTCTGGAGTCCTGCAAGCTGAGGGGTCTCCGGTGGAGGTTACGTCCTCGTCGTGGGCTTTTATGGCCTCATCGTGGGGGCGTTATCCTCGCGGGGAAGCCGGAGCTCCTGGACTTCTTGGCGCCCGGCCCGCTGTGGACTCTAACGGCTGCAATGATGAACGTTTTATCGGTCGTACCGAGCTTAGGGGGGCCGGCCCTATCGGGCAATAGGCCTAGCTCGGTGAGGAGATGGGTCAGACAGACCGGCTAGCGCTTCCCCCATTCGTGCGGAGGGATAGCTCGTGCGCGGGTCTTCCTGTGACCTGACCGAGGCTCGGGCTCTCCGAGCCTTGGGGCCGCCTAGGAGAGTTGTTTCCTCGAGCATTATTTTATTGGGCTTTTCCAAGTGGGCCATGTGGGCTGTCACTTGGACGAGCTTGTCTCGTTGGGCCTTGTTGGGCCTAGTTGAGTCTGCTCTTTGAGTGGGCTGCAGGAATCCCCCTCTCCAGTCATTTTCTTTCAACCCCACTTCAGGCTCGATTGAACGTTTAGTGTTCGATATTTGTTTTATGAGCACTTGGAATTGCGAGGCCTAAATAGGTGTTCTGCCTTAAGTGTTTGAAGTCAGTTCTGAGTGAACCTAGTGTACAACATAGTTTGTTAGTCACATAGTGCTCGAAGTGTGTGTGTTTTGTCCTACATGAACTGATTCAATCTCAGACTTATCTGTCTCTTGGGGGTTATTCATCAACAGACTGATTTATCTATAATGTTAGCTTTGACACTCTTGTGTTTGTCTGCTTAGGAATGCTACAATCATTCTAGTTCAATGTAGCAACTCTTGTTTTCTGTTGAGTGGTTGTCCTAGTATAGCATCAGCTCATTTCAGTTGTCATAAGTTTTATTTTAACGCACGGATTTTAATAGTGAGATCTATTCACCCCCCTCTAGATCTCGCTCCTACACATTAACAATTGGTATCAGAGTAGGCTTTGATCCATCAGATCCAACGATCTGCAGAAGATCCTGCTAGTTTTAGGTGCATTTCTTGTTGTGCATAGGCCTTTGCATTTAGTTGCTTTGGAATTGGT
Organism: Amorphophallus konjac; assembly: GCA_022559845.1. Lineage (NCBI taxonomy): Eukaryota > Viridiplantae > Streptophyta > Magnoliopsida > Alismatales > Araceae > Amorphophallus > Amorphophallus konjac. The sequence goes on along the minus strand of CM040119.1, from coordinate 171,236,874 downwards.
CTCCATGGCTCATCCACCGGTTTTCAATGGTTCCAATTTTGAGTCGTGGATTCGTAGCATGCCCAAGTTTGTTGAGTCTGTTAATCCTAGTCTATGGAATCTTATCACTCATGGTCCATACAAACTACCTAAGGATAAATTGAAATGGATTGATAGTCATAGATCTAAGAATGGTGATAATCTTCAAGCTCTAAAGTTAATTAAGGATTCTATTGATTATGACATACTTCCTTGTTTCTCTACTTGCAGGACTGGCAAGGGGATCTGGGACAAATTAATGACTATCCACGGAAAGGAGGAAGACAAGTGTCTCATGGCAGACAAAAGTGATCATAGAAGTGATCAAAATGACGACGAGGAGAAGATAAGTTCTCTGTTCGAAAACTATTCTATAGATGATTGGGTGAATGCATATAGTGATTTACTTGAATCTCATGAACTACTAAGAAAACAACACAAGATGTTGAAAAAGAAACTGAATGCTAGCATGAATATCTGCTTAGATAATGATGACTTTGAAGTTCTGAAAACTAAAAATAATTATCTGAAAAAGTAATTGGAAGATCTTGAATGTGTTAACTCAGAACTAAATAAACTAAAATCTGAAAATGGACCTCTCAGAAAATCTATTAAAGAAAGTGAAGAAAATTTCAGGAACTTGAAGAGGAGAAGAATTTGATTGCTGAAAAATTTGATGCTATTAAGTCTGTGAACACGGAACTACAGAAAAATATTGAAAAACTGTAAAAAGACCTCAAGGAATCTAAAACTAAGAGGGAACAGGAGATCACTTCTGATGATCAACTGTTAATAAATGAGTTAGTTCAAAATGACAAACTCAAGGAAGAGATTGAAAAATTAAATCATCTAAACACCACCCTGTCAGATAGATTGATGGCTTTTGAAAAGGGTAAGTGTGTCACTACAAGAAAATAGACCTTCAGGGGCATTTCAAAGATGCCCCCAAAAATGTAGATAAATGCCCTAAAAACCTTTAGAGGCAATTTTAAAATGTGCCCCTATTACCTCGGTCCCTAAAAAATTTTGGGACACTTTTAAAAAAATGCCCCTAATGTTGTCATTAGAGGCACTAAAAAATCGCCCCTAGATATTCTAATAGGGGCAATTTTAATGACCAAATGCCTCTAATGAGTATGTTTTAGGGGCAAATTCTCATTCAAACTGCCCCAAATAACATATTTTAAAGATAGTCTTGTTAAAATCACCCTAAAATAATCACTTGAAATAATGTGTTTTCCAAAAGACTAATGTATAGGGGCTCCAATTTTTAAATATGCACCAAAATAACCATCCAAATTGTAAAAATTAAAGTCAACATTCCTAACATGCAATCAATATAGATATCCTATTCTTTTTAATTCATTGGCATACACAAACACCCACCATTATACAACAAACGTGTATATCAATTGTCTGCCTTTTAACAGAAACATAAATAGGACATAATACTCATTGATAAAAGTAATATCTTAACAAAGCTATATTATAAAATAAAATCATAAAAATATCCCAATTACAAAAGACATAACATCCATGACTTTGAAATACAACTCAGACCGTGGGGGCTCAATTTTTCACTCGGTGACTAAAATATAAAAAATAATTTCCCCTTGGTACTCTTTAAGTACAAATATTTTCTTGTTAGTGGACAAATAGTAAGGGAATTCAATTGGCTAGAAGGTTTGACATTCGATCATGGCACTTGCATTCTTCTCTACCAATGCATTGCAATCTACATTCTTGTTTGGATGCCACTACAGAGCAAGCTTCTTGTTAGCACGTTTAATTTCGACGATGGAGGCAATCCTTGAGATGCCCAGTATCGTGTACCAATCCTTGCGCTTACTTAATTTCAATGCTTTTTCAACCCTCATCAATGTTTCTCAAACAATTATGTCCTACAAATTTAAATATATCAAGAATTTATTAGATTGTAAACCACGGCTACTAATCTGAAAGTCACACATACAAAGACATTACATGGATACCTTTAAGTGGTCAAGTTTCTGTGTCACCCCAAGATATGTTCCAAGTTACTTGGTGTCACTTGAAACATGCCTTGTGAACCCACATACGTGCATTTCATAAATTATAATGTCCCTTTGAGGATAAGATAAGGGTAAGTCTCCTTCTCAGTCTTCCTGGTATTATCAAAGATAGAAAATAATATTTCAGCCTCATGTAAAAGGGGTAAAGTTATTATAAAGGGAAAAAAATCTGAATGAGTTTTTGACTACAAAAATAAGTCAAAGGATCCAACTTTAATCTAGATTTCCACATTGCACAAGAGGAATAATTATCTAAAAAAAGAGCTCCAGGATGGACAATCATTTAAATGCCAAGGCTCACAGAAGTTGAGTGGGATGGAATTATTTATGGGATCACTAAATGTCTTATATGGATTCTCTGATATCAACCCGAGTTGAATCAGAATTCTCGTGTTCATGCCCTATAGAGGTCATAAATCCCAGATAATCAAGGGATAGTTATACTTTCAGAAATATTTACATATATATATATATATATATATATGTGTGTGTGTGTGTGTGTGTGTGTGTGTGTGTGTGTGTGTGTGTGTGTGTGTGTGTGTATCATTTTTTGAACATTTCAGAAATGGGGTTTATTGGGCAGAATAGTTGATAGTTACATCAGGAGATCAGGAAAAGTCAAGGCAAATTTGGCCAATCAAATGAAGTCAAACTTTTATAAAATTTTTACACATGGTTCGGGAAGTTAGATCAACCTACCTCAATCGATGTCATAGGGGGGGATGCATCAGATCTCAGCAACATATTTTGGAGAATTAAATTCGATGTTTGTTAAGTGGCATCACATAGTTCTCTTTCTCTTTTTGTTGTGCTTGCTCTGGTCTTCTTTTTACCCCCATTCATTTCGTCACATGTTCCAAGTTTTCTTTTCTTTGGTTTTGTGGCTGCTACGCTAATGATGCTGCTTGGTGGCATGCTAACAGCTCTGATTTGCAAAGAAGTTTCTAAGCCAGTTTCTGTAATAGGATCATCAGGTTCTCCCAGCATCCAGTTCTTTGCTTTCATTTTCTCCTGCAAATAGCTCCCTGAGTAAGAGTGGTTCTTACAGTAGCAAGTCTGAAAGAGAGTGAGTATTTCAGCTTTGATAAAAAAAAGTATTCCAGAAAGTTGGATTCCTCACCATCACTTCCCTGGCTCCTACTTCAAGATCTTCATTGACAGACGTACGGAGCAGGGTCATCATAATCCTTGACACATAGAAACATCAGGTGAATGATGACAATTCAATGTTTAGAAAGTAAATGACGTCATTCAATACTCCTACTCCAAGTTGGCAGTTAACTTGGCAAGTGCTTGTGTAGAGTAAGATGTTTTCAAAAGGACTATTCTAGGGAGATTTCTGCAAGCCTCGTGGGGAGTAATAAAAGCTCCCTTCATGGGCCCCAATATTGGAATTCAAAGATGATCCTTGGATTTATAGACTATTCTTTCTATTGTTTTTAAAATTAGGAGAAGAAAAGTGCAGGCTATCTAAAATTCCACGATACTTCCCAGAGAAAATACCAATCAGGCTTGACACTTCGTGCACTGATCACTTTTTGAAAGCACGTGGTTTTTTTCATTATAACAAGAAGGACTGAGCAAAACCCTACCACAAAGGCCCAAAGGCAAACACAAGGGAGTCTTTAAATACTCTGCTGGAAACTTCCATTAGTGAAGGTAAACTTGAAGAAAAGCGGGTCTGCTAATAGCTTTTACTTGCTTTGGTTGAGGTGAAGTCCATCTTCTTGGTCATAGCAGCAAAAAAAAAATTGTAGATTTTCTTGAGTGCCTTTTTAAATAAATGAAATATCTGTGTCCTTTCTAACTTCATTTCTCTCTGTGAAGTGCACAAATCAGCATGTCCATGGTCAATAAAATATACAAAGGGCATTCACATATTCTTGTATCAAGCACAGATACTGCAACATTGAATTTCAAAAAAAAGGTTACTCCACATCATTACAGAAATTCAATGCTGAAAAATTACTTGAACATACGCGATGTCTTTGTGCTGCAAACCCATACATAGCAAAATAGAAGCTTGGATAGCAGATAATGTTACAGGAACATTCTCCATGAAGTACTCGCGAGCAAGAATTGGAACGAGATCCATAATCTGCAGAACACAGATGTAAACATTTTAAGTGAGCATATAACCAGAGTAATTCAAATATGGAATCATCATCATCCACTATGTAATGAATTTCTCCCAACAATAATTACATAAAGCAAGCTGTAAATAAATGTGAACGATAAGATTCAAGTGGTGAAGCCCATAGTTCTGAGCAAATTGGTTGGTGCAGACTATTCACAAGATCCAGAAATTTTAGCAAATAAATATGATAAGATAAAAATATTGATAGCCACATTATAATATTTTGCATTTTCTTGACATCACGCTATCTACCATCATGCTAGCTACAATAATTTAAGGACCTTACATTTTTTGGCACTTGGTTAAGAATCAATTTGAGACCTTATTTAATCATGAATTCATTAATACATCCAAACTGTATCACAATATTTTGAAGACATGGCAATATCTTACCCAATGATGGCCTACACTCTTGGCATCAGTAGTGTAAACTTGTAACTGTTTCATATCTTGTGCTGACAAGAGGCCTCTCAGAAGTCCTGAGGCACCCTCTGATATAGTAGATGTAGATTCCAAGTCCTCCCTGAAGCTAATCTTTGGAGCCAAAATGCTGGCACAAGACCATACATGCAGACAAAGCATTAAAAAACATAATGTAACATGTTTTTCCTTGTTTGTGTTTGTGGGGAAGTGAGTGGGTAAAGGAGGGGGGAACCTCATTGCATGCTTATAATCCATAGACTTAAAGGTGGAAGGCAGCAGTCGGATAAACTTTCATCTTAAATCTGGAAGTAGTCCATCAACTGGCAAGTTTGAATCAACCAACTTATGGGTAACATTTGGTTGAAAAAGTAAACTTTGTCAAGAACTTACATTGATAAAATGGAAGCATAAAGCCATATTTACTGGCACCACCATCATCTACCTCATTGTTGTTCAGTGGCTTTACAATCATGCAAGTGTGTTCACCAGTCTCATCATTCTGATAACATTTTTGCACAGATAAAGAATAAACATTAGCACACACAGCATAAGCATATTAAAAGAAAATTAATCATTCTGTAGGGGCAATAACTGGAACTTGACTGATGTAGAAGGGAGCAAATCTGTGCTTCTTCTAGACGCGAAACAGCTCGCAAGTTAGTCCAAAGGAGACACTAAGATAATCAAGCCTTTCTATCGAGTTTTCTAGAGTAGTTTGAGGCTGTAATTTGTACTGTAGTTGCATGCATACATATACTGGTCATTTCGACCATTTCTTAAGGTACAATGAGCAGGCACTGGAACTTATGTTTTGATGTCCATCCCCATGTTGCATTCTATCTATAACTGAGACTTATCATAAATAGGGGCCATTTAGCATCATTGACTCTCTTATTTTAATAGAAATGGAGGAATGCTGAATAACAACTAATTTGAACTGCATACCACAGATTGGTCATGGGTGTGTATTATTCTGTTATAACAGAATTCAATGGAAATAGATAATTTAGTGTAATGGTTGTTTACTCTCTGGATCCGAAATTAGATCCATTGGGTTTGAAATATTTTGTACACTGCTGTCACACCAGACTTGTGACTGGTGTTGCTAGAGTTATTGCCTCAGAGTTGTTACTGATGCTGCCAAATCTGTTCACTCCAGAGTTGTCCCACTATTTTTAAAAGCATATCATTCCATTCCATATTTGATTGTACCTGTTTATGAATATGTATAGATGATCCCCCCTCTCTCCCTTTCTTTTTGTTTCCAGTTTCATGTAGCTTGTACGTTCCCTTGAAAGTGATTTCTTTTTTGAAAGTGGCTCTCTATTTGTTAACCTAGGTACATACAATAAGAATATTGCCATCTCATTCTTAGTTTACTTCTAGATTTCATGCAGTTCGCACGACAAGCTACTTCACATTCTTGCACTTTTGAAATTGGATCTTGTTCAAAAGAAGGTTCTGGTGATTGTAAACACTATAGATATGGGTTTTAAACTCAAACTCTTTCTAGAGCAGGTAAGATCACATTTAAACCTGCTTTACAAGTGCTGCACTATTATGTTATTTTGTGACTATCTTGGAGATTTATTATTTTCATCTCTATTGGATTGGCTATCTTGGTGATACTATGAATCCAAAAACTTTAGCATTGTACACTCTACTACAATCATGTTTTCTTCCCTGAGAAGATCATAATGAAGTGTAAGATGCAGGGCCAAACATGGTTGTAATATGTGGTTTTACTCCAGGAAGCTGGTCATTTCTTCACACGAGAGATGGGTGATTTCATATTTGTTTGGTAACAACTTTTGTAGATCCTTTGCTGGAAGAAGAGCTTGTTCCCAAGAATTGGAATGGCCTCAAAGACTCACCTAGTCTGGAAAGCCTTCCAATAAAAAATATGATACAACAGATCCTACTCGCTTATCCAGATTCAACAAAATGATAGTTTCACTCTATAAGACCCTTCCGGAGAATGTCTTTACCCATTCCAATGCTGGGAATTAGGCAATCGTTCCCTGGAACAGTACCAAATACTGCTTCCACTTTCCTTGTGAAAGAACATCTTTCACAAACAATGGAGGCATCAATCGATCAAATTTCACACAGAAAATGGTACCAAGCAACACAACCAGCTCATATTATATATTAAAGAGCATGAAGTTGTTGATTCTGAGCTACGAAAACTTGTCATTCTGATATGCACACCCTCTGTTCGATGACAAATAAAAAGCATTGATACTCCAGATTACACCTTGGTCTGCAATGAAACCAGGAGAATGACAAGTTTGCTGATTTGGCTATTTCCCCATGGGCATCAGGGACCAACAAACCCAGGAAGATGTAATAGATTGTCAACTCTAGGCTTGGTCCCAATCTTGGAATGCAGAGAAAAAAATCGTAGCCAAAATGCTCATTGGGTGTTCCACAAGTCATAATAGTTCATGCGAATTTAAGTTCAATAGAACATTTAGAGATCTCCATCTTTTGTTGATTTTTTTCTGAAACAGCAAGCAAAAGGGTGTAAATTCAAAGATAAAAAGGAAGGTTGCACTTACCTTGTTTTCTTGTACTTTCTAGATGCCCTCATGTCAACAAAAAGATCTCTACTTGGAACACTTAACTCATAATTTGTAAACAAAGCTCCTCTTAACTGGATTGCTGCCATCATCAAAGCATCTTGTATTCCTAGTCTTCTACAAATTCAGGCAAATAAGAATCAACAATAAGGAAAGCTGGAACCGTAAGTGAGAGTCAATAAAGCAGAATTCCATAAAAAGAATTGAATAATTATCGAGTTATTAAAGCATGTTGAGATCTTTATTACTTCTGCAAGATGCTTGCAAACTTCTCCTGAGACTTTTGAAAAGGAATTGCTAGAAAAGGTTAAACTTTTAGAGCAACAGTTGGCTCTAGTGAAGGATGACCAACAGTTACTGGCTTCTGAACAAAGCCTCTCAGAAGAAGTTAATGAGCTCAAGAAGCTTCTTAAGTCTGAGGTGATTGCTTCTTGAACTTTTATCTTCATCTTTCTGGACTAACAGATGTCAAACAATTGACGTTGACGATTTTTTCTTGTGTTTTGCTATGACATCTGATATGGATGATGCTATTTCCTTCCTCCTGTTAGTCCCAAATTTATTGTGCCATTGTGAGATAGTGATCCATGAAGCATTGTATGAGATTAGGGTGATTCTTCAGGAACAATGAGCCTTAACAAGTTGTAGTTATTCCAAATGCATTTTTTTGGTCAAACATGGTAGCCCTATGGCTCTTCTAATGTCGCACGTGGACTGTCATGATGTACATTGTGCCGATATCGTTAATTCATGACTTAATGATGGCATTAGTGAACCATGAAATACTGATGTCTTGAATGTATAGCATACAAACAGCATGATGGCTACTCCTTCCCAAACATACCCTATTCATTATGTAGGGGGCTTACTGGCTACAAGTATCTAACCTAATCTTAATAACTATCGTCATGAATGCTTATTTCCCTAATGTGGTAACTTTCTGTAAGTCCACTAGTTTCATTTTCCAACTTGAGCAATTTTCTGTGTAATCCATGTTTTGCAGTATCACCTTTTTGGGATTGAAGTAATTTTCGGGATGAAATATAGGAGGTAGGATAAACACATGCTCATTCCGTCAAATATCTCACTCATATTAGCCATCGACAAAAAGTTACAAAGCATGTTAACCTGTCGATACATTTATACATAAACTATCATACAGAAACCAGCTGCATAGGTTACCAGTTGCAAAGCATGTTAACTTGTAGTTATATAGACTTTTTAAAGCTAGTCCACATGTAAAATATTAATGGTTTTATATGTACAACCCATTACATGAAACATTAGTCTACAGGAAAATCATGGTTTCCTGTGTATATGTAGAGTATACAACAGCACACCACAAAGCAATCGCGTTTGATCACCAATCACCAATCACGTTCTTTGTATATGCAGAGTATACAACACCCATCATGTTCTTGCTTCCTAAACCATTATTCATGAAACATCAGGATGATCACCAACCTCAAAGAATGATAGAATGATATTAATGTTCAGATGGGGCGGGTGGCAGAGAAGGTAGCGGCTGTCGGCATTACAGGAAAAAAGCTAGCCAACTACAGCACACTAATTTTATATCTCATGTGAACAGAAATTTTTCACGGTCAATGGCACCTCCTAAAGATAAGTACTTCACAGTACTTGTCAAGATACCACAAAATTATCAGTGCATAAATTAGTTAATGTTCCACATCCAACATATATTCATTCAGTAACTACATGGGGATTTTTTTCTTTGTCCTATTGGTGGATATAGATGTGACTGGTATCAATGCTTCACTTAAAAATTGGCAGGTGTAGTAATTACTTTTTGACATGAATGGGGGAAATCTGCCCCCTCCACCAACCTTAGCATGGGGCTGCTTAGGTGTAGTAACTACTATTGACAGATCTGGGTTTGCTCTTCCTAGAGGACCGACACTGCCAGTCATTCCATTCTTTTTAAGGCTTATTCCCTCACTGATCTATGATCAAAATTCATTAGCAACACCTCAACTGTGAATTAAGAAAAAAGGAAGGGAGTAACGGTCACATAGGTAGAAAAAGACCTTATCGTTGAGCATCTGGTCAAAACTAAACATGTAATTTGTTAGCTTGATGTTCTTCAAATACCTGTTATGAGACACAAATATACATGACAAAAATGAAACTGTAGAATTCAAAATAACGTTTCTGAAAGCACAAATATTCTTTGCTGATAGAAGGCAAAATATCAAGTTGTAAGCAGGGCAACATAATAAATCTCCCACAAAAGCACTTGATAAAGTTTTATTTTTCATAAAAAACAAAGATTATTTTATTCCCCACCGCCATTGCATTGGGAAACATCTCTCATTTTTATATACTCCAATCCTAGTTCGGATTCAGATTGGAGAAATTTAAGATTGTTGAACTAGAATATGAATCCACCAACTTTTGTTTGGTTGTTTATAATTGTTATTCTGATGGAATCAGAATAATATTCAATTCTATTTTCCTCTAATATCTGATAAGCATGACATTTTGGTTATTCTGTCCTACGAAGCCTCAACCTTCTCTCTTTTTCCTTATGAGTAATGGTTAAAACATAGTGTTTGAATCTTCTTATTTTCCTACGTTCTCACTGTGTACTTGTGGAGAAGGGAGGAGAAAGAGCCATGGGGAAAAAAGACAAAGATGTAGGTCATGGTTGATGCAGGAGCACAGAGATTTTATGGATGATCCCAACATTGATAGTAACCTCAATTGTGCAGTCTTTTTTCTCAATTTCTCAGATCAACCAATATAAACAAATACAAAAAGGAATACTAAAACTACCAAATTGATAGTATACTCATCCCAACATTACCATCAATGTTCCCTCAAGGCTATGTGTTGAAGGTGTCACCGAAAAAAAAGAAAAAGGTGTCACCGATAATGCAATAAATTATGGCAGCAACACCTTGTGCATCTGCGTTAACATAAAACAAGAGCATAGATAGATATTAAACCAACATTAATTTTTGATGATGCTGGAGACAAGTTGATCAATCAGTTAGAACAACCCTCCTGCTTTGCCGCTAGCTTCAGGAGATCACAAGAAATAGGAGGGAGAGAGAGAGATGGAAGGAAGCAGCAGCAGCCATGCTGCCTGCACTCGGCCTTGCCTTCCAGCAACGTTGCTAGTAGAAAAATAATAATATAATTAAACATGATAAAGTGAAAGATGCTTCCGATTAGGTGAGTAGAACAAAGATAATTACACATGAGAAGCAACAAATGTTCAACTCAGAAATAAAAGGCAAGAGTAACCTAATAAAGGAGATAATACACCACCAGTTGATTGATAGATTTGGTGCCTTCTGCCAATGATAGGCGATAAGCAAAAACATCACCATATTCTGCAGAAGGAAAATTTTCAATGAATGAGAATGGTTAGAGATATGAGAATGACAACTAGCCACAAACACAATGTTTTCGCAACAACAGAACTTGCCATTAATTAAATAATCAGCCTCAGCATTGAAACACAACATATTCTAATATTGCTAAGAGACAGATACATCATTTGTGTTACCTTCTCAACGTGATTGGAGATCTTGAAAAGAATAGAAGCAAACCCACAGATGCAGATATCAAAAGCTTATCTATGCAATATGGTCCTTCGTTGACAAGGCATTTTAAAAAGAATAAAAGAAAGCCATATAGATATAGGCATAAAAATGGCTATGAAAAACAAGATTATTTAGCATATATTACTCAGTCCATGAACATAACAAATAAATAATAATAAATATCAACATTCCCACAACCATTTTACACAGAGAAGAGCAGAGAGTGGGAGAAGGAAAACAATACCACTGCTTTGTTGGAGAAGAAGTTGAGGAAGGTGGGTACTCCACGGTTGCCGACATATGCTTCTGCCTCGATGTTCAAGTGCTCGAACCGGACCTCGATCGTGGGCTTATCGATCCCGACGCTGGCAGCGGATGACAAATTAAGCGAATTAGAACGGCTCAAGAAGCAATCAGAGGTCTGATTGATCGCCATGGAACTGATCTGTGACAAGGATTTAGGTGTGGGCTGTGGGGGGAAGGGAAGGGAAGGTGGGGAGTGTGTGTCTAAACTACTCACCACTCCATCCGGTTGCGGAGCTTGAGGAGGATCTTCTTGTTGTCCTCCTCAGCGTTCTTGACCAGCTTCTCCAGCAGGTTCTGCCTCTCCTAGAAGCCTAGGCCCTGGATGTCCACCTCTTGGATCTCGCCGGCGACGCCGGTGAGGATCCCCTTCCTCAGTCGATCGTAGGTGGGCAGCTTCTCGAGGACCTGAAAATGGCATGGCGGCTCCTACGGCTGCTGAGGAATAGTGAGAGGGGAGAAGTGGACGGGGGAGAAAGGGGGCAGGGAGGCGATGAGGCAGAGGGGTAGAGGATAATACACACCGGAGGACGTGAGTAGGCGGAGAGGTGGAGGGAGAAGACGAGGAAGAGTTCACGACGGGAGGTGACCAGGGAGGTGAGAGGGGTGGAGGAGAAGATGGATTAAGGAGGTGTCCGCATCCGGGAAGGAAGGAGGTGGTTACGTTCGCGTGGGAGCTCGATCGTGGCACGCGGCGAAATTCTTTCGGGGCATTTTTAATAGAATAATATTTTTTTATAATTATTTTGAGGCAATTTCAAAATGCCTCTGTATAAGATTTTAAGTAAAGAATAAAATTAAAATATTTTAGAGGCAGTATTAAAAATAAAATACCTCTATTTATGATAACTTAGAGACAGTTTTAATAAATGTCTCTAAATGAAATGCCCCTATATCTATAATTTTTTGTAGTAAATGTCAGACAGTTCAGACAATTTGGAAAATTCTAAAATTGAAATTGAAACTCTCAAATCTGTTAATGCATCATTGAATGAAAGACTGGCTGAGAGTGAAGAGGAAAATGTAAATTCTGAACTGTTGATTGTTTCTTTAGAAAATGAGATTCAAGACTTAAAAAATTTATTGTCTAGATTTGTTGATGGTTAAGAAAATCTGGACAAACTGTTGGGAACGAAGGTTAATTTTAGAAAATAGGGGTTAGGCTACAATCACGTTAATAAAAAATCTTTTGAAAATAAATTGAAGACATCATTTATCAAAGATTCAAATGTAGCCACCAACTCAAAGGTTAAACACCCAACTATTCAAAAAATTCAGAAATAACCTAAAAAGGTGATAAAGAATAATCACTTGTAGCAAAAGTCAAGAAACACTCATGCCAGAACTGTGCATGTTGTACACAACTTGAACACACACTCACATGCACACAAAAAGGAAATGTCATGTCATTATTGTCACAAAGTTGATCATTTAATGTATGAGTGTAGATTGATGGAACAAGATGATCTGAATGCAAGTGCAATGCATGCTAGAAAATTTCATAGTAGAAATCATGCATTTCAGAAAAAGAAAATTCATTATTTTTGCTGTGGTAAATTAGGTCACATTGTTGCTCACTGTTGGCATGCTCATGGGAGAAGATTTAATTCTAAACTTGTAACTTTCCCTGCAAATCAAAATACTTTTGGTAGAAACAAATTTATTTTTAAAGGAAATTTTCATCCATGCTTTGAGTGTGGGAAACAAGGCCACCGAACTTCTGACTTCTAGTTGGACAGTCACAACAAACAAAATCTTCATGTTAAAAATAGAAACATTCATGTTCATGCATATGAATTCTATACTCATGCTAATATGCATAAAAAGAACAAAAAGCCTTACGCTTCATGCCATTATTATGATAAAGTTGGGCATTCTATGAATGATTGTCATTTAATGAAATGTGATGATTTGAAGGCCCAAAGGTTATGGAAAGGATCTTTCAATAATGTTACTAACACTTCAGGACTCAAGGAGACTTGGGTACCTAAATCTGTAAAATGAGAAGTTATCTTTACAGGAGTGCCTTGGGGCTGAGGAATAAAATGGGTTCAATAAGCCAAGGCACCTGAGTATGATGAAACCCCAAACTTTGAATTTTACTGGTTTGATCATGTCAGTTTTCAATAATCTGTTTCAGATAGCAGCATATCATGCTTTATCTATTAGTGAAAATCTTGTGCATACATTAGATTGAGAGTACATTGCATATCATGCTCTAAAATCTGGCAAGTTAAATTCAGTTGCTCATATTGTCTGAATGCTTTTCAACTGATTGATTGTTTGAAGAGAATGTGAACTAATTGGGTAATCAATGAAAATTCAAGTTGTGAAATGAGAAGATGTTGCATACATTTTCACATGTGCATAGACAAAATTGCATAGTCATGCATTGTCATGAAAAATTCATCTGCAATGTCTTGATTGAATCTGAAAAATTTGAGGTGTATATAGGACTGCAATTGATTGCATTTTTATGCATGACTTCATGGTATAATAAATGGTGATATGAATAAGGACAGGTTAAGCCTGTCTGTATGCTTTCACCATGCGTGAGATGATCCTAAGATCTAAGTCCTCCGCCCAGTACCTTGGGTCAAACTTGCACTTAGAATAGTTTAGATGTTCATGAGCATAATACATTAAACTCCCTGCATAAGTTTTCATTGCATATGCTGCATTCATAGTTTAGTCATACAATGCATATAGACAAGGGGAGTCAGTCAAGGAAATTTTGTGTCTTATGCATATGCATATGTGTTTAGATCAATCAACTCCCTACATGGTCTTCATGTCCTATTTGATGTTTGAAGTGCATTCATAAAAGGGGAATTCCTGCATCTTATAGGTTGCTCATGTGCATGATGCTGCCTGAATCACTTGCACATCATCATCAACAAAAATGTCAAAAGAATGCTTAAACATGCATGCACATAAATAAGTGGAATCCCTGCATTTCATTATTTAGCATTGTGCATTTACTTGTTCTTCTACATACACTGATGCATGTACACACATAGGAGGAACTCTTGTATTCTGAAGATTGTTCATCTGCAGTAGGTTGCTCATGTGCATAACTAATGGCTGATCACTGTTTGCATTCATTCTTCATGGTCTGATATATTTTGATTAAGAGCTCATGCATTCTGAAGTTTGTTTATGTGCATTAGGTTGTTCATATGCACAATAATGTCTGATCATTGTCTGCATTCATGCATATCATTGTATTTTATTATTCAGATATATCCTATTTGCTGATTCATGCATACATTCAAGGGGAGCATAAATCAAGTCCTTGAAATTGCATGATTGACATCTGCTCTATGTCTCTTATTCCATTACTGTCTATCTCGATCGACCAAATCACTCATTTTGGTCAATCGATGCTCCTATCTTCAGTATGAGCTGCTCTCTTGATAGTAATCTTATTAGTTGGTGGCTTGTGTTGCAAATTTAAGTGAAATCCATTCTACTACACCAATATTTGAAATCTATGAAGTAAAATTCAATTCAGTCCAACAGGCCAACCTACTGTTCGACCAGGTCGACCTAGCTATTTCTATCTGTTCCAAAGTTGATTGAGATCACTCTACTCATGGTTATAGAATCATTGTGAGTTGCTCTTCCATTTGCTGAGGAGAAGCTTGATGTTCTTTAAGTCACCTGAAAGTGTGTCATATCTGCTACCTGATTAGGCTTCAATTGTTGAATCCCTTGAAGTCCTATCTGCCTGATGCACTCTTGGCCATCTCTGTCACATGTCTGAACTTCAAGTTTCTCACACATGGTGCATGTTTCTGTTGTTATTTCTATTGATATACTGGCTGCTTCTGAAAACTTTCTTGATCCACATGTAATTTGGGAAGATTTCAATCCGTGTACCTTGACCATAAATTTGAAAAATATTTTATCTAGGAATCTTCTGTTATACAGGATTATGAATGACTAAAAAGATCAAATTGCTTTAAGTTTATTAAAGTTGACACAGATATTTTCATATTGAGTCATGTAAAATCTTCTGAAATCTGAAAATGTTGAAATCATGACTTTCTTTGGTTGAGATACATATAGTGAGTATTGTTTTTAAACATCTGAAAGATATGAAAAGTTTCTAAGGGTAAATTTATGTCAGAGCAATGACAATGGCTACTGAGAAACCATGTCTAAAATTAGACTGTGTCATGAGGTACCATAGTTATCTCTGCTGAAAATTTATTACAATATCTGTGAAATCTTTGGCAGAGCAATGACATGGTGAGTAACTGGGTCACTTCACCTAAGACGTGTTGTGTCTCACATCAAAAGCCATTCTATTGTTAACTCTGTTCAATATGAAGCATGACAGTTAGGCATACCAAGTGCTTAGGGATATTGGCGTCTAAACAACATGTATCCTCTAGTTACAAGGGTGTACTAAACTCAATTGCTCCTAAAATTTGAATATGAAAACTGATGTTTGAACAAAAGAAAAATCTGAAACTGATTGAAAAGAAAAATTGTTAAACCTCAGGAATCAAATCTAAAATTTTCATGGTTGTTTAATCTCAATACTAATGAATGTAATTCTTAAAGAAGTCATTGAAATTGAATGAGTAAGATGTAAATGTGAGGGCTTGGTTCATTTTTATTAAAACTTGATTTCAAATATGAGTATGGAACTTTATTGACAAACTCTATATACATCATAATTAAACCATGATGTTCAATAAGGTTCAGTTCATAAGCCATTATAATGGAAGACTCTGAAACATCTGTATTCTTAGTTTTATGAAATTGGTATCTCATTGAAAACCTTCTCGAATTATCTAATCATTTGACATTTCAGTTGGAATCACTGTGTTCGGTTTTTATTTCTGCTGAAATCTTCTTGCTTGTTCACATCATATTCAATGTGTCACTACATCCATCTTAATGTCAGCTACTAATTACTGTGGTTCACCTCTTCTTGATTCAATGACCTGAAACTGTCCATGACTGTCCATGTGCTTTTACTGATAGTCTCATCGACTATATCTCTAAAACATTTTATCTTCAGTCCTTATACATCAACTCCAATAACTCTACTCTGTCAAAAGGTGACAGTGTCTCTGTTTTCAAAGGGGGAGAATTGTCTGCAACAAGTACATCACTCTTTGGTCTATCTTTTTGATGAAGTCAAAGGGGGAGAATATGAACATGTGTATGAGTCAGATTTGAGTCAGCATGTTGTTTGATGTTTTATAACTCAGTTTTATGACTCATAATGTTCATAGTGTTCATAATGTTGCCATCATCAAAACCACAGGGATACAACCCGAAACACGGAACATGAGGGATCACCTGAGCCCTCGGACCACATAGGCACGTAAACTGAGGTAAGATGATACCTCCAAGCATCCAAAACATAGTCTCAATCCCAATGGGACAATCGAGACATTCATGAGGTCACATGTCAACCACTAGGTTACAACCGGATTGACCAGAAACCATAATGACTCTCGAAACTACACGGCACACTACTTGATATTACGAAAATTCCGAACACCCTATAGCACGGTCACAAACCTCATAGGATGTCCAAGACATCCACGGAACAATGGGATAACCAAGGGGTCGAAGCCAAGCCAACCGGGAACCAAACTGGCGAAAGAAACACCCAGAACAAGTGGGGGTCACCCCTATGGCCACAAACAGGAAGTGGCGGTCATAGCCTGGCCACTGCCTAATGGACAAATCAAGTGGCGGTCATAACCTGGCCGCAACCTTATGGGTCAGAAAATGACGGTCTCATCGGGACCGCTAACATAAAGTGACGGTCTCCAAAGGGCCGCCTCCTGAATATGGTGGTCATGGCCAGACCACCATTTAGTAGGAAACCCCAAAATAGAAACAGGGAGAAGACTGGCAGAAAACGGTCTTATGGGGGCCGCAACTTGCATAAGGCGGTCACCCTAGGGCCGTCTCTTGGAGGTGGTGGTCATATCCGGACCGTAATCTCCAAGCTGCCTCGAAAAATGCATGATGGGCCAAGCAAGTGGCGGTCTCCCTCTGACTGCTAACTCAAGTGGCGGTTAGTCACAAGGTCGCTACTTACGAACCTACATACGAGCCTAACCAACTTAAAAAGCCAAATAGCGGTCACCCAAGGGCCACTAATACCAAATTGAGATCGGGCGCAAGATAGCTACCCCAAACTGACTTAAAACCTGTAAGAACCAAATAACGAGATGGCAGTCTCACAAGGACCGTCTCTTACAAATGGCGGTCCTCCCATGGCCACCATATCAAGTAGCGGTCTCTGGTGCGACCGCTACTTCCTACCGGTGCGAAAACTGTAGGAAAGCAAAAAAGTTGGTCTTCCCACGCCCCAATCATCCTAGAACGACGGGAAAACAACCACAGACTCGATATCAACCTTCCACAAGCCGGAAGGGATCAAACCAACCACAAAATGACAAGAAACGAGCGATTTCCATAAATCCACCCAAAATGACTCACGTGGACAAACGGCCTCATACCGGCCCCAAACCACGGGCAATTACAGCCAAACTGACGGAAATCGAATCCCGACAAGTCAGGGGTTCAAATTCTACCATTAGAATTAAAAACCATTGCCTGGAACGGCGATTTCGCATCACACCCCAAAAATATGGTTTTCCCTTAAAGCTGGAAAATCCGCTCATACTCACGTCCATCGGCTTGAAATCACGAGGGAAGGCAGGAAATAGGTAGAGTATTCATCCCCCTACCACCACCGAAGATCTCACGTGCAGAAAACATCGAAAACCATCACACGAGCTGTCACGCCCCGAGCGCGAAAGGAACCCGGTACGCATGACGAGTTTATATCGATCATGTCAATCAGAGCATAATGAATTCGACCTTATAGATAGAGTGCGCAAAAGTAAAGATAACAAACCAAATCCTTTATTCCATTAATACCTTCAATTAGTTCCATACATAATCTTTCAAAGTAAGAAATACTTAATGACAACTAGACTCAATGAAGAGGAAAATACAAGAATTGACTCAAGAAATACGAAAAGACACGACAAGATAGACACTTCCATGTTCGGGTGGCTCTATGCTTTTCACTCATGTCCGTTCCCATCCAAATGATCCTCGTCATCGGAATTATCTAAAAAATAGGGGGAAAACTAGGGTGAGCGAATGCTCAGTAGGAATTATATCTCAAGGTCAAGCTTTCTTTAAGTAAATTACATGTTACATGAATTATGCAAGTATAGCGATGCATGTACGCAAGATAAAGACAAAAATAGAGTATCGAGAAGTAATAGAGATGAACTAGCAAGATTTCAAGATAATCATGTGAAGTATATCAAGATTGTCAAGCATGTAAATATCAAGTCATGTCATGTGAATTGGCTATTATAATATCAAGCAAGTAAATATCCATTTCGGGCCACGCAAGTAATGTCAAGTCAAGTCTAGTACGAGATCGTGGAATGTCATCAATCAAGCAAGTCATGCACTTCGGTGCAATGTCCCACCGTGATCAATATAGCTCCCATGGGCACAAGTACTTTCGGGTGCTCCTCCCAGGACCAGATCGGGCCATATATGCACAAGCATTGAGTCATGTATATTTAAGACATCCACTATAGTTTATAGCCAATATAGAGTTTCAAATCAATAAGCCATTGTAGGATGATAGGGTAGATTTCACGAATTTATGAGTTCAAGGACAGAACTTGGGACAAGGAAGTCATACCGATAAATCACATGAAAAACCAAGACATATCATGAAACTGGGTAATTGGCGTCCACTCAGTCGCCAACAATTACAAAAACAGTGCCCACTGTGTGGTCGCTAATTCCTGTGAACAGTACATGCACGAATAAATAGCGTCTAGGTTCAGGTCGCTAAATCAGTAATCCATGCCACTGTCTAGGTTGCCAATTCCTTTTGGCACCCAAGACATGGTCGCAGTTTCCAGACAGATGACATACTTCTCAAAAAAGCCAGAAACAGCACTCTAAGAGGGCTAAGACATCACGTTTCTTTAGAGTGATGTGACAAGTAAGGGTTCCAGAGTTTTTAGGGTACAGCCTGCTCGGCTTCCTTGAGGGAATCCAAGGCTAGCGAAGACTTACGTACGGAGGTCTCAATGAAGAAAGTACCAGTACGAGGGAAGGAATATCCCGCGGAGGGTCCATTCATCAACAAGACTTGAGTGTGTAATCGATAGAAAATAAGATGGGGACTCCATCTACGGATGTGAGATGAGAGTGCCAAGTAAACTCGCGAGGTGGGCCCGAAAACTGATGAAAACTGAGAGTTAGGAATTGGCGTCCATTCAGAAGTTGCTATACCTAGAAATAGCGACTCTCTGGAGGGTCGCTCAATCTTATATTTAATAAAATAACAATAATTAGTGACACTGTGCACGGGTGCTAATTCTTGAAATTTCCAAAAATCAACATAATTTAGTTGTAACTGACGACCGATCACAACGGCGCCCAATTTTTAAATAACGCCCACTTATTGTGTCGTAGATTCATGATTTTCATAGATTTTCTATTTTTATAAAATTCTTACAAAACAGCGCCTCCTTACAGGGGCGTTCATTCTTTAATTAACGACTGTGGGATAGTCGCTCATTCTTTTTGATGCTACGCATCAGGCAGACACGTTCATAGACATAATTTACTATTCATTGGTACATGAACAGTAGTACTTCACTATTTACATGAAATTTCTAGAAACTAAAGACATGGATAGCTAGAGAAAATTATTAGGAATCTAGAAACATGCTCATGCAAAAATTGTAACGCAAGGTTTCATATATATTAAAATTTTAAACATGGGTGGTTATTAATTCTATTTTCAGTAAATAGCGGCATTGGTAGGGTCACTCATTAATAAGCAACCAGAAGACTGTCGCAGATTCAAAATTTGTGACCTTTTGTGTGGTCGTTCATTAAAAGGCGGCCAATACTTGGTCGCTATTTTCATGTAGAACATAAAACTTAAAAAGACTACGTAAAATAAATAGCAGGAGATATGAAACTATGATAAATTGATTATATGCATGCACTACACTTATACTATGAGTTTGTGCTTCAGATCTTGAGAAAACCTACATTTTTGGTAGATTTGAACGATGAACGGAGCAGAGAAATATAAGAACTGCAACTGCAGCCGTAGCAGCAGAAGAACGACGGAAGAAGAAGCTTTACTTCTTCACGTGTGCTAGCAGGAGGGTAAAGACGGGAGACACGAACGGCAGTAGCTCATACAGCAATAGTAAGAATACGAAGAAGGAGGAGAAGCCAAGCTTTTCTCCCTCACGCACGATGGCAGGAGAATGATGCGATCAGGAAGAGAAGGAAGAAGAGAAAGCAATGCTTTCTTCTTCACGCAGAACGCCTTCTACACGTCTGACAAGAGGAACTATGGACGACGACGGTAGCAGGATCTCTTCGAACGTAATAGAAGCAGTAGCCGGAGCTTGTTCGACAGGGGCTTATATTTATAGGGAGAGGGAAACCTACGGGGTTTAGAATCCTAATGGATTTTTAATTCCCACGTAAACAAATTCTAGTTAGTCTTAAATTTCCTATGTAATTCCTTCCCTTCCCATATCTCCAGCCACTTTCCTGGTTAAACATAAACCCTAAAGCCTCATGTAAGGTTCGAACGTGAGTAAGCCTTGGGCTTTTGATATCAATCCATATTATATATATATATATGCGTATATATATGTATCCCATTCTTTCCTTAAACGTGGGATGGTCATCGGCCTTTTTATTATTAATAAGGCCCATATATAAACATATAAGGCTTTTTAATGTGTAAAGGTTGAGGGCCCATAAGTGATGTTTGTAAGTTGGCTTTTATATTTTATTTGAATTGGGTTGTTGTCTTATTCATTAAGAGAATTTAATTTCTTTTGGAAAATTATTATTCCTATATTTTTATCCGGGGTGCTACACCCTCCCCCACTTAAAAGAATTTGGTCCTCAAATTCAATTGCATATAGACATGGAGGGTGCAGAACACTTACAATTTTGAAATAAGTTTGGGAATCTCTTCTTCATAGATTCTTTGGTCTCTCATGTGCTTCTTATTCTGAGCACTTACTCCATTGTACCTTTACCATATGAATAGTTTTGTTCCTCAGCACACGAACCTCGTGATCAAGGATCTTCAAAGACTTGTGTTCATATGTGAGATCTTTTTATATGACCAGGTTGTCATGATCTATGATGTGGGACGGATCATGAACATACTTCTTGAGCATAGAAATATGAAATATATTGTGTACTTCAGATAGTTGCGGTGGCAAGGCGACCCGATAGGCAACCTCGCCAACTCTTTCTAGCACTTCGAAGGGACCGATATATCTTGGTGTAAGCTTGCCCTTAGCACCAAATCTTTTGATACCTCGGCCTGGGGAAACCTTAAGAAAGACGTGATCTCCAACTTGGAACTCGAGGTCTCTCCTTTTAGTATCGGCATAAGTCTTTTGTCTAGACTGAGCCATCTGAAGTCTTTCTCTAATGAGTTGAATCTTCTCGGTGGTATACGTTACCATCTCCGGGCCTAGAAGTTGCTTTTCACCAACTTCGTCCCAGCATAGTGGTGAGCGGCAACTCCTTCCATAGAGTGCCTCGAAGGGTGCCATTTGAATATTGGCTTGGTAACTGTTGTTATAGATGAATTCGACCAGGGGTAGATGATCATGCCAGCTTCCACCAAAATCAATAATACAAGCTCATAGCATATCCTCTACTACTTGGTTCATTCTCTCGGTCTGACCATTCGTTTGAGGATGAAAAGCTGTACTAAAGTTGAGTCTTGTCCCAAACGAATGTTGTAGACCCTTCCAAAAATGAGAAGTGAAGCGCAGGTCTAAGTCAGACACGAACGAAGCAGGAACTCTATGTAGTCTGACAACTTCCTTGATGTACAAGGCAGCTTAAACATCGACCGACCATCGGCTCTTTATAGGCAAGAAGTGTGCCGACTTGGTCAATCGATCTATAACAAAACATATTCCGTCATGTCCACCTTTGGATTTAGACAAACCCATGATGAAGTCCATGCCGATATCCTCCCACTTCCACTTGGGAATGTCTAGAGGATGTAGCTTACCGGCAGACTTTTGGTGTTCCGCCTTGACTTGTTGGCACGTGAGACAGCGAGAAATGAAGTCTGCTACCTCCCTTTTCATGTTAGGCCACCAAAAGGTTCGTTTCAAATCCTGGTACATCTTGGTCGATCCGGGATGAATTGTGTACTTTGATCGGTGAGCTTCTTCTAAAATTTTCTTCTTTAATTCCAGACAGTTCGGTACACAAGTCCTTTCTCAGAATAATAGTCTTCCATCTGATGCTTGCTTGAAATCAGGTTATTCTTCTAACTTGCCTTTTATTTCTACTAGCACCGAGTTATTGTCTTGAAGTCCTTTGATTTCGGAGAGTAGATCCGGTTGTATCCTCATGTGTGATAGAGTAATACACCCTTTCTCCGTGTCCATGGTTATATTAAGCTTAGTGAATTGCTCCATCATTTTTCACTCTTGGATTATACAGTTGGCCAATAGCGCTCTCAACTTTAGATTGAGGGCATTAGCTACAGGATTACCCTTTCCAGGATGGTATTGTATTGTGAAGTCGAAGTCCTTGAGATACTCTAACCAACGTCTTTGTTTCATGTTTAATTCTTTTTGTGAGAATAAGTACTTGAGACTCTTGTGATCGGAGTACATGGTGAACTACTCTCTGTAGAGATAGTGTCTCCAGAGCTTCAAAGCAAATACTACCGCGGTCAACTCTAGGTCATGCACCGCGCAGTTCTCCTCATGATTCTTTAATTGTCGGGAAGAGTATGCAATGCCTCTCCCTTATTGCATTAAGACACATCCGAGGCCGATACCAGATGAATTGGTATATACCTCGAACTTCTCTCCTTCAGTTGGTAGTGCCAAGAATGGGGCAGTTGTCAGATGATCCTTCAAGGCTTGAAAGCTTTTCTCACAGTCTTTATTCCACTTATAAGGAATCTCCTTGCGGGTTAGCCTAGTAAGAGGAACAACGATCTTGGAGAAGTCCTTGATGAATCGCCTATAATAGCCAACTAGACCTAAGAAGCTTCGGATTTCAGTTTCATTTGTAGGTCTTTCCCAATTCTTCACAACCTCGACTTTCGACGGATCAACAGAAATCACATCTTTTGAAATTACATGCCCTAAGAAAGATACTTCCTCGAGCCAGAAGTCACATTTGCTAAGCTTGGCATAGAGTTGATTCTTCCTTAATATTTGTAATGAAATCCTCAAATGCTCCTCATGTTCTTCTTTGGTTTTCGAATATATTAATATATCATCAATATAGGCTACTACGAATTGATCTAGATGAGGCATGAATATATTGTTCATCAACTGCATAAAGACTACAAGGGCCTTTGTTAGTCCAAAAGGCATAACAGTAAATTCATAATGCCCATACCTGCCCTGAAATGCCATCTTATGAATATCCTCATCCTTGATCCTCAATTGGTGATATTCCGACCTCAGATCAATCTTAGAGAAATATTTGGCTCCAGATGTTGATCAAATAATTCATTGATCCTCGGCAGTGGATACTTGTTCTTTATGGTAAGGCGGTTCAACTGTCGATAATTGATGCAGAGTCTCATTGATCCATCTTTCTTCTTGACAAATAACATAGGCGCTCCCCACGGGGAAGTACTTGACCTGATGAATCCTTTCTTCAAGAGCTCCATTGATTGTTCCTTCAATTTCTTGAGCTCGGCGGGGGACATCCTATAAGGTGTCTTAGAAACCGGAACAGCACCAGGGACATGGTCGATGGCGAAGGCCACTTCTCTTTGTGGGGGTAATCCTGGCAAATCTTCTGGGAACACATCGGGAAACTCCCGAACCACTCGGATGTCTTCTATCTTAGACTCCTTAACTTCTGTGGCAGACATAAATACTATGAATGCCACACATCCTTTTCTTAAGAGCTTACAAACTCGGAGGGCCGAAATAAGGGGTGACTTGCTTCGACTCTGAGAACTAGTGTAGACAAGTTCCTAGAACTCCTTAAAAGTTACATTGCCGTTTCGGCAATCGATTACTGCCTTGTGTATGGATAGCCAATCGTCTCCTAGTATGATATCATACCCGTCCATATTTAAGCATATCAGGTCGGCAGGTAGATTTTTCCCTTTTACCATAACTTCACAATTTAGATAATGGTGCGAGATCATAGATTCGTTTCTGACAGGAGTTGAAATAACTAGATCTATTCACTCCGGTTCCATAGGTAATGGGTCAGCAAATCTTTTGGAAACTAAAGAATGAGTCGTGCAGATATCAAACAAGACATGAGCAGACTTAGAACAAATCTCTAATGTACCTTCCATAAGTGTTCCATCATCTTGCTCCGCCTCTTGAAGTGCTTGGAGATGGGCTTGCTTCTTGATCGGGCGCTTCTCGTCTCCGGCTTGATCATTAAGTAGAGGACAGTCGGGAATCCGGTGATCGCGACTCTAGCATCGGAGACATGCTCCCAATCGCCTCCAACATTCCTCAGCCTTATGGCCGGCCTTGTCACAATGTTTGCACACCTCTTTGGAAGGTGTGGTAGTAATAGAGAACGGCTTTCTATTCTTCTTGAACTTCTTCTCTTGGGAGGAATCTCCTCCATTGCTTGACCTCTTCTTGCTAAATGAGGGTTTAAAAGTGCAGGAGCTTGTAACGTGCTCCATCTTGTCCTTCCCATGAATCCGGTCGGACAGCTTTGTGGCGTCTTCCAATAACTGAGCTCGCATTATCATGTCCAAGTAGACTTGAATGTGTTGGAACCCTGGTTTTGACAATAACAATACTATGAATCATGTCTGTGGTGTCATGCATGATCATGATTCATGATTCATATGTGTTTAAATGTGCTAACTATTCGTGTGATTGGTTGATGTTATCATAAAGTCAACGCTTGATCAACATAAAGTCAACGCATGCATTTGGTCATACACTTGGTCAAATAATCCATTCTCACGCATGTGTTAAGTCTGCATTAGTCTGCATTCATGTGCATTCATGTTGAGTTAGTCAGCCTTAACATGCATTGAAGGTCTACGTTAGTCTGCCTTAGCGTGCACGTAAGGTCAGTGCATATGTATGCATATTGAAGACCAAAGTCGGTGCATGTTCCTGTAGCCTATTCATGAAGGTCTGTGCAGGTTCTGCATTGAGCATATAGAGTTTGTGCAGGTTTACAATGTGTTTACGTAAAGTCTGTGCATGTTTTGCATTGAGCATATAGAGTCTGTGCAGGTTTGCATTGTGTTTACGTAAAGTCTGTGCAGGTTCTGCATTGAGCATATAGAGTCTGTGCAGGTTCTACACTGTGCTTGCATATAGTCGGTGCATGTCTTGCATCGCACACAACCAAGGCCTATGCATGTCTTCGTACATGCTAAATAAGGTCTGTGCACATCCTTCGCTAGGCAGAACAAAGTCGGTGCACATTTCAGTGGTCTGCATATAGAGTCGTTGCTAGCAGGAGTTACATGCAAGCTAAGGTCTGTGTCACCTTGAAGTGTCATGCATCCAAGTCTGTGTTGGCACATTATGCCTTGCTTAACAAGGTCGGTGTTAGTATGCATGACTCTACACCTAAGTCGGTGCTAGCTGGTTTTCACTCATACACAAGGTCTGTGTTAGTTGGTTTGGGTTGTTAACTAGAGTCTGTGCTAGCTTGCATAGAGTCTATGTTAGGATGCACAGAGTCTGTGCTAGTTGTCTGTGTTAGTCAGCACGTAGTATGTGCTAGTTTAGTGTGTTTCATGAATAAAGTCTGAGCTATTTGCTGTGACTTATGTATAAGTCAACATCTGTCTGTATATCATTCTTGTTAAGCCTATGACAAGCTTGCGTTTACATTGACTTCATGACTTGATTTCATAAGCATGCTCTGCATACTTTGTTTAGTTAATTTAAACACTCATTGATGGCATAATAACAGATTATCTTTCTCACACTTTACATTTTATTTTAATATAAAGTCAATGGATATTGATTTTTGCTATGAAGACAAAGTGTTTGACAAAATGCTTCTTAATCTACTTACAGGAACTTAAACCTCACGTGATGTTCAGAACAGAGGTTCGTGACTTAAGACTGCTCTGGTTTGAACGTAAAGTCACGTGAACTAGGATTATGCTTGTGATCCAAGAGCATTTTGATAAGAGGAGATTTCACCACGTGGAAAGTAGAGAAGCTAAGATCGTGACACGTGGACAGTTGAAACCCAGGTCTGAACGAATTCTTGGGCGAAAAATGTGGGTTCCACGCACTCTTTGATTGCTGCTTATATAAAGGGGGGCAGAGCATCCAGATCCGATAATCTAAAAAAAAATATCAACCAAGAAAATAGTGAGCAACGAAGAGAAAGAAGAAGAGAGAGATTGAAGAGAGCTGAAGCGAGCGAGATCAAAAAATTCAGAGTGTAGCAGTGAGAGATGTGAAGGAATTCAAAGTGAAATCTAAGAGAAGAAAACAAAGGGTTGTTGCTGAGAGAAAGAAGAAGAGAGAAAGAGTTGTAGAGAGGTTGCATCAGCTCGTGAAGAGAAGGAAAAAGAAGAACAGGGATCCTGGTCAGGATACCCTACAGTCGTATAGTGATTTTGGATCAGATCCATACCACTTTGCTCCAAGTGTGCTACAGCTTTTGTGCTTTCATTTTCTAGCTTTCCGTCGCTAGCATATTTTAGTTTTTCTGTTTTGTTAAACTTTTGTTAGAAGCTGTGAATCAACGATGGCATAAGCTGTAAGGCCCAGCTCAAGCAGTTAATCAGCGGATGGCAAGCCGTGAGGCCCATCGCAAGCTGTTAGTCAGCGGATGGGAAGCTGTGAGGCCCAATGGATGTAGGCAAGTTATGATGCCCAGCCATTCAAGCTGTTAGTCAGCGGAAGCCACACTCAGATTGAGTGTGGGGTGGATGTAGGTCTGGAAGGCCGAACCACCTAAAAATCCATCGTGCAGCGTGAATTGTTTGTTCTTGTGTTTCACCGCTAGATGTATAATTAGCTTCGCTCAACTTCATTATCTAACTGTCAGTGTTCTTCACCATAGTTAATTCTGAATTTAACTAAGCCCATCTGTTTTAATTCTACATAGCTGCAACTTAAATTTTTGAATTGGCCAAAAATAGTTGAGGGGATTCATTCACCCCCCCTCTGAATCCAGATCTACACCAACTTCATTGCTATCAGAGCATACCATAGATTCTACAATTGGTATCAGAGCGGGTGTCTGCACAGAGGGTCCAACGACCTGCAGATATGTTCCTCCGTTACTCTTGGTGCAATCTGGTTTCATCTATTTCTTACTGCTGTTTCTGATCCGATCTGGTTTGATTGTCATTCATGGCTGAAATTCCTCAATATACTAGTCTTGATTTTTATGACTGGTTTAGTCGATTTAGAGATTATATAATGCATATTAATTTTGATCTCTGGATACTCATTGCACACAGTCCGTATGAACTTCTAGAGGACAAATCCCAATGGAGAGCTTCACACAGACTGAAATTTGCTAAAAATCAAAAGGCCCTAGATCTAACCAGAAGGGCGATAGATGCTAATTGTTTTCCATTTATTACTGAGTGCAGAAGTGCAATAGAAACAATCAACAAGATATCAGCAAATCCTTGTGAAGATGAAGTGAAATGTTTGATGGCCAGAGATCACATCTGTGATCAGACCGAGGATTCATCCTCACAGGTAAATTCTAAAATTGATGACATTAGCTTTGAAGATTTAGTTGCACTGCATGAAAACGTGTGTGAGAAATATGAAAAGGTGAAGTCAGAAAAGAAGAAAAGAAGAAAAGGAAAAATTGCTGAAGTCACTTCTCTAAAAGTTGAAAATGAAGATATGTTAAACAGTAAAAAGGAACTTGAAAAGAATAAAGAAGAAATGACTAAAAAGCTGAACTCAATGTCAAGAAATGAAGAAGCTGAAAAACTAAAATTGGAAAATGCAGATTTGAATGAACAGAATAAAAAACTTATGGTGTTGAACACAGTCTTATCAGAGAGATGGCTAGCCATTGAAAAAGGAAAATCAGTTTTGAAAGAAAAAGAAGCAAACAATGAAATGAAGCTTAAATAGGAAATTGAATTTCTTAAATGTTTGAATGATTGTCTTCGTCAACAAGTTGTTTCTTGTGAATGTGATATTGCTAGGTATGTTACCTCTATTGATTCCTTGAATTCAGGAATTCATGATCTAAAAAATTCACTATCAGAATTTGTCAAAGGTAAGGACAATTTGAATAAATTTATTGGAGCTAATGTAAATTTTCAAATAGAGGGACTGGGTTACAATCCAGTAAATAAGAAGGTTGATGGAAGTAATCTGAAAATTGTCTTTGTTAAAAGCTCAGAACAAGAAAAACCCTCTGGTTCAACTATTTTTCATTTTACTGCTTAGAAATTAGAAAATTCTACTAAAACTCTAAAAAAGGTTGAAAAATAGAAAATCTCTAAACATATCATGAATAAACCCGTCATCAAATCTCATGCTCATAATAAATGGATCACATGTCATTACTGTGAAAGGAACGGACATGTTATGGATGATTGCATTGTTTTGAGAAACGATGAATTAGATGCATGACAACATGTAAATACAGTTAAAAACAAACATGTGAAAAGTCTTGCTAGAAATGTTTATGTTGCATGCTTCTACTGTGGAAAAAGAGGTCATTATATGCATGACTGCAACTTAATGAAACAGGAAAATCATGTTCAAAACATTCATGTATATAAGCATGCTAGAAAATCGAAAATTCAGAAGGTTGAGTGTTTTAACTATGGAAAGCTTGGTCATGATAAATTTGATTGTTGGATGTTGAAAAACAATGCAAATAATTCTGTCCACATGAAAAATTTTGCATCTAAGAGTGCTCACAATTCTGTTTTTATGCATAAATCTCCTATATGTAATCATTGTGGAAAATTAGGCCATACTATTACTCAATGCTATTGGTTAGTGACTGCAATAATCATGATAGGCCCAAGAATCCTTGGTCTCCAAGATTTTTCAACCAATTCTTTGGATGTAGGTGTGACCCTGTAGAATAAAATATAATTGAAGTTGAATAAAATGGGGCGCACAAGGTTAATGGCTTAATGGTTCTATTTTTATGTTGTGATTGTCTGAATAAATGGTTCTGTGGAATTCTTGTATGTGACTGGTTTGAATCTTTATGATATATGATGATATCTTACTTTGATTGACTCATGATAATTACTTGTTACATGCAAATTCCATATGAGACATTTCACAGTATATTTTCATTCATGTTTAGTCATCTTTGATTTGATGCATTTGCATGCATGACCCTGTGGTATATAAAATGGTCCGCTGGGAGAAGGGCAGGTTATGCCTGTCTGGAGACCCACATCATGCGTAGAGGAGAACCTCCGCCAGGTACCAAGGGTCAATTACATTTAGAAATAAATTTGCACTCATGTAGATGCATTACTGTGTACATTGTGAGATTTTGTCTGCAAGTTGATAGTCCTGCATCTATTGAGGGGGAGCTGAGCATAATCTATCAAAATTTCAGAATTGTCTAAAAATTATCTGAAATTCATGAGAATTTGCTATCTGAAACTGTCTGGATCTACTAAGGCTGATTGAGATATTGTTCTGTTATGAGAAAATGGAAGGTTCAGTTCTTCTGCTACAAGGTTGATCTAATTTGCTGATTGGTTGATTTCATTTGATGTTTGGACTATAATTGCCATGAGAAATAGAAAACTTTTTGTCATCTGTTGTAAGGATGATTTTATCTACCGCCAGCTTAATTCTTATCTTTGCCTGAACTGCTGAATTGCTGAAATTATTGAAATTGAAAAATGAGATTACTTGCTGTCAACTATATTACTCTGCTGATCTGTCAGAAATTAAAAATTCAGATTGTTTGAAATTGTTGATGATTGCCCAAGATGGTTGGAAAATTCTTCTAAATGCTATATTTTTCTGAAGCATAGGAGATGTTTGTTGGAATGGATCTGATTCATGCAAATCTATCATCACTGTCTTCTAAAATTATTGTGGCCATTCCTACAAACTCAATTCTGAAACCAGTCTCATCTGAAACCATTCTTTCATATTCATTTCTGTAATCAGTCATATTGAAACTCCTTCAATTCATATTGTCATAATGTTTGCTCTCAGGGGGAGTATTCATTGAAATCTGATAACTTTTACCATTCAAAAGATGAAAATCAAATCTCCCTGATCCAAAGACAAACTCTTATCTTTACACACTGAGTGCTGATTGATTGGAAGGAAGTTAAATCTAACCTAGAGATTCAAAGATTATCCTTAATTGCAGTTACAATGTCTTTAAACCATATTGAAATTGGAAAGGTCCAATTCTTTACCTAAAATCTGAAAATCATGAGTAATAAAACATTGTTTGGTAAAAAGTGTTTTTGTTATATTGATTCTAAATTATTTTTAAAGTAACTGATATAAACCAGGGAATACACCATAAAAATAAAATTTTAAAAATAATAATAATAATAATAATGGCAGAGCAATGGCACATCTTTATGAGAAACTGACCTTATACAAAGATGAAATCTAGAGGTCATGTCATGAAGAAGAGTGTTATCTCTGTTCACATGGTCAAAAACGATATGATTGGTTTCACCGAGTACCTCGGGGTACTGGCGTTTGGAAAACGTGTACCTTCATACAAAAAGGTGTAAATCATTCATGTTGTGTTTGATCAGAGACATAATTGGTACACCTTGTTGAGTAACTAGGGGTACCTGCATCTGATAAACGTGTACCCTTACGTCAAAAGACAGATGATACCTGACTGTTCAAGAAAATAAAATTAATATATATATATATATGGTTGACTCTGTGTTGTTTCAGAAACTTTAAATAGTTTATTTTAAATATAAGGGATATTTTCTTACCATATGTGTTTAATGAAAATGTTGAGTAAGATGAATGGTTAATGGATTGAATGAGTACATTAGTAAATCTGGTTTATTTTCATTGTTTTTGCATCAAAGGAGTAATTAATGAGCTTGTTTGAATCAAGATTTAATACCTGAAAGTCACAGCTCTCATGTTTATATGAGAAAGGGTTGTCGGAAGGAGAAGGGTAGAAAGGTAATTTCATCTAGCGATTGGTAAAGTCAAAAAGATTACTTTACTCTTCCCATTTTTTATTTAAAACTCTATCTTCGTCATAACCCTTTTCACAACGTCTACATTTCTTCCGGAAAGAGCCAACTCGCCTCTACGTCACCTCCTCTCCAGCTTCTCTGGTCTCCTTTCTCCAAATTTTTCTGTGAGGATCATTGGTCCTGCCTCTGCATTACCTACTATCCTCGTTGCTTTTTGGAACATATTCTTCCTAGTCGTCCCCATTCTCTCGTCTCCGGCCTCCAAATAGTCTACAGAAGCATGGCGACAGAGGAGCACAGCTTGGATTCCAGGGGAACACAGAGGGAAAAGGAAGTCTCTTCAAGGAGAGAAAGGAAAATGAAGAGCAGTGAGATGGGACCCGAGGCTACTGATGCTGAAAAGGGGATGGCCGTATATACTCAGAAGAAACGAAAGTCAACACATGAGCAAGAAAGAAATGATGAATCGGCAATGCAAACAGAGAGTATAGAAAAGGAAATGGAAAAGATGTTTGTGTCATCATCTCGACTGCCTCCGAGGAGAAAGATGTTTCAGAAGTTTGAAAAAGGCACACTCAAACCCAGGAAGAAAATGTCTGCAAATGATTCAAAAAAAATCATCTTTCCAAGATTTATTGATTTTCATGATAAGAAGTTGTTTGATAGATTTACTGGTCTGATGGAACTAATTAAATTTCAGAAATGGAAGAAATTTTTGGGAAAGCATAGATATTACTATCCTGACTTACTTTCTGAATTTTATCAAAATATGAGGTATAATCCTGAGAAATGCATGATTAAATCAAAGGTTATGGGAGTGAAGATTGTGTTGACCATGGAATTCCTTCACAATGTGTTTAGAATTTCTGAAAGTGGGGAATGTGAGGAAGATTTTGATTATGATGAATTTGAGGCTTATTCAGTCTTGACTGATTAGCCCAGTGATATGACAGATACTAGGCAGATCAAGTTAGTATATTTCAATGCAAACAAGTTTTCTCCCTTGAAATGATTAGTTCATCATATGATAACTACAATTATAACCCCACAGGATGGTGGTAGGGGGAAGATCACTGAAACTCAGAGGTTCATCTTGTTTTGTATGTTTAAGAACATCAAAGTCTGTCTGCCAAGCATTATGATGAAGGTCATGGGCACTTGTAAGGAATCCAGGAGGCATTTGCCTTATGCAGCCCATCTGACTACCATTTTTAGAAAGTTCAAGGTACCTTTGAAAGATGAAGAGTTCAAAAAGGTTTCCAATGTGAATATTTACAATATAAACTTTGTTGATAAGTTCTTGAAGTTAAAAACTCAGGCTGTACATGCTGCGAATATGGCTGATAAAACAATTGAGAAATCACCAGTGGCAGTAAATGAGGAAGAAGAAGAACAAACTATACTGGAGGCTTCTAGTCAGGGGGAGCAACAGCCAACGCTAGCTAAACAAGTAGTGGCAGAAAGTCTAGACAAACTTCCTCCGGTGATTGAACAGGAAATGAGAAATGAGCAAGGTGATCTGTTAGCTTTTGAAAAGCAGCATCAACAAGAAATAGATTCTATAAAATTAATTCAGCAGATTGAGCAAAGGGAAACAGAAAATGCAGAACAAGAGGAATAAGTAGCTCAAGAAGAATTTCATATGGAACTAGAGGAGGAGCAACAAATCAGTCTCCAAGAAGAGGAAAGCAATGTTCCGATTGAACAAAGTTTGAATAAGCTGGAGGAACACTTTTTTGGCTGGTAATCAGATATTTCATCATCTTGACAAGCAGATTAACTAGTTCATAGAATAGATTCAAACTGATTTGGAGCAGCAGCAGCAGCCAGAGCAGGAGCAGATGCAAATTGAAGAGCAGACTGAACAAGAACACCAACAGGAGCCACAGATGCAACTTGAAGATCAACTAGAACAAGAAACAGAAGAGCAAGAACCTGCATTAGAACAAGTTGCACAGGCTGAATCATCGCAAACTGGCCCAGTCCATGGAACATTTCATGGAGCTATTGTCTGTATGGGAGCTCAACCTACTTTATCACTTGAAGAGCAGCCTATTTCACAAACAGCTGCAGCCTCAAGTTCAGCTCCACAAGTGTCTGATCCCACTTTAGTTAATCTGATGATGACTCAATTTAGATTGGTAAATGCTTCTCTTGAACAATTAAAAAGTGCTGTAGAAAAGCAAGATGCAAGATTACTTCATTTAGAGCAAACTGTTAATTATAGATGGTACAACTACTTAAGTGATAGAAATAGATTTAATGAACAGTTGAAAAGGTTTTTGAATTCAATTTCAGATGTATGTCAACATGCTAGTTCTACATTATCTAATCTGAGAATGAATGTAGCTGAGTCATACTTGATGATAAGCCAGACCATTGCTCATTCTTTTGAGATTAAGAGAGACCAGCAGAGAATCAGAAATCAGCTGAGCATCATGTTACATGAGCAGCAAGTTCTGTTAGCTAAAGTTGTCAGTGTCTCAACTGATGTTCAATCTTGTATCACTCACTTGGGAAACCTGTATGGTAAACTTGACTCTGTTATAAAAAAAGTGCAGAATTTGACAATAAATATTTAGCATTTTAGTTCTACCAGTACTTTCACTTCTGTGGCAGACAGTGTTCAAAGACAATCAGTTCAGCTGGACAGTTCCACTGACATGATACATGATTGGATTGAAGATGTATCCGCTTCTATTAAACAGCTGCATGATCAGGTTCTTGCCACTGATAACAAGCTATCTCTAAAGTTTGCTGCCCTTGGCACCAAAGTTAACAAGTTATTTCCTAAAGGTTATGCGACTGCTTTACCACTAAGAGGGCAATCTAGTTCTTGCACAGCTATCTCAGTTGCCAGAAGAAGAGGTCGTGGCCGAAGTCCTACTGTCTCCATCCATACACCTGCATATATTTAAAGGGAGAAACATGTAGACAAAGGGAAATGTCTTGGCCATACCCCCTTGCCTTGTTTCTTTTTGATAATGACAAAGGGAGAGACATGTTTGAGTCATGTTCTATTGAAGAAGTGGGGAGATATGGTTTGAAGATAGTTGGTATATTGATAATGACAAAGAGCACGGATATTATCTTCACATATGTACACAGTATTAGCTGTGTGAATGTCGAAACTAAACTCAATAAATGAAATGAAATGTTTCTGTTATGAATTGGTTGTCCACAATGCTCATAGTCTTGTGGTGAATTATTGATTTTGTGAAAAAGCATACATGACTCATAGTATTGTCATAATCAAAAAGGGGGAGAATGTTGGAACCCTGGTTTTGACAATAACAATACTATGAATCATGTCTATGGTGTCATGCATGATCATGATTCATGATTCATATGTGTTTGAATGTGCTAACTGTTCGTGTGATTGGTTGATGTTATCATAAAGTCAACGCTTCGTCAACATAAAGTCAACGCATGCATTATGTCATACACTTGGTCAAATAATCAATTCTCACGCATGTGTTAAGTCTGCATTAGTCTGCATTCATGTGCATTAATGTTGAGTTAGTCTGCCTTAACATGCATTGAAGGTCTGCGTTAGTCTGCCTTAGCGTGCACGTAAGGTCAGTGCATATGTATGCATATTGAAGACCAAAGTCGGTGCATGTTCCTGTAGCCTGTTCATGAAGGTCTGTGCAAGTTCTGCATTGAGCATATAGAGTCTGTGCAGGTTTGCATTGTGTTGACGTAAAGTCTGTGCTGGTTCTGCATTGAGCATATAGAGTCTGTGCAGGTTCAACACTATGCTTGCATATAGTCGGTGCATGTCTTGCATCGCACACAACCAAGGCCTATGCATGTCTTCGTACATGCTAAATAAGGTCTGTGCACATCTTTCGCTAGGCAGAACAATGTCGGTGCACATCTCAGTGGTCTGCATATAGAGTCGTCGCTAGCAGGAGTTACATGCAAGCTAAGGTCTGTGTTACCTTGAAGTGTCATGCGTCCAAGTCTATGTTGGCACATTATGCCTTGCTTAACAAGGTAGGTGTTAGTATGCATGATTCTGCTCCTAAGTCGGTGCTAGCTAGTTTTCACTCATACATAAGGTCTATGTTAGTTGGTTTGGGTTGTTAACTAGAGTTTGTTCTAGCTTGCATAGAGTCTATGTTAGGATGCACAGAGTCTGTGCTAGTTGTCTGTGTTAGTCAGCACGTAGTCTGTGCTAGTTTAGTATGTTTCATGAATAAAGTCAGAGCTATTTGCTCTGACTTATGTATGAAGTCAACGCCAGTCTGTATATCATTCTTGTTAAGCCTATGACAAGCTTGCGTTTACATTGACTTCATGACTTGATTTCAAAAGCATGCTCTGCATACTTTGTTCAGTTAATTTAAACACTCATTGATGGCATAATAACAGATTTTCTCTCTCACACTTTACATTTTATTTATATATAAAGTCAATGGATATTGATTTTTGCTATGAAGACAAAGTGTTTGACAAAATACTTCTTAATCTACTTACAAGAACTTAAACCTCACGTGATGTTGAGAACAGAGGTTCGTGACTTAAGACTGCTCTGGTTTGAACGTAAAGTCACATGAACTAGGATTATGGCTCGTGATCCAAGATCATTTTGATAGGAGGAGATTTCACCACGTGGAAAGTAGAGAAGCTGAAATCGTGACACATGGACAGTTGAAACCCAGATCTGAACGAATTCTTGGGCGGGAAATGTGGTTTCCACGCACTCTTTGACTGCTGCTTATATAAAGGGGGGCAGAGCATCCAGATCCGGTAATCTAAAAAAAACATCAACCAAGAAAATAGTGAGCAACGAAGAGAGAGAAGAAGAGAGAGATTGAAGAGAGCTGAAGTGAGCGAGATCAAAAAATTCAGAGTGTAGCAGTGAGAGATGTGAAGGAATTCAAAGTGAAATCTAAGAGAAGAAAACAAAGGGTTGTTGCTGTGAGAAAGAAGAAGAGAGAAAGAGTTGCAGAGAGGTTGCAGCAGCTCATGAAGAGAAGGAAAAAGAAGAAGAGGGATCCTGGTCAGGAAACCCTACAGTCTGATAGTGGTTTTGGATCAGATCCATACCACTTTGCTCCGAGTGAGCTACAGCTTTTGTGCTTTCATTTTCTAGCTTTCTGTTAGTAGCATATTTTAGTTTTTCTATTTTCTTAAACGTTTGTTAGAAGCTGTGAATCAGCGATGACATAAGCTGTAAGGCCCAGCGCAAGCTGTTAGTCAGCGGATGGCAAGTTGTGAGGCCCAGTAGATGTAGGCAAGTTGTGATGCCTAGCCATTCAAGCTGTTAGTCAGCGGAAGCCACACTCAGATTGAGTGTGGGGTGGATGTAGGTCTGGAAGACCGAACCACCTAAAAATCGTTCGTGCAGTGTGAATTGTTTGTTCTTGTGTTTCACCGCTAGATGTATAATTAGATTCGCTCAACTTCATTATCTTACTATCAGTGTTCTTCACCATAGTTAATTCTGAATTTAACTAAGCCCATCTGTTTTAATTCTACATAGGTGCAACTTAAAATTTTGAATTGGCCAAAAGTAGTTAAGGGGATTCATTCACCCCCCTTCTGAATCCAGATCTACACCAACTTCATTGGTATCATAGCATACCATAGATTCTACAAAATGTCCATCAGTGCTAGTTCAATTATATACTGCGGCCTAAGTCCGTTGAGGAATCTTCGAGCTTTCATCTTCTCGGTACACACTAGATGCGGTGCATACCTTGACAGACGGGAGAATTGTGCCTCATATTCGGCCACGGACGACGCGGCAAATTCCACGGCTTTCTTCTCCGGTATTCGGTCCGAGAAATATTTGTTGTTGTAATATTCTATAAACTCGACCCACGTGACGTGGTCATGAGGCAAGGTGGCTTCTACTGACTCCCGCCAAAAGCGAGCATCCCGCTCTAGTTGGAAGGTTGCTAATAAGACATTTTCTTCATCCGTGCATTGCATGACACGGAATATACGTTCGATCTCTTAATCCAGTGTTCGGCATCGTCAGGGTCGGTCGAGCCAATGAACTTTGGTGGGTACATATTGAGGAAACTATGGTAGAGATCTCCCGCTCCATAGTTTGCTCCGCCTTGCGCTACTTTTTGCAGCGCCTGGGTAAGACCTTGAACGATACGTTGCATATCGCGCCATTAAGCACATTCGGCGGCCATGATCCTACAAGATTTAAGTAACTATATTAATATATGATTAATCCAAGGGTCTAAGTCCCTAAGTTAACTTAACCCATGGCTCTACCCAATCTCACCAGGTGAAGGTATAAATCTATCCTTGGACTTGGTTTCCAAGGAATTGAATATCCTAGGCTCTAATACCACAAAAACTATCACGCCCCGAGCGCGAAAGGAACCCGGTACGCATGACGAGTTTATATCGATCATGTCAATCAGAGCATAAGGAATTCGACCTTATAGATAGAGTGCGCAAAAGTAAAGATAACAAACCAAATCCTTTATTCCATTAATACCTTCAATTAGTTCCATACATAATCTTTCAAAGTAAGAAATACTTAATGACAACTAGACTCAATGAAGAGGAAAATACAAGAATTGACTCAAGAAATACGAAAAGACACGACAAGATAGACGCTTCCATGTTCGGGTGGCTCTATGCTTTTCACTCATGTCCGTTCCCATCCAAATGATCCTCGTCATCGGAATTATCTAAAAAATAGGGGGAAAACTAGGGTGAGCGAATGCTCAGTAGGAATTATATCTCAAGGTCAAGCTTTCTTTAAGTAAATTACATGTTACATGAATTATGCAAGTATAGCGATGCATGTACGCAAGATAAAGACAAAAATAGAGTATCGAGAAGTAATAGAGATGAACTAGCAAGATTTCAAGATAATCATGTGAAGTATATCAAGATTGTCAAGCATGTAAATATCAAGTCATGTCATGTGAATTGGCTATTATAATATCAAGCAAGTAAATATCCATTTCGGGCCACGCAAGTAATGTCAAGTCAAGTCTAGTATGAGATCATGGAATGTCATCAATCAATCAAGTCATGCACTTCGGTGCAATGTCACACCGTGATCAATATAGCTCCCATGAACACAAGTACTTTCGGGTGCTCCTCTCAAGACCAGATTGGGCCCTATATGCACAAGCATTGAGTCATGTATATTTTAGACATCCACTATAGTTTTTAGCCATTATAGAGTTTCAAAGCAATAAACCATTATAGGATGATAGGGTAGATTTCACGAATTTATGAGTTCAAGGACAGAACTTGGGACAAGGAAGTCATACCGATAAATCACATGAAAAACCAAGACATATCTTGATACTGGGTAATTTGCGTCCACTCAGTCGCCATCAATTATAGAAATAGCGCCCACTGTGTGGTCGCTAATTCCTGTGAACAGTGTAGGCACGAAGAGATAGCGTCCAGGTTCAGGTCGCTAAATCAGTAATCTTCCACTATCCAGGTCGCCAATTCCTTTTGGCGCCCAAGGCATGGTCGCAGTTTCCAGATAGATGACATACTTCTCAAGGAGGCCAGAAACTACGCTTTAAGAGGGCTAAGGCATCACATTTCTTTAGAGTGACGTGACAAGTAAGGGTTCCAAGATTTTTAGGGTACAACCTGCTCGACTACCTTGAAGGAATCCAATGCTAGCGTAGACTTACGGAGGTCTCAATGAAGAAAGTACCAGTCTGAAGGAAGGAATATCCCACGGAGGGTCCATTCATCACTAAAAGTTGAGTGTGTAATCGATAGAAAATAAAACGGGGACTCTATCTACGGATGTGAGATGAGAGTGCCAAGTAAACCCGCGATGTGGGCCAGAAAATCGATGAAAACTGAGAGACAGGAATTGGCGTCCATTCAGAAGTCGCTATATCTAGAAATAGCGGCTCTCTGGAGGGTCGCTCAATCTTATATTTAATAAAATAACAATAATTAGTGACACTGTGCACAGGCACTAATTCTTGAAATTTCAAAAAATCAACATAATTTTATTTTAACTGGCGATCGTTCACAACGATGCCCAATCTTTAAATAACGCCCACTTATTGTGTCGCAGATTCATGATTTTCATATATTTTCTATTTTTCTAAAATTCTTACAAAACAGCGCCTCCTTACAGGGGCGTTCATTCTTTACTTAACGATTGTGGGATAGTCGCTCATTCTTTTTGATGCTACGCATCGGGCAGACACGTTCACAGACATAATTTACTATTCATTGGTACATGAACAGTAGCAGTTCACTATTTACATGAAATTTCTAGAAACTAAAGACATAGATAGCTAGAGAAAAATATAAGGAATCTAGAAACATGCTCATGCAAAAATTTTAATGCAAGGTTTCATAGATATTAAAATTTCAAACATGGGTGATTATTAATTCTATTTTCAGTAAATAGCAGCATGGGTAGGGTCGCTCCTTAATGGGTGACCCAAAGACTATCGCAGATTCAAAATTTGTGACCTTCTGTGTGGTCGTTCATTAATAGGCGGCCATTACTTGGTCGCTATTTTCATGCAGGATAGAAAACTTAAAAAGACTACATAAAATGAATAGCAGGAGATATGAAACTATGATAATTTGATTATATATATGCATGCACTACACTTATACTATGGGTTTGAGCTTCAGATCTTGAGAAAACCTACCTTTTTGACTGATTTGATTGATAAATGGAGCGGAGAAGTATAAGAACCGCAATTGCAACCGTAGCAGCAGAAGAACGACGGGAGAAGAAGCTTTACTTCTTCACGTGTGCTAGTAGGAGGGTGAAGATGGGAGACACGAACGGCAGCAGCTCGTACAGCAATAGCAAGAATACGAAGGAGGAGAAGCCAAGCTTTTCTCCCTCACGCACGATGGCCGGAGAATGATGCGATCAGAAAGAGAAGGAAGAAGAGAAAGCAATGCTTTCTTCTTCACGTAGAACGCCTTCTACACGTCCGACAAGAGGAACTGTGGACGACGACGGTAGTTGGATCTCTTCGAACGTAATAGAAGCAGTAGCTGGAGCTCGTTCGACGGGGGCTTATATTTATAGGCAGAGGGAAACCTATGGGGTTTAGAATCCTAATGGATTTTTAATTCCCACGTAAACAAATCCTAGTTAGTCTTAAATTTCCTATGTAATTCTTTCCCTTCCCATATATGCAGCCACTTTCCTGGTTGGACATAAACCCTAAAGCTTTATGCAAGGTTCGAATGTGAATAAGCCTTGGGCTTTTGATATCAATCCATATATATATATATATATATATATCAAATCCTAGTTAGTCTTAAATTTCCTATGTAATTCTTTCCCTTCCCATATATGCAGCCACTTTCCTGGTTGGACATAAACCCTAAAGCTTTATGCAAGGTTCGAATGTGAATAAGCCTTGGGCTTTTGATATCAATCCATATTATATATATATATATATATATATATATATATATATATATATATATATATATATATATATATATACATTGGCCTTATTAACAATAAAAGGCCCATGACCATCCCACGTTTAAGGAAAGAATGGGATATATATATACGCATATATATAAATATATATATAAATATAAATATATATATAAATATATATATATATAAGGCTTTTTAATATGCAAAGGTTGGGGGCCCATAAGTGATGTTTGTGAGTTGTCTTTTATATTTTATTTGATTTGGGTTGTTGTCTTATTCATTAAGAGCATTTAATTTCTCTTGGAAATTTATTATTCCTATATTTTTATCCAGAGTGCTACACGAGCCATGCCGATGCTTCGAATCCACAGAACGGTATCGGGCCTACACCACGCTCCATTCCTCGCGCCTTCACGCTCCACGATGCCTCCACGGCATCCCTACCTTGTCCACCTCCGCCACGGTCGCGTGCCCGGGGGAGAGGGGAAGAGAGGGGAGGGAACGGAGGGGGAGAGAGGAGAGAGGGTGAGGGGGTTAAAATGAAAAGGAATTACAGAAATTCCAAATATTTTTGAAATCTGATTTTTGGTCCGAGATTCCATAAAATCAGAAAAATATAAAAAAATAGGCTTCGCAATCCTCGAAACGAGCACGACGCATTTGCAGCATTCCGGAG
Source organism: Amorphophallus konjac (assembly GCA_022559845.1). NCBI lineage: Eukaryota > Viridiplantae > Streptophyta > Magnoliopsida > Alismatales > Araceae > Amorphophallus > Amorphophallus konjac. The sequence goes on along the minus strand of CM040119.1, from coordinate 171,195,548 downwards.
TCTCAAAACTCAACGGTTCACTCTCCACGGGGTTCCGCAAGCTATACAAGGGAAAAACTCAAGTGGATCGTAAAACACGTTTCGGGACTCGCAAAAGCACTCCGAAAGCTCTCGGATTCCGATATGAAGGATCCAGGGTATTACATCCTCTCCTCCTTTTAGAAATTTCATCCTCAAAATTTAAGAATCTAACAAGGAAATAGGGAAGAGCAACCCATTCAGCAGGCAACGCTCTCAAAGCTACAACCGAACCTCAAACACACTAAAACACGATAACATGATTCTCGAAAACACAATTCAGAGGAACACTGCTAGACCCTGATCACAAGCAAGATCATCATGCTCTGGAACTCAAGGCACATCGATCAACAGAACGAGCACGATACACAAAGGAACACAAGTCTGGCACCTCCAAATCATGGCATCGTCGCTACCGTCTCACATAGGAAGGAGATACGACCCATGCCACGACACAGCCACTTACAAAACAAACTCGGCCGACACACAACAAGCATCAGCTCTCATGAGGAAAATAATCATCTCAGCTGACTGCTACAACTCATCGGCTTCCGCGCCACAATAACAAGCGAAACTGGCACGAACAATGCTAATGACACCATTGGACCACAAACACAATCAAGTCGGTCCTCACTCAGACATTACATCTGATTCGAGTTGCACGCCAACTCTACAATCTCAGGAGAGTACAACAAAACCAACCAGCAAGATCTCGGTCCATACAATTCCAAAATCAGACTCACAAGGAACTCCTCCCACGCTGACCACCAGCACAAACCAGCACACCACAACACCAGCCAATCCCCAGTTCCGTTCTCAACACAGAACCACGGGACAACACCGCAAGCTGGGTCATATCTATGCACAATTACAGCTGACCACATGGCTAAAATGTACTATCCGCTAGCAGCTTACCAACAAGGACCCAAAAATAATCCGTAGAGATGTATCTATAGGACTACGATCATGTCCCGAGAGCACAACTTCCAAGAAATGTAGAAAAAGAAAGGGTACTCAACCAGCACATTCGCCGACATATTTCTCCAATTCTCAAACCTACTAGTGTCAACAATAATGTCTCAAGCAACGGCACGGCAACCAACAGCATCAAGGCACACATAGCCAAGATAAACATACCGAGGAAATAATCTTCTTGGCTGGTCAGAATCTTCCAACCCTACGATCCTCGACTTGTGGGTTATAAGCCCACACGCTTCCGCTGCGCACTCAACACAACGCACACAAGCATCATAGATAACTCAGCATCCGCATCTCAGCACACCTCTTAGCGCCATCACAATTCACGAAACTGTAATATACCACGCCTCGAGCACTGATCCTGCCAACAGTCGATCACAAGTCGCCATAGTGCAAACCCAAAAGAGTAGTAGCCACAACTTAACCTCAAGACAATGCCACAAGGCAAGATGAGAAAGATCAAGCTCGACTAACAATAGCTCACCAGGAAGGAAGTCTTTAGCTCACCCGAGCACTCTCTCAACCAAGGGCATCCAAACAATAATCTTAATCAACGGCCTTTGTAGCACCTTGGAAATTTAAATATAGAATAAATAATAATGACTATATAATATTAGTCATAGAATAAATATGGAGAATAAATTTTTGATAAATGTAAAGTGGAAATAGCTAAAATAAATCAAAGTGCCTAAATATTGATTAATGGGCTACAAATAAATCCATTATGATTAAAAGTCTAAACCTTAAAGGGCCTTAAGAGCCTTCAAGCAACTAATGGGCCTTAATAATAATTGGTGGGCTTTGAAAATCCATTTCAAATAAATTCTTAAAAGACAAAAGGCCCAATTGCATATAGAGCCTTAGGATCGTTAATGGACTTAAGCTATAAACGTAAAACACTAACATGATACTAAATGGGCTAAGATATGTATATATGCGTGGGCTTTAAATAGCAAACCTTTCTCGTGTTGGATTTAAGCCCTAATACACGTTCAAAGGTTGCATGGATTGTGGAGGGTTTTCTGTGGTCGAACAAGGATTGGTGGCCGTTGTTATGGCAGGGGTGGATTGCGTAAAGGAAACCTTAATTCCATAGGATTGAAAAACAAGAAACATAAACACCATTAGGAGTCATACTCCTCGTAGGATCCGGAAAACCCCTGAACCCTATAAATAAGGACCTTCCATGCGATGGCAGAGCCATCGTGCTCTGTCGTGCTAGTCCTACTACGGCGTGTGGCTATCGTGGTCCAACGTTGTAAAGAAGTAAGGCTTTTTCCCATCTTTCTTCTCCCTTGCTACTGCCATCGTTGCTGTAGTGAAGGACGAGCATCATCTTCTTATTCTTTCAAGCTCCTGTGAATGTGCTGCAGCTGCTGTAAGAAGCAAGGCTTCTTCTTCTTCTTCTTCTTCTTCCTGCTATTGTAGATAAACTATCTACCCCGCCCCAACACAAATAATAATATGCATATGGGCATGAAAGTATGAACAAAGGGGCGATGAAGATGAGCAAATAGACCATGATCGCCACCAAGTATAACAGCGCACAAAAGGACTAATAAAGGATGGGAAGGGCGCTGCGTACCTTGGGAATGAACGGAAGAAGATGTGGCCCAAAGAAGAGACCACTAAAGCATGATCGCGCGTGAAGAGGGATGCGGGAACTTACGTGGAATATGACCTCCTCACCTTCCAACTGGCTACAAGAAGAGGGCCTCATGTTCTTCTTGCTTCTCCTGCAAAACAAAGACAAAGACAAAGGTAAAAATCCATTAGAAACTATGCGTGTAGCATCAATCCCGAAGTTATAAAATAGTGCTAGAAAAGGGGGGAAAACGCATCGGGGAGTGGTTTTTAACCCCTGTGGAAGGGTGGAAACAATAGGTGTGTGTGTTGTGATGACATTAAAGTAAAGAGGAGGGAAAAACACGCAGTATAACTGTGGGAATCGTGCATGCAATATGAAGAAAAATGTAGAAAATAGAAATATGTGATGAAACCAGAAAAGAGAAAGCATAGAACTAAGAATAGGGATGGAGAAAACAAGCCCTTGAGCATGGAAAACGAAGCTAATTGTAATACCCTGAATTCTTATCGGATCTTTCGAATCCTTTTCGGATAGTTTCGGATTGCTTTTGTAGGTCCTGAGTTGAGTTTTACGGTCCGCGTGAGTTTTTCTCTCGTACTAGTTATGGAACCATGTAGTGAGTTTATTTCTCAGTTCATCAACTCGAGGACGCTACAGTTGCGATGTACTCTTTGAGAGAACCGTTTCAACTATTTTTACGTATTTTTCTGAATTAGTCTATTTTTGGCTCAAAAATTGGAATTTTCATAAATTAGGAAAAATTCCTAATTTCTTTTCCTTTTTCTTTCCTTTCCTCTTTCCTTTTCTCATTCGCCACCGTGACCCTCTCTCTCTCCCATCTTCTCTCTTCTCTCACCCTCTGCTCTGGCTGTAGACGGAGGAGGCCCGAGCAGGCTGAGGAGATGCCGTGGGAGTGGTCCGGAGTGCGATGGGGCGAGGATCGGACTATTTTTGGTGCGATCCCAAACGATGGATTCAAAGCCGATGGTCGAGCTCACAATGCAGTTTTCAATGTGGTTTAGTCACTACGGTGCACGGAATCTTCGGTGGAGGTAGGGAGACGGATCACCTACTTCTCTTCTTCGTTCCCTCGCAGTTTCGTGCCGAACGGTGCGCATTCGAGTGGGTTTCGTACAGTTTTGGGAAAAGCATGCTCAGGGGGTGTGCGTCGGGTTCGCCATAAAATGGCGATGGTTTTCGACTAAATTAGTTTCATTGTGACCCCCAGTATGTCTGTATTCCATTTCCACCGATTTCGTGTATTGGTCATCATTTGGGGCCGGTACAAGTCCGAGAACCCCGGTGACCCAATTAGGGTCGATTCGTTGGAATCGCCCGTTTCTTGCGATTTAGCTATTGCATGGACCCCTTCCGGCCTGTGGAAGGTTAATTTTGTCGATTAGGTTTATTTCCCCTGCGTTTAGACGCGTATGGGGCATGGAATGGCCGAGATCAGCCATTTCCTCTATTTTCCCGCTGTATCGTGTTGGAGGTCGTTTCAGAGACCGCTACAGGTCTCTGGCGGCCCCACGATGGACCGCCACACTCTATAGTGTTCCAGTTAGTTTTAGGTCGGCTGAGGTTGGCGGCCCAACCTCTGACCGCCATGTGCCTCTGGCAGCCTTGTAGTGGTGAGCCAAGCTCAGTCGTGTCTCGAAAGTAGTGTATGCCAGTTCGAGTCTTAGCGATTGTACGATGAACCGCTATTTTGCTCTTGCAGCCCTTCCTTAGACCGCTATGGGTTGTTGACATTAGTCAATGGGTTAAGTCGGTTTGGGCTGGCGGCCCAAGCTTTGACCGCCAATGTGCTGTAGCGCGCCTTTCTTAGGCCGCTACTGTCCATTTGATCGGGTCCATGTTTTAAGTCGGTTGGCCTTGGCGGCCCAATCTTCAACTGCTTCTTCGTTATAGTGCGCTTTCCTTAGACCGCTACAGTCTATTTATCTTAGGTCAATGTTTTAGGGCGGTTAGTGTGGCGGCTCATGTTTAGGCTGCCTTAGTCCGTGTAGCGCGTCTTTATTAGACCCCTATGGTGGTTTAACTGGGTAGGTCGATTTCGAGGGTTGATTGAGTGCAGCGGCCATATCTTTGACCGCCACTGTCATCTCGCGGTCCAGTGTAAGACCACTAGAGTCTTTGCCTCTGTGTGTGTAGCGGCTTCTTCCTTGACTGCTTGTGTTGCTTAGCGGCTGAGTGATGTACCGTTTGCGTCCTAGAGGATGGTTTATTGGTAGTTTGGTTTCCGATTGTCCTGGCTCGACCTTGTGGTTTGTCTGTTGTCCCGTAGATGTCTCTTGATGTCCTATGAGGGCTATGACCACGATATAAAGTAGTTAGGCATGCCTGGGTTTCTGTACTGTTGTAGAATCATTGTCAGGTTCTGGTCAACCCGGTGTGGCCTAGAGGTTGACACGTGACCTTGTGTGTGTCTCAACTATTCTGGATAGATCGAGACAGTGGTTCTAGATGCCTTGAGGTATCGTCTTACCTCGGTTTGTGTGTCCAGGTGTGCTGAGAGTCTTGGTGATTCCTCAGGTCTCCGTGAGTCATTTTATGTGGATGTGTCGTTTTTTCTGGCTTAGGATTAGACTGATTGGTGGCTTGTTTCGCCATTGCGCGACGATCTTGACTCCGAGTCGTGAGACTCAAGGATCGTTGTGTTAGCAGGTCTAGTTGTCATGTCCTGAGTCCGTTGGCAGTTTGGTATGCTGCCTTGGTGCTTCGTAGTACATGCGATAGTGCTTTCTCGGCCTGTCTATACTTCAGCTGTGACGACCCAGAGTTCAGGACACCGATATACCGATAACATCGATACACCGACACCAAGAACTGGGGAGGCCACCCAAGAGGCTGATGAGGCCCCTGAAGGGTTAGTGGGGGTTAGCTGAGGAGTATGCATAATTAATTGCGAATTGGGGCGCGCAATACAAATAAGTATTTAAGATTTAAACACAAGTGCGGAAGCAATTTAAAAATAACCAGAGTGATATATATATAACTAGTCTAGAGTCACAAACACTAGTCCTCAAGGCACAACTACGCGGGGCATACCGCGGCAAAAGTACAACACAAGCCTCAAAAAGGCAGCTCGTGCTCAGCTGGCAGCTAAAGGAACGGTCCCGAAACAGCACGCTAAACACTGGGAGACGTCGGGCGCGGCTCACCTGAAAGGAGAAGGGTGAGTCACAGCCAGACTCAGTAGGGGTCACGCGAATCCCTACCTCGCACTAAACAAGCGAACAAGCATAAATAACAGCAATTAAAGCATGTATTTAAATAAATACATAGGCAATGGCATGAATAACTAAACACAAGAAAGCTGTAAACTCTATCTAAGCAAGTATAACAGCTAACACATGCCACTACTAATTAAATGCAAGCGATTAAAGCTAAAACTACCAAATAGAATGAGCTGTAACTAATACAGACAACAAGGAATGACAACCACTGGAGCAGAAACCAGAAGCGTCCACTGACGGCTTACACTGCGTCTCAAGCACTCGCAGTCGACGACGCGACAAGCTAAGCGCGTAAACAGTACCAAACCAAGTGACCAGTCGGAGTGACACCCGTCGGTGTCAGCCCACAGTCTCCGACCACGTGTGCACACACTGACTCTAGCCTGAGTCAGGCCCTCTAACTAGTTTTCTCCCTTGGCAAGACGCTACCATTGGCTGGGAGCCCACGGAACTAGCTTACAAACCGTGAATGGGAAATATACCCCTCCGCCATCCTCAAGCGGGTCGATACTCAACAGACCTTAGGGCAACAACAGTGGCTCCATTGCCTGGAAAGAAAAGCTATTCTATTGGCATATAAAACACGCCACAATATAGTAAAACAACACAACCATGGCATGAATAAAGAACGGAACGCATAAGCAATGGGCTGGGAACATAACCAGACCGACGGGCAAGCGGCGGTCAGAGGCCCACGCGCTACTTGGAAGTGACGGTCGGGGACTGGTGCGTTACATCAAGAGTGACGCACTGGTCTCCAGCCGTTACTCCCTCCCGAGTTCCGACTCACAGGTGCAGGGGGGAATGTGACGGTAGGGGACCGGCGCGTCGCTTCCAAGCGACGCGCGGGAACTCCGCCGTTACTTTCACCCGAGGCTCAAAACAACACACAGCGTTCCAAACGGTAGCAGATGAAGCGACGCCCCAGTCTCGGCGCGTCGTTACAAGCGACGGCCGGTCGACAGACCGCCGGGCTCACCGCCTCACCGGGCTAACGGAAAACAACGAACGAGTAATGGATGGGGTTCCCATCGTTACTCTCCAAACGACGCCCGTCGATAGGCCGTTATTTGGGAAGTGACGCATCCATCTTGGACCGTCAGGCAAGTGACGGTTCCTGGCAGGACCGTCACTGCACCTGGGTTACGGGCGGGTACGGTTTATAAACCGAAGCCCTCCCGGACGGCTGAAAACGCCGGGTATCGATGAAAAACCTGATAACCTGTCAAACCACGCATGCTAGACAACAATTTAACATCTAAATCTAGCACATGCAAGGCTTAAAACGCATTAAACTCAAGATTTAGGCTAAAACCCCAAAAATGGAAATATGAACATCATGCATGCTACGGGGTGCTAATCAACAAACGGGCTAAAGGAAACGATCCTAGCAAGATCGAGATTCCATCCCCCTACCTTTCGCAAGCCGAAACCGTCGAACGGGCCGCATGCAAGGAGGAAGAGCCACGGAGCTTCCACGCTCCACCTCGCTCCCACGATCACCGATCCACGCCGAAGTGGACACCCACGGGCTCTACTCGACGCGAGGAATCCAACGGTGCCAACCTCGTCTCAATCCGACGCCGTCTCGACCACGGTCCCTAAGAGAGGAGAGGGGGTGGCCGCACGGAGGAGAGAGAGAGAGAGTGAAATGAGAGATCGACGGGGGAGAGAGAGTGAGGGTGAGAGATATAAAAATAAAAATAAAATTAATATATATATAATATAATCATTATATATATAAAAATCTTATTAATATTCAATAACCCTCAAACAGCTCCGAACAAATCCGGAAAAATGCCAGACAAATTCCTAAAAATCCAGGAAAATAGCCGAAATACCAGAACAATTAATAGAACAAATACCACGAAGGATCCATTAAGGCACGGGCCTTACAGTCCCTCCCTCCTTACAGAAATTTCGCCCTCGAAATTTACAACAACCGAAAAGGAGGAAACTGAGAAAGGACTTATACCTCACTGGAACAAGAAAGGAAAAAGCTGATGCATCTCATCTTCACACTCCCAAGTAGACTCGTTACCAGAGTGACGCTGCCAAGCAACCCTTACCAGAGGAATAACCTTATTTCTCAACCGCTGCTCACGACGGTCTTCAATTCGGATAGGAAACTCTGGCGTGGACAAATCAGCAGTCACCTCGGGCCACACTGAATCATCGAGAACATGAGAAGCATCAGACACATATTTCCTCAACTGAGACACGTGGAACACATCATGAATAGCTTGCATGGCTGCCGGCAGTTGCAAACGATAAGCCACTGAACCAATAGCTTCAACAATCGGAAAAGGGCCAACATACCGCGGACTAAGCTTTCCACGCTTCCCAAACCTGGAAACACCCTTCATTGGAGATATTTTAACAAACACCATATCTCCTGGCTCAAATTGTAGTGGACGTCTGCGTCGATCTGCATATCTTTTCTGTCGACTCTGAGCCGTCAACAATCTCTGTCTGATCAGATGAACCACATCAGAACACTGCTGTACCATGTCCGGTCCTGTCAACAGTCGGTCCCCAACATCAAACCAGTTCAGAGGAGTACGACAAGGACGACCATACAGCGCTTCATAAGGAGCCATGCCAATACTGGAGTGAAAACTATTATTATAAGCAAACTCAACAAGTGGCAAATGCTGACCCCACGAACCTTGCCAATCAAGGCAACACGATCTCAGTATGTCTTCCAAAGTCTGAATAGTTCTCTCTGACTGTCCATCTGACTGTGGGTGATACGCTGAACTGAAAGCTAACTCAGTGCCCAAAGCTTTCTGGAAACTACGCCAGAAGCCAGAGGTAAAACGCGGGTCACGATCTGACACAAGTGAAATAGGAATTCCATGCAGCGGCACGATCTTCTGCACATAGAGCTCGGCCAATCTCTGCACACTCCAAGTAACTTTAATTGGCAACAATCTGGCGGTTTTCGTCAATCTGTCGACAAGCAGCCAGATTCCATCAAAACATTGAGAAGTTCGAGGCAAACCCACCACAAAATCTGTAGTAACATGGTCCCATTTTCACATCGGAATCTCTAATGGCTGAAGCAGACCACCTGGCTTTTGATGTTCGGCTTTAACTAACTGACAAGTCAAGCACTTAGAAACAAAAATAGCCACGTCCTTCTTCATGCCGGGCCACCAGAACTGCTTCTTCAAATTCTGATACATCTTGTTGACACCAGGGTGAATAGCAAAACGGGAACCATGGGCTTCACTCAGAATCTCATTCCTCAAATCATCATCAACAGGAATATACAATCTGCCCAGGAAACTAACGACCAGCTCGTCATCAAATTCCACATCATATCTTGATATAACACGGGCCAAATCAGAATCAGCTTGCTGGGCTTCTAAAATCTGCTGATACAAAGCTGAACCCAAAACCAAGCTAGCACAAACTGCCATCCTCGGATCGGCAGGAATCTCTACACACAATGCCTCGCTCGGAAGCTGTTCCCACAATTTCCATTCGTGAAGCAACAAATGACTGACCTGCACTTTCCTGCTCAGAGCATCGACCACAACGTTCGTTTTACCTGGCTGATAGGAGAGTGTAAAGTCATAATCCTTCATGTATTCCATCCATCGCCTCTGCCTGAGGTTCAGATCTTTCTGGGAGAAAATATACTGTAAACTCTGATGATCAGTAAAAATCTGAAATTTCTCACCATACAGATAATGTCTCCAGATCTTCAAGGCAAAAATAACTGCAGCTAGCTCTAGATCATGAGTGGGATAATTTCCTTCATGCTGTTTCAATTGCCGAGATGCATATGCGATAACCTTACCATGTTGCATCAGCACTGCACCCAAACCTACTCGAGACGCATCTGTACAAACAAGAAAACCACCCGAGTCGGAAGGCAAAGTCAACACTGGAGAAGAAGTCAATAGCCTTTTCAATTCAACAAAGCTAGCCTCACACCGATCCGACCAGACAAATGGCACACCCTTCCGTGTCAATTTAGTCATCGGTGCTGCAATCTTCGCAAAATCCTGAATGAATCTGCGGTAATACCCAGCCAATCCTAAAAAACTTCGTATCTCAGTGATGGTCCTCGGTCTCTGCCAACTCAAAACGGCATCAATCTTTGCAGGGTCTACTGCTACTCCATCACCAGAAATCACATGGCCAAGAAAATGAATCTCCTGAAGCCAGAATTCACATTTACTGAGCTTCGCATAAAGCTCGTGATCTCTTAGAGTCTGCAGAATGATCCTCAAATGCTGTACATGATCATCAACAGAGGCAGAATAAATCAAGATATCATCAACAAAGATCACCACAAAATGGTCCAGAAATGGACGAAAGATACGCTGCATTAGGTCCATGAAAGCTGCTGGGGCATTAGTCAAACCAAACGGCATGACTAAAAATTCAAAGTGACCATATCGAGTACTGAAAGCAGTCTTCTCCACATCAGATTCCCGGATCCGTAACTGAAAATAGCCAGACCGGAGATCAATCCGTGAAAAGACAGTAGCAGACTGTAACTGGTCAAACAAATCATCAATCCTGGGGAGCGGATACTTATTCTTGATAGTCGCCTGATTCAGCTGCCTGTAATCAATACAAAGCCTCAGGTTTCCATCTTTCTTTTTCACAAACAGCACTGGGGCACTCCACGGAGAAAAACTGGGACGAATATAACCTTTCTCCAGTAACTCTAGTAGCTGTGCACGCAGTACTTTCAATTCAGCTGGAGCCATACGGTACGGCGGCTTTGCTAAGGGGCCAGTACCTGGAATCAGTTCAATCACCATCTCAATCTCTCGCTCTGGGGGCAAGCCTGGCAACTCGTCAGGAAACACATCAGGGAACTCACAGACAACCGGAATATCACAAACATCCCGTCGTGGTTCTTCAACAGCCACCACTGAAGCAAGGAATCCCTGACAACCTGCGCTAAGCAACCTATAGGCTCGAATAGCAGAAATAATCATACGAGAAGAACGGGATCGAATACCTTGAAAATAAAAGGCTGATTTTCCCTGGGGCTGAAAATAGACTTTCTTCGATCTGCAGTCAACCACAGCTCCATAATGCTCCAACCAATCCATTCCCAGAATAACATCATAATCTGCCAGCTGCAACGCATACAATCTCGCCGGCAACTGGTGATTATCAATCATCACAGGAGACTCGTCCAAACACAGAGGAGTAACCATGAAATCTCCAGAAGGCAATTCCACAAATAACTCACAAGACAGCTCAGAAGTCGGTTCCTCAATACATGCCATAAAATCCTCAGAAATAAAAGAGTGAGAAGCACCCGAATCAAATAAGACATGAGCTGAATGACCATAAAGCATAATCGTACCTTCCACAAGATGGGACGCAGCAGCATCAGCTCTTGTCAAATGAGAAACTTTGCCTTTCTGCTTCTTAGAACCAGCTGAAGATTGCTGAGAAGACGCCGACGCCTGAGAGAAAAATTGCTGTGGAGCTTGAGGTGCAGGAGGTCTAAACTGCGGCTGAGGTTGAGAAAACTGAGGAGCTTGCAATGGATTCGGCCTCAGCGGGCAATCCCGAACCACATGACCAGGCTGGTCGCACCGAAAGCAAACAACAGGAAGAGAACACGGCTGGCCCTTATGATGACCACCGCATCTCCGACACGTCCACGGCTGACTAGCAGCTGAGCTCTGCCGAGTCTGAGAAGAAGGCGCTGTCGGCTGCTGAACAGAATCTGTACCGGACGGCTGCTGAGAAAACTTCTTCTTCTTCTTGAACCTTTTGAACTTGGGCTTAGAAGGAGAGGAAGCACTGGAAACCTCTGACTGGACCGAAGGAACACTAGGCACGGGCTGTCGGTAAGCCTGCTGAACCTGAGCTACCGGCTGCACTGACCCTGCCTGGGGATATCCACCCGGTCTCGCCATCTCCAGCTCTAAAGCTACAGCTGTCTGACACGCAGTATCGAGATCCGCAACACGACTCGCTATCAGCGGCATCTTCAACTCTGGCCTCAACCCACGCAAGAATTGCTGGGTCTTCAAAGCTTCACTGGCCAGCACATGGGGAGCATACTGACCCAATTCCAAGAACTTATTCCTGTACTGAAGCACGGTCATACTGCCCTGGGTCAATTCCATGAACCGATACATCTTATCCATCTGCAAGCAGGCAGGAGTATAGGCACGCTCAAAAGCAGCAACGAACTCTGCCCAAGTGATTTGCCGAAGAGGTCTGGATCGAAAGGAAATCTACCACTCGGCTTTCCACCACGCAATGGATGTACCCTGGAGTTGAAAGGCAGCGAGCATGACTTTTTCATCTTCAGCACACTCCATCGAGACAAACACACGTTCTATCGCATCCAACCATTGCCTCGCGACTTCTGGATCAGCTTGGCCATCGAAAGCAGGCGGATTGAACATAAGAAATTCCTTCAAAGTCTTGCCTCGACTGCCAGGCACTTCAGCTTGAACGATCGGCACTGGAGGAGCAACTGGAACGACAGGAACAGCGGGAACTGCAGGAGGAGGTGCAGAACCGCTATCTTCCCTGGGCGCATCTCGAGGAACACGAGGAGCTCGAGGAGGTCTTCCTTGACGAGGCGGCATAATTATGCTGCCAAAAACACAATCAACAATGAAATCCATCAATCATACGGAAAACATCCTATGCCAGCAAGAGACGACAACAGGACTAGCTCTGGACAAAGCGTCAATTCCAATTCTTTACGCGAATCCTCAACTTACGCTCTGATACCATCTGTGACGACCCAGAGTTCAGGACACCGATATACCGATAACATCGATACACCGACACCAAGAACTGGGGAGGCCACCCAAGAGGCTGATGAGGCCCCTGAAGGGTTAGTGGGGGTTAGCTGAGGAGTATGCATAATTAATTGCGAATTGGGGCGCGCAATACAAATAAGTATTTAAGATTTAAACACAAGTGCGGAAGCAATTTAAAAATAACCAGAGTGATATATATATAACTAGTCCAGAGTCACAAACACTAGTCCTCAAGGCACAACTACGCGGGGCATACCCCGGCAAAAGTACAACACAAGCCTCAAAAAGGCAGCTCGTGCTCAGCTGGCAGCTAAAGGAACGGTCCCGAAACAGCACGCTAAACACCGGGAGACGTCGGGCGCGGCTCACCTAAAAGGAGAAGGGTGAGTCACAGCCAGACTCAGTAGGGGTCACGCGGATCCCTACCTCGCACTAAACAAGCGAACAAGCATAAATAACAGCAATTAAAGCATGCATTTAAATAAATACACAGGCAATGGCATGAATAACCAAACACAAGAAAGCTGTAAACTCTATCTAAGCAAGTATAACAGCTAACACATGCCACTACTAATTAAATGCAAGCGATTAAAGCTAAAACTACCAAATAGAATGAGCTGTAACTAATACAGACAACAAGGAAGGACAACCACTGGAGCAGAAACCAGAAGCGTCCACTGACGGCTTACACTGCGTCTCAAGCACTCGCAGTCGACGACGCGACAAGCTAAGCGCGTAAACAGTACCAAACCAAGTGACCAGTCGGAGTGACACCCGTCGGTGTCAGCCCACAGTCTCCGACCACGTGTGCACACACTGACTCTAGCCTGAGCCAGGCCCTCTAACTAGTTTTCTCCCTTGGCAGGACGCTACCATTGGCTGGGAGCCCACGGAACTAGCTTACAAACCGTGAATGGGAAATATACCCTTCCGCCATCCTCAAGCGGGTCGGTACTCAACAGACCTTAGGGCAACAACAGTGGCTCCATTGCCTGGAAAGAAAAGCTATTCTATTGGCATATAAAACACGCCACAATATAGTAAAACAACACAACCATGGCATGAATAAAGAACGGAACGCATAAGCAATGGGCTGGGAACATAACCAGACCGACGGGCAAGCGGCGGTCAGAGGCCCACGCGCTACTTGGAAGTGACGGTCGGGGACTGGTGCGTTACATCAAGAGTGACGCGCTGGTCTCCAGCCGTTACTCCCTCCCGAGTTCCGACTCACAGGTGCAGGGGGGAATGTGACGGTAGGGGCCCGGCGCGTCGCTTCCAAGCGACGCGCGGGAACTCCGCCGTTACTTTCACCCGAGGCTCAAAACAACACACAGCGTTCCAAACGGTAGCAGATGAAGCGACGCCCCAGTCTCGGCGCGTCGTTACAAGCGACGGCCGGTCGACAGACCGCCGGGCTCACCGCCTCACCGGGCTAACGGAAAACAACGAACGAGTAACGGATGGGGTTCCCACCGTTACTCTCCAAACGACGCCCCTCGATAGGCCGTTATTTGGGAAGTGACGCATCCATCTTGGACCGTCAGGCAAGTGACGGTTCCTGGCAGGACCGTCACTGCACCTGGGTTACGGGCTGGTACGGTTTATAAACCGAAGCCCTCCCGGACGGCTGAAAACACCGGGTATCGACGAAAAACCTGATAACCTGTCAAACCACGCATGCTAGACAACAATTTAACATCTAAATCTAGCACATGCAAGGCTTAAAACGCATTAAACTCAAGATTTAGGCTAAACCCCCAAAAATGAAAATATGAACATCATGCATGCTACGGGGTGCTAATCAACAAACGGGCTAAAGGAAACGATCCTAGCAAGATCGAGATTCCATCCCCCTACCTTTCGCAAGCCGAAACCGTCGAACGGGCCGCATGCAAGGAGGAAGAGCCACGGAGCTTCCACGCTCCACCTCGCTCCCACGATCACTGATCCACGCCGAAGTGGACACCCACGCGCTCTACTCGACGCGAGGAATCTAACGGTGCCAACCTCGTCTCAATCCGACGCCGTCTCGACCACGGTCCCTAAGAGAGGAGAGGGGGTGGCCGCACGGAGGAGAGAGAGAGAGAGTGAAATGAGAGATCGACGGGGGAGAGAGAGTGAGGGTGAGAGATATAAAAATAAAAATAAAATTAATATATATATAATATAATCATTATATATATAAAAATCTTATTAATATTCAATAACCCTCAAACAGCTCCGAACAAATCCGGAAAAATGCCAGACAAATTCCTAAAAATCCAAGAAAATAGCCGGAAATACCAGAACAATTAATAGAACAAATACCACGAAGGATCCATTAAGGCACGGGCCTTACATCAGCACTCGTGTTTCCGAGTCTTTGTGTCTAGTGAACCTCCACTAGTCGTAGCCTGATGACATGTTCCTGGTGTCGGCCCACCTAGGAGTGGTAGTTGAGGCAGTTCCTGAGATACGATTTTTAGGCTAGTTTTCATGGGCCCCCGCTTTACGGTAGCGTCCTGCTGGGGGGGGGGAAACTAGCTAGAGGCATGGCTCAAGGCAAGAGTCGGTGTGTGCACACGTGGTCAGGGGCGTTTGGACGAACGCTGATGGGCGTAACCCTAACTAGTCACTCGTTACTGTAGTTCCTATTCTGGTTCAGTGAGTATCTCAGTCTCCGTCATTCTCGGCGTCCGTAGCGAGATACTTGTGGCGCAGTGTAAGACGTCAATGGACGCATCTGGCTGTTCTTCTAGTGAGGAGGTGCTTCCGTCACGTGACACGTGACTTCTGAGTTTCTCGTCCTTCGTGTGGCGACCTTTTCTGGGTTAGTCTATTCTTGACTTTACCCGAGGTCGGCTCTCTGTTGCGTGCATGATGATCTAGTCGTGTATGCTTCGGTGTCAGTGTTTGTCTAGGTCTTTTCTAGGGCTTTTGCCTCGTTTCGTGGGCTTTAGCCTTTGGGCTAACAGTTGGCTGACGGATTGATAACTCCTAACTTTGTGAGATCAGGGTTCGCCCTTCTATCGTTGTTAGGAGTAGCTTAGGGAGCCGAGCTTCTCTCGGTAGCAGTGTTCTCGTTCTTTACGGCTTTGCTTTTCCCTTTTCTTTTAGCTGTTTCTACTCCTTCTATTACTGCTTTCTTTTACAGCTTTCTAGTTGTAGTTTAGCCGTTGTTCCGTGTTACTGCGTATTTTTTAGTGGGGATCCACGTGACCCCTACTGAGCCAGTGACACGAGGTTCACCCCTACTTTTTAGGTGTGGTGCTCTTCTTCCTTCACGGTTTCTGGTGTGGCATGCTCGTAGTTGCCAGCGGTACCTCCGTCGGGCTTCCCCCGACCTCAGTGTACGTTTTTCTTTCTGTTGGACTGTACTTGTCTTTCATTTCGACTGGACTCTAGTATAATTGTTAATTTTAACTGTTAATTAAAAAGTAATTTTATTTCTGCTACTTTAGCAAACCTGATTAATAAAATTTAATCGCTTACTGTTATATCTGTGACTTCAATGTACTACACAACAGTCCTTTTATCCCTTCGGAGCCTTACAGCTCTTGGGAGGCTTCACGGGTTCCAAGTGGTATCGGGTCTACTCGGTAGTCCTATCGGGCATATCCTATATCCGGAGTCTGGGTCGTCACACTAATACTCCCCTCTGCAAGTTGAGGTCGAAGAGAAGAGTCGGCGTCGCAGCATGGCTTCACCCTGATCCGAGAAAGAGCCCCCTTCGCGCACTGTGAACTGGGTTCTTTATTTATAGGAGCAGGAAACCCTAGCCCAGATTTGAGGACAATGCTTCGAAATAGGAGTCCTAGATTGATAAAATGTGGAGATAATAGTGGGGATAAGAACCTTGAAGAGTTAGAAATCGATCTGGAGGGTTTATCTTGGAGAAAATGACTCAAACAAGGAGTCCAAGGAGCCCTCGGGCGAAGAAATCGGAGCCCGGATCGATCAGAACTCTGCAACATAAACGCGGTCAGTCACGTGACCGCGACTGTCTAGACAAGGTCACGGTCGATACGAGACCGCAGTTGTTTGGGGTCATCAAAAGGCTGAGGAACAGAGCCGTCGGGCTCTCGGGCGCCTGGGACAAAGCCCCTGAGAACGCAGTCGGATGGGGACTGCGACCTCATGGTCGCGGTCTGCTATCAGACCGTGACTATGCATTTATTATTATTATTATTATTACAAAATTCATGAAGTCGCGGTCTCCTAGAAGACTGCTTTCTCATGAACGCGGTCTCCTAAGAGACCGCATCTAGGAGAGCTGCGCAGGGTTTGTTCAGACGCCCGTTCGGCCCTCCGGATCGCCCGAAATGGACACGAAAGTTGGGGAATGGAAGATGAAGGCCTCCAAAGCTCAATGGGCTTGAAAAATGGTCAGGAAATGGACTCGAAATATGCTCAAAGAAGGTTCCAAAACAATGGTTAATTTAGGGCATCAGGATGGTAAATAAGAGAGATAACTCGACTTGTAGGCTAAAAATGGGTGTCAACAGATGCCCCTCCTTGATGTCTGCTTTGCAAGGGACCGAGTGAAAGCGACGAGGAGGTGAAATGAAAAGGAGATGGAGCGAAGGCGACAATGACGTGAAATGGAGATGAAGCAGAGATGAAGTAGAGAGAACTGAAAAGCGGGCATCAAGGTAAAAGACACCCGTTACAACCAACAAGCGATCAGAATTCTCCCAAAAATGCCGAACTAACCACAAGGAATGGATGACGTGGATGAGACTTGTCTGGAGAACTATGCTAAGGGAGGAAAGTGGAAACACGACCGACCTCATTGGGGGACACAATCCACGGACATTGAGGGGATCAGAAGAACACAACCGGAAAGCTAGAAAAGGAGAAATAAAATTGAGATAAAATCTAGACAGGTATCTCGCTGGCCAACCAGACCAAGGGGGCAGATCAGAGAAATCGTTCAAACTCGGAGTGGAATGAGAATCTTATTGAGTAGTGGATAGCGGATCTAGAGGGGAGGGGTGAAAGATCTGCCCCTCTTTTCACAATGCAACTCTCTTTAAAGCTAGATAAAGATAATAGCAGCGGAATATAACTAGTTTAACGAAGGACACAACGATTTGCTTAGCAAGATGATTACTAAAATATCGATTCGAACCTAAGCATGCATCTAGAACGAAACAATCACATAAACAAACCACAACACACGAGATTTTAAGGTGGTTCGGACTGAATTCCCAGTCCTACGTCCACCCCTTACCAAATCCGGTGGGGCTCCACTAGTGCCACGCACTGAACCGTAAATCGAAAAGACCTCCGATTGCCTTCGTACTAGCCACAGGTAGGGATGTCAACACCGCAGATCGGACAACATCCGATTACCTTCCTACTAATCACTGGTAGGGACGATCTTCAGTTTCAAATGTTTGAATGAAATGGAAAGAGAACAAATATGAAAACACTCAAACAAGATATAGAATATGCTCAAGGAGAAAAGATATTGTCTGAGATTCGATATTGATCAGCAACAAGGGCTTCTTCCCTCTTGCAAAGACTCCTCTTGATTCAGCAACAAGGGTTTCTTCTTCTTTGCAAATCGATCTTCCTTGAATCTCCTTCCTTGAATCTCCTTTGAGTTGATGTGGGAGATAATGCATGCAGCCTTGAACCTTGATTGCTTCTACACCTTCTTGGAGGTTGATGGCTTCAAAAACAAGCTTGAATCACCTTGGATGGATGAAGAACTCCAGCCCGAAGCACTATTCACGGAGGTGCTACAGTACCCATGAATCACCTCCTCTAGCCTCCCTTGATCTCTCTTGTTCCAATTGAAGCATTAAGGTTTCTAACCCCTCACGTGTTTGTTTTATACCATTTGAATGGTCTTTGGACACCCCCCAGACCAGATCCACAATTCATGGGGGATTGGGTGACTTTGGGGTTAAACAAATATAAGAAAAAGGGCTCTTCTCGAAGTGGAAAACAAAGTCAACATTTGTTGGCTCGGGACTGGCGGTCGACCTGTGGAAGCTGACGGTCGACCGCTACTGAGAAACCATATAGAGACTTGGTCCGTGGAAATTCCGGTCGACCGCTACTCAACTGGCAGTCGACTGCCACTGAGAGAGCTGCAGGCTGTGAGCTGCTGGCAGGGGCGGTCGATCGCCCCTGTGCTGGCGATCGACCGCCAACTGGGCAGACCCCCGGGTTTCTCGGTTCGGTCCGTTAACCCGTTAGCTCAATCGCTTAACTTCTTTAGCAGCCCGTTCCCATCTTTGGCATCAACCTTGACAGTCTTGAAGGTGTCAACTGAATCTTTGACCTTGGATTTTCTTGGCTATGCTTCATTGTACATCGACCTTGGTTATGTGAAGTGCCGAATGTGAAGTGTCGATGTTTGCTTGTAGAAGAGATTTGCATCCTTGCTTGGGCGCGATCAATGAGCTTTCATTCTTGCCATCGTCACTCAATTTCTTGTCCATTCATTGGCATATCTGTCATGAACAAACATCACGTATGTCAGTCATATGAGATTTGGCAAACATCAATGACTTATAGTGTTCAGCCATTATTAAAACCAAGAATATCAAATAACTTAAATGACCACAGGATGATGTCGATTGACTCAAATGACCACAGGGGCACAATATTCTCCCCCCTTTTGATGATGACAACATTGTGAGTCATTATGTGGCAGTAATATCTAAAATGGCAAAATGTATAACATATGCGACATGTGCAGCTCAAGATCCATGATAATTAATGCATGTGATTGCAGATATGAACACAAAGCATATGAATGATTGCGAATATGTATGCATGAACAATCAAAGCATATGAATGCTATGCAATTCTGCAAACCCCCATCAACACTCAAACACAAAGCTCACAAAGGTTTCTCCCCCTATGACAACCCTCGTTGATTGACAACGCACAACTCTTACAAAGGACTCACACAAAGAATTCTCCCCCTTTGACAACAGTAAAAAGGGAGGGATAAAGTAGAGAAGGCTACAAAAGTCGGAGAGACCAGAGCTGAATGGAAGTGAAGAGCAAGCCATTATATGCAAAACTGAACCAGACCGTGAGCAATATATATATGGTTCAAAGCTAATAAAATTCGAGATCAATAGTGGAGTTCGAAAAGTAGCTACATCCAATGTTTAATAGGAAGGAACCAAAAATACATATCATGACAGTGTTTAACCTTCCCTTGTCTTATATATCCATATTCAATAACTACAAAGGGAATACCACAAAAACTAGTATGGAGGCTAAACAAGCATGAGTAAAGCATGGAATGTTATGAGTGCAGGAAATTTGATTTTCAATATCTTTTGAATTTGAAGGCACATGACTCATATTTTACGAGCAATCAAGTCTAGTACATGCCTCCTAGCCGTAAGAATACACGTTGTTTAGACGCCAGTATCCCTAGGTATTTGGCAAGACTGACGGGTTTGCTTCAGAATGAACAGAGATAGTAAAATCACGTCAGGACATATCCAATCTCATTTCTTTGATGAGAAGATATATTTCTCAACAATTATGTCAGTGCTCTGCCTAGAGTCCAAAAAATAATTAAGATAGAGATAACAGGGACACATCATGACATATCATTTGTCACTTGATTTGATGACATGACATGTTTCTCCGTGCAACAATATCATTGCTCTGTCAAATGGATTTCCAAGAATTCCATCTCATCAAGATGTTTAAGAACAATACTAAGCCTGAGTGTATCACCGAGATGGTCATGAATTTTGAATTTTCAGATATCAAGATAGTCATTCAAAGCACAATATGCAATCTCTAGTTAAGGTCTATTAAAATCACAGAACATGGATGATTTCAGAACAAATATTTTAGAACTTCAAGAAAATCATTAAATCTGAATCATTTTCAATGGATGGACAATTATCAGGGCATATAATAGAAAGCTCTTACGCCGTAGTTCTATCGGTCTCATGATCTCAAATCGGACCGTAAGCCATTGAAGTTCAGATTGCAAGAGTTAAGAAAAATAACAAGACTCCCCCTAAGGATATGCAATGAATGCACTCAAGGAGTTATGTTTGCAAGTGAAAAGATAATTATCAAGGAGAGGTTGACTAGAATCATGTAGGGGTTGACATGATCAAACATGAAGTTGGTAGACAAGAAATGCATGACCCAGCACATGGTTGTACACTTATTAAATGCAACAGAATGAAGATGAAATAAATGCATGAATGCTGCAAAGAGACAACTCCCCCTTACTATATGGCATATATGCGACTGTGACGCATGGTACTTGGCGGAGGTGAAACTTCACGCATATTGAGTGCTTCTAGACAAGCATAGCCTGCCTTTTCATACATCAACATTTAATATACCATGGCCATGCAAGAATGATGCTACACAAACCATGCAATGCATCGTGAACATGAATTCAATTCATTATTATGCATCATGACTACATGAAATGCCACACCATATGCAAAAAGACATATTTATATATAAACAATGCATGGAACACCAATATGCAAAAACACACACTAAATTGAACAAGATCATCATTTCAATTTTTATTGGCCTGAGGTCAGCAAAGACCAAGCTCCCTTCTGAGTGTTGAAAATCTGTCATTACACAAGGGCTTGGTGAAAATATCAACAATTTGATTTAGAGTATCAACAAAATGCAGGTCAAAATTTTTCTTAACGACCTCATCTCTAATGAAGTGATGCCTAATCTCAATATGCTTAGTCCTAGAGTGCTGGACTGGATTTTTTACAAGGTTGATAGCACTAGTGTTATTACACAAAATCGGGACACAACCAAGATCCACTAAGTAGTCTTGGAGTTGGTGTTTAATCCACAACACTTGGGTGCCACAGCTCCCCGCTGCAACATATTCTGCCTCTGCGGTTGAGAGGGCAACCGAGTGTTGTTTCTTGGAGGCCCAAGAAACTAAACACCCACCCAGAAACTGGTAGTAGCTACTAGTACTTTTGTGATCCAGCTTGCATCCAGCATAGTCCGCATCAGAATAAGATATAAGAGATAAATCGCATGATGACGGGTACCACAATCCCAAATCTTGAGTGCCGGCAAGATATCTAAGGATACATTTGACGGCAGTCAAGTGGGATTCTCTAGGACTAGCTTGAAATCTAGCACAAAGGCATACACTAAACTGGATATCTGGTCGGGATGCAGTTAAGTAAAGCAAAGAGCCGATCATACCTCTATAGATCTTTACATCCACTAATTTACCATTTTCATCCAAATCCAGTGATGTTGTGGTGCTCATAGGAGTTACAATTATTTTGCTGTTTGTCATGTCAAATCTTTTCAGTAGCTCCTTGATATATTTGGCTTGACTTATGAAGCACCCATCTTCTCCTTCGTTGACCTGCAAATCGAGAAAGAATTAGAGTTCTCCCATTATGCTCATCTCAAATTCGTTAGTCATGAGGTTAGCAAATTCCTCACATATTTCAGATTTAGTAGAACCAAACACAATATCATCAACATAAATTTGAACAATCAAAATATTCTTACCTTGCTTCTTGGTGAAAAGTGTTTGATCTACCTTACCTCGTGTGTACCCTTTCTCAATGAGGAATGAACTTAGTCTCTCATACCAAGCTCTTGGTGCTTGCTTAAGTCCGTAAAGCGCCCTGTCTAGCTTGTATACAAAATCTGCATGGTTAGTGTTCTCAAAGCCAGGGGACTGCTCAACATAGACTTCTTCTTTGATCAAGCTATTCAAGAAAGTACTTTTTTACATCCATTTGATATAGCTTTATTCTAAGGGAGCATGCAAAGGTAAGTAAAATTCTGATGGCTTCGAGTCTAGCAACTGGGGCATAAGATTCATCAAATTCTACCCCAAACTCTTGATTATACCCTTGAGCCACCAATCTAGCCTTATTTCTTATTATCTTGCCATCCTCACTGAGTTTATTCCTAAAGACCAATTTAGTGCCTATGACAGATTGTGATGAAGGTCTAGGAACAAGATGCGAAACTATGTTTCTCTCAAACTGGTTTAACTCATCTTGCATTGAATTTATCTAGTTTTCATCCTTTAATGCCTGCCTCATCAACATTCTTGGGTTCAATCTGGGTGACAAGAGTAAGTTGATCTAATTCTTCCACAATTCTAAAATGTGACCTTGTTCTAGGTGGGTCATTCAAGCTACCAATGACATTTTCCAAAGGATGATCCTTAAGAATTCTAATGTTTGTAGAATCATTACCTTCTCCTGGAGTTTGATCCCTTGCATTGCTTGATTCAGCTAGGTCACCATCTTCTCTAGTTTCTTCTTGTGGAGGATCATTCTTTTCCTTCATGCTTAGGAATTCCCCATCTTCATCATTTTTCCTGCAAGAGTTATCATTGTTAGAATCATCATGATATTCATCAAAGGAAACATGGGGTGATTCTTCCACAGTTTGACTCTTGACATTATAAATTATATAAGCCCCAGATCTATCAGAATATCTAAGAAATATACCTTCATCGCTCTTGGGCTCGAATTTATCTAAATCTCTTTTGTCATTATTGTGGATGAAGCATTTTGACCCAAATACTTTCATATGTGTGAGAGAAGGTTTTTTACCTTTCAACAACTCATAAGGAGTCTTTTTGGTGTGTGGCCTTACCATAGAGCGGTTGATAATGTAACATGCCGAGTTTACCGTTTCAGCAAAAAATTTCCTTGGGAGTTACCGTTCGGCAAGCATTGTTCTTGCCATCTCTATGAGTGTTCGATTCCTTCTTTCAACTACACCATTTTGCTCCAGGGTTCTTGGTGATGAAAACCGATGTGAAATGCCTTCAGCCCTGCAAAGATTATAGAAGTCAGCATTTTCAAATTCACCACCATGATCAGATTGAATATTGGATATTTTGAACTCACCGTCTTGCTTTATTTTCATATAGAGTGCCTGAAACTCATCAAAAGTATCATTTTTATGTGTGAGAAAGAAAACCCATGTGAACCTAGAGTAATCATCCACCAAGACATATCCATATGTTCTTCCACTTAAACTAACAGTTCTGGTTGGACCAAACAAATCCATATGAATCAGCTCAAGTGGCTTAGATGACATGTTAGCAGATCTAGCCTTGAAGGATTTCTTGTTTGTTTACCTAGGGCACATGCATCACACAATTTATTTTCTTGTTTAAAAGAAAGTTCAGGCAACCCACTCACCATTGAATGCTTTAACAGTTTATGTAAGACATTGTAGCTAGCATGACCTAGTCTACGATTCCATAACCATGCAAGTTCAGATTTTGGTGCAGCAAGATAAAGATTTATGTGAGCAGGATCATCTAAGTCAATCATGTAAACATTACTCACTCTTTTTCCAGAAAATTTTACCTTGTCAGATTTTGGTTCAAGGATTCTACATTCATGAGAGTCAAACAACAATTTGTGACCCTTATCACAGAGTTGACTTATGCTAAGCAAGTTGTATTTCAAGCCTTCAACTAGCAGCACGTTACAGATGGAGTTGGAGAGGTTCTTACCTACATTACCTGTTCCAATAATTTTTCCTTTATTGTTCCCTCCAAATGTGACGTATCCTCCTTCCTTTTCCTCCAAGAGACAAAATTTTATTTTGTCTCCAGTCATGTGTCTTGAACAGCCGCTATCAAGGTACCACCTGTTATGCATGGCTGCAAAACACTCCTGCATAAGAAATTAAGCAATTGTGTTTGGAACCCAACCAAATTTGGGTTCCATCAAACTCTTTAGATTTTTAAAATATGAAACCATTTCTTTTGGAATCCAAACCTTCCTAACATTCACGTTTTGTTTGCTTAGAGTAGGGATTTGATTTTTCTTTTCAGCTTTGACATTCACTTTTTGTTTAGAAGCTCTTTGTTAAATTTTGTGGAAATTTGAGGAAGTTTGCTTCTTAAACCATTGAGGCCGTTGGTTGGTTTTGGGTTGAAATTGATTATTTTGCCACATAGGGGATTGAGACTTATAAGATTGGTGAACACATGAATCATAATTTTCCCAAAAGTAGGGTGGTGTTGGCCTATATGAATGTGCAATCTAGTTATGGTGATATCTGGAAGATTGAGCATGCAATGGCCAAGGAAGTGTTGACCTGTGCTGCAGGGAAGGTCGACCTTTCTTAGGCTTTTGGACAGATTTTTTGAGAATTCCAATGAATGCCTCTTCAATCTTTTCTTTACCTTTCTCCTTTTATTTTTGCTGGTTTTGTGTGGGAGTTGTGTTTGAGGTGGAAGCTTCGAAACATGAAACAAATGTGACAGTTTTTAACCCAATTGGCTATTTGTTTGTAGGTTCAAAACCCAACCCTTCCTTGTTGAAGTTCATTCTAGTACCTAGCAATACATCTAGGTTTTCTTTTCCATCCACAAATTTTTCTAAAGATTGTTGTTTGTCCTTCAACTCTTTTCGTAGGTTTTCAATGTTTTGCAAGAGTTGAATATTGACTTGTTTGACAGCTTCATACTTCTCATTGCTTAATTTGCTATCCTTTTCATAACTTTGCATTTTGAGCTTCATGTTGTCAATCTCATTTCTCAAATCTTCATTTTCAGTTTCCAAGTCAGCCATTTCTTTTCTTCCTTCCTCCAAGTTCTCAATCATTTTCTTAAGATCTTCAATTTCAGTTTCAAGTAAAGTATTCTTATCATTCATATCATGATCATGCACAAAGAAGTTAATTTTCTTTTTCAATGATTTATTCTCCTTTTTGTACATGTCATATTTTTCCATGAGCTGTATATATGCTTCCTCCCAATCATCAAGTGTGTAATTTTTAAATGGAGAGTTTACCTCATTTTCTTCATCACCTCTGGCCATGAGACAAAATCTTCTTTTTCCTTGTCCGAGGAGCTAGTTCCACTATCACTTTCTTCCTCGTCACTCCAGGTGGACACCATGGCCTTGTTCTTCTTCTTGCCCTTCCATTTGTCAGCCTTTTTGAATCTGTCAGGACAATCAGTCTTGAAATGCCCTAGTTTATTGCAAGAATAACAAATGATTTTGTCAGATTTCTTAAAGTTTTCAGAATTAGATTTGAAACCATTTCTTTCCTTTGACATTCCTCTCATGAAGCTCTTACCTTCCTTTCTCAGAAATTTTCTGAACTTACGTGTGAGCATGGCTACGTCATCCTCATCTCGCTCACTTTCCGAATCCTCACCTTCATCAGAAGTGCCTTGACCGCTGGATCCTGCTTTAAGAGCTAGGGGCTTTTTCTTAGGCACCTCAGCCTCTTTGTGCTTAAGGTTGATCTCATAGGTCATCAATGACCCAATGAGTTCATCTACCTTGGCAGTTGCGAGATCTCTCGATTCTTCAACCACGGTAGCCTTTGTGTGCCATGCGGGAGTCAATGATATGAGAATCTTTCTTACAATTTCCTATTCTGGATATTTCTTTCCCAAATCAGTCAGACTATTAGTAAGCACAATTAACCGAGCATACATATTTTGAATTGACTCATCAGGCTTCAAGCATAACATTTCATATTCAGAAACTAAAATATTCACTTTTGTTTCTCGTACCTGAGAGGTTCCGTCGTAAATTACCCCTAACTTGTCCCACATTTGTTTTACCATTACGCAGGTAGCCACTCTTGAGAATTCTACTAGATGGAGTGAGCACTGCATGATGTGTTTGGCACTCCAGTTGACAGTGGATTGTCTTATTTGTTCTTTGGGCCACAAATTCTCATTATCCGTAAGCTCATACGGACCTTTATTGATCACTCGCCAAAGTTCATAGTCTTGGGCGCGAATGAACACCTGCATGCAATGTTTCCAATAAGGATAATTAGTTCCAGTAAAGTAAGGAGGCCTATTCACATAATGTCCTTCAGGTAAGAAACCTTTGGACGCTAATCCACCATTTCCCTCAAGGTCCTTGGACCCCATAATGAGAGATTAGGCTCTGATACCACTTGTTGAGTAGTGGATAGCGGATCTAGAGGGGAGGGGTGAAAGATCTGCCCCTCTTTTCGTAATGCAACCCTCTTTAAAGCTAGATAAAGATAATAGCAGCGGAATATAACTAGTTTAACGAAGGACACAACGATTTGCTTAGCAAGATGATTACTAATATATCGATTTGAACCTAAGCATGCATCTAGAACGAAACAATCACACAAACAAACCACAACACACGAGATTTTAAGTTGATTCGGACTGAATCCCCAGTCCTACATCCACCCCTCACCAAATCCGGTGAGGCTCCACTAGTGCCACGCACTGAACCGCAAATCGGAAAGACCTCCGATTGCCTTCCTACTAGCCACAGGTAGGGACGTCAACACCGCATATTGGACAACATCCGATTACATTCCTACTAATCACTCGTAGGGACGATCTTCAGTTTCAAATGTTTGAATGAAATGGAAAGAGAACAAATATGAAAACACTCAAACAAGATATAGAATATGCTCAAGGAGAAAAGATCTTGTCTGAGATTCGATATTGATCAGCAACAAGGGCTTCTTCTCTCTTGCAAAGACTCCTCTTGATTCAGCAACAAGGGTTTCTTCTTCTTTGTAAATCGATCTTCCTTGAATCTCCTTCTTTGAATCTCCTTTGAGTTGATGTGGGAGATAATGCATGCAGCCTTGAACCTTGATTGCTTCTACACCTTCTTGGAGGTTGATGGCTTCAAAAATAAGTTAGAATCACCTTGGATGGATGAAGAACTCCAGCTCGAAGCACTGTTCACGGAGGTGCTACAGTACCCATGAATCACATCCTCTAGCCTCCCTTGATCTCTCTTGTTCCAATTGAAGCATTAGGGTTTCTATCCCATCATGTGTTTGTTTTATATCATTTGAATGGTCCTTGGACATCCCCCAGACCAGATCCACAATTCATGGGGGATTAGGTGACTTTGGGGTTAAACAAATATAAGAAAAAGGGCTCTTCTCGAAGTGGAAAACAAAGTCAACATTTGTTGGCTCGGGGCTGGCGGTCGACCTGTGGAAGCTGGCGATCGACCGCTACTGAGAAACCCTGTAGAGACTTGGTCCATGGAAATTCCGGTCGACTACTACTGAGCTAGCGGTCGACCGCCACTGAGAGAGCTGCAGGCTGTGAGCTGCTGGCAGGGGCGGTCGACCGCCCCTGGGCTGGCGATCGACCGCCAGCTGGGCAGACCCCCGGGTTTCCCGGTTCGGTCCGTTAGCCCGTTAGCTCAATCGCTTAACTTCTTTAGCAGCCCGTTCTCATCTTTGGCATCAACCTTGACAGTCTTGAAGGTGTCAACTGAATCTTTGACCTTGGGTTTTCTTGGCTATGCTTCATTGTACATCGACCTTGGTTATGTGAAGTGCTGAATGTGAAGTGTCGACATTTGCTTGTAGAAGAGATTTGCATCCTTGCTTGGGCGCGATCAATGAGCTTTCATTCTTGCCATCGTCACTCAATTTTTTGTCCATTCATTGGCATATCTGTCATGAACAAACATCACGTATGTCAGTCATATGAGATTTGGCAAACATCAATGCCTTATAGTGTTCAGCCATTATCAAAACAAAGAATATCAAATAACTCAAATGACCACAGGATGATGTCGATTGACTCAAATGACCGCAGGGACACAACAAATCTCTTATCCAAGAGAAATGAAGTGCAATCAACCATTGCTGAGGAAAAACCTTGAGAGGATCACGAGACGTGAGTTCTCAAAATGACATGATGCATGCTGGGCTAAAATAAAGAAATCATCAAAACGAATGCAAAGAAAGAATAAAATATAAAGTACTCAACGATATTATTGCTAGACTGAGCCAAATGGGGTCAAGAGTCTTCTTGCAACTACGGCGTGCGAGACAGAGTCCATCTTCCCCCACCCGACTCAACCAAGCGGCTTATCCAATGATTAACCGTATGTTCTTAGATCATCATCATTTTTGTTAAAGGGGAACATCAGATCCTAGAAGACACGGACAACTAGCCGATCCTTGAGAGGCTATAATAATGTAGATACCATATAGCAATGCAACACATGGGCCTAAACCATATGGTTTACATACATATATTCAACCCAATTATATGCCACCCAAACCCAATCCATGTTCACGTATATAAAGCTTAAAGCACCCATATATATATGAGCTGGGATAGAGAGCCATACCTGACTTACCTGCCAAGCGAGATGGCATTTTTTTTGACTTTTTTTTTGGATTTTCATGGATTTTCATATAAGACAACCAAGTATGAAGATGAACTAAACACAATATAACATAACAAATATGAACAAAGCATAACATGACAAAGATGAACAAAACGTAACAATCATAACAACATATCATGACATCATGATCGAAACACCATGAGAGCAAAGAATATGCGTGCGCAGGACTAAAGACACGGTGGGACAAGACAACACCACAACACGGTGGGACATCACACGTGGTGGGACAAGGACATGATGGGACAAAGACATGTGCGACGACAACACCTTGGGGGCAAAAGACACGGACAACATATGCGTGGGATGACAACAACAACACATGGCATGGTGACACAGTGGGACGAAAACATGATAGACACGGAGGGACAAAACAACACGTGCGACAAGGACACGAAGGGACATAGACATGCGACACAAACACGGCGGGACAAAAGACACGACAAATATGCTCTTCAATCAAAATCCAAGATTAGATGAAGTAGAACCACCTGATTCATAATCGTGAGGCAAAGCCCTCTCATGGAGACATGAATATGAAGCGAGCAAAAGCTGAGAAGGACACAATCTTCAAAATAGATCGAGAGAGTGGATTGAAGAAGAGACATATAAGAAAACAAGATATGAACAGGAACCGAATAGAGCAAATGATAAGGAGCAAGGAAAGCTTGAGTACATGCAACCTGCACACATAACAAACAGATCATATCCGTTCTCAAAACAAATAGAAAATGAAAAATACATGAAGAAGAGAACCAAAGACACATATTTTTGGATTTTTGCAATTTTTGATTTTTTGGATTTTCAACAATATTTGATTTTTGTTGGATTTTGACATATTTGATTTTTTTGGAATTCTTGACATATTTGATTTTTTTATTTTTGACATATTTGATTTTTTTGGAATTTTTGACATATTTGATTTTTTTAGATTTTGACAATATCTAATGCTTTTTGTTTTTCAGCAATATTTGATTTTGTTAGATTTTAACAATATTTGATTTTTTTGGATTTTTGATAGAGCAATCTGTAGCACGTAAAGGCGGGTTCCAACCACTGGCTAGGGATCGTCATCCCTCCCCCTCTCATTAAAGATTTCCCTTGGGCAGTGCGTGCATTTGAGGGTGACTCACCACAACCAACCGCCTCTAACGAACGGTGCCCCTACTAAGGCCATACTTGCGATTCAACCCAGCCTAAGAGGGAAAAACAGAAGAAAAGTTGGAGATAAGCTTTATGCAAGATGGGAGACATCAAGACTCGAATTCCTTCCAGAGCACTACCCCTCAAAGATATAGTCTATTACGTCGGGGCTTTGTGTCTTTGATTTTGAGACCCATATTTATCAGGCACGCATGCGACCGGGCTCAAGACGTCCCGCAGGGAACTGTACTTCCACTCTTGCCATGCCTTTATTTCATAGTTTTACTTTTTGATTGAATTTGAGAGCCCTTATTGGCTAGATTTAGCATGAAAGGGTCAAGACTGCCCCTATTTGAGACCTCTCTCGTATTAGGGAGCACCTAGGTTGGTCATCTCATCCATCAATCTCTTACCCCTGTACTCGGCCGAGCAGACAAAAGAAAAGACCTTCGTGCATACCCATGGTATGGCCAAAGCAGCAACGGTGTTGCTCAAAAGAAAATCAACCATGGCTCGCCATGTAATGTGTGAAAAACCCATGTTTAAGGTCACCCTCAACGATCGGGGAAAGAAACTAGACTCCGAGCACGAAGCTATCACCAACCTAAGATGCTGTAGAAGTGAACTCATTTTGACTAAATTTGACTAAATTGAACTAAAACCACTCAAATGTGTTGAGGAAACAACATTATAACAATGCGCAGAAGTTAATAATGGAAATGACAGAAATGATAGCCCCGTCCTTCCGCAAAATAAAGATACCTTTGTAAATCCATGGAGTGAAAATAGCATCCTGAAGCGTTCTTGATCATCAAGCTTTGAGTAGCACGAGCTTTGTATTCCTTTCTTGATAGGAAAAAATGACGAGGATAACAAGGCTTGAAGATTCCACGACACGGAGGAGCGGCAGACACCAAACTGGACGAAGAAGGATAAAAAGGAAGAGAGACGAGGGCTAGAACTCTCTCGCTAAGGCACACAGACCCTGATAATAAGAAACCAGATACAGAATAAACAGAGATCAACTGAGATCAAGGTAGGCTAAAGCCTCAAAAATAGCAGGAAAAAGGGCAAGAACCCCGAAAGGGTGAGGAAGAAAGAATATAAAAACAATGAGAAGATTACTGCAGGGGTGAAGAAGAAAAGGAGGGATCATCCGACATGGTCGGAGAAGGAGAATGGTAATCATCCGACAGGGTCGGAGAGAGATAATGGTAGTCATCCGACAGGGTTGGATAAGAAGCAAAGGCAACACCCGGAAGTCCCGGGGATGAAGAATCAGAGGACGTCCTGAAATCAAGATGAAAAGATACCATAGGTCGAGGCCTAGAATTGTAAGAGGGGGGAGAATCTGGAGACTTCGGATGGGAAGGAGCGGAATGGGGGTTTGTGGATCTGGGAGGAGAGGCGAAAATCATGGAAATAAGATTAGGAGGAAGAAAGTACACCACCCAAGGGTGAGAACTAAGTAGAAGAAAGGATGATTGAGAGGAATAAGAAGAAGAAGTGTTCCCCTGAGTGCACAATAATCGGCCCCGGAACTTGCGTTGCTGCCTCTTCTTAGCAGATATTTCTTTAACACGGACCTGCCTAGAACGGGCTCGGACCTTCGGGCTTCTTGGCTTGCAATGTCTTCTCAAATAATGAGCCCATCTAGCAGACGGCCTGGCTCAGTTATGAACATGCAGCTTCGCTGTGGCGGTTGCC
Organism: Amorphophallus konjac; assembly: GCA_022559845.1. Taxonomy (NCBI): domain Eukaryota; kingdom Viridiplantae; phylum Streptophyta; class Magnoliopsida; order Alismatales; family Araceae; genus Amorphophallus; species Amorphophallus konjac. Next base: position 171,163,960 of record CM040119.1, on the reverse strand, counting down.
CCTAGACACCCGGTGCTAACAATATGTGGACATTCTCAGACAGATAACTCCTAAAAATACTGAATATCATGGAACCACGGAGTCTTGTCACTCGGCACAAGGACATGGAGATTCGACAGCTCTACTTGATAGTCAGCCATGAAGCACAACTCCCTTGACAAAAGAGCAGGATGAAATTGAGGGAGAGTAACACGCGGCGTTGACGCGACTGGCTTGATAAACCGAGAGATATTACATAGAATGTGTAGAATGCCCTTCGAAAGTGCAGAGGATACGACCAATTGCCCCTTGAACATAGAGTGCATAATCTACTGGGCGGCCGTATGAGTGAGCACAATGCGGGTGGAGAACCCTCCTTGGCCATTGAACTGAACAACAATGGAGCGAGAAGTGATAACAACATCAATGGTGAACTCCCCGGCGAGCAAAGAGATTGCCACCGGTCTCGCTCTAGAGGAAACTGGCATCAACTTAAGGGAACTCTTCTTGACAACCGTCTTCGGGAGTGTAGGCACATCATCCCCAAAATAGCCGGTGATTAGGATATGGATCGGCATCCGGTAAATAAGATATTGAAGCTCGAAATGTAGAACCGGCATCGAATTGTCCTGACTCGGCTCATCGTCTCCCTGGGGACCAGACCCGAGGGGCACCAAAGGCACCGCACACCCGCTCCGTGGGATGGAAGTGGATGAAGAAGAAATGGGGGTAATAGGTTTGGAAGGTGGAGGTGGTGGAGTGATATCAAGTGGAGGCAAAGGCGATATGGCAATGATAGGCTCAAGCGAAGGTAAGGGCAAAGGTGGAGGTGTAGGCGGGGGTAAAGGTAAAGGCAAAGGTGTGGCTTGCTCATGCTCGGGCGACAAGGGAAATGGAGGAAGAGGCAAAGACGGTGGAGATGGAGGTGGTGATGCGGATGATGGTGATAACGAAGATGGAGAGGGTGGAGGGGGAGGTCATTGTGCCCAGTGTCGACGTATCGGCACGAGGCGCTAAGCGGCATTGAGAGCAAAAGTAGTGGTGGTAATGTGAGTAGAAGAAATGGAGGAAGTGGTGGAGGTACCATCCTAAGCAAAGGCTTGGGTTTGTGGGGATTGTGAAGATGGGGTAGGAGATGGCAAAGGTAATGGGGTAGGTACGAGAGTGGACGGCGGAGCGAGCATAGTGCCAAATGAAGAATCACAGGGGTGCCCCTGGTCTTGTAGCGATGGAGACGGCTACCTGGGTGGCACTTGCTGCTGTTGCTTGCTGCGGAGATGTAGAATGACCTTGTGAATGTCGGACCAATAAATCATCTTCTGATCTTCCAGACCATGAACATACTCCCAGAATTCGGGGCAGTCCTCGACCAAATGCCCCTACTGGTGATGATAATCACAAAAGTGAAGCATATTCCAGACCGCGGGTCAACAAGGCACAACCGGAGGGAGCGACAACGCGTGAGTGGCTATCAAAGCCCTAAAGATGTCGGTAAAACACTCCGGCAATGGAGAGTGATGAGCCTTCTTCGGGCAAGGTGGATGTCGAGCGGAAGGTTGTGGAGGTTGTGTAGGTAAGGATGTATGGCTAGTGGAAGGACTTGGCAATGGCATATGCGGAGTGGGATGGGGAGGTATGTAGACAACATCCAGTTGCTCGGGGTGTGGAATTCCCTTGACCGGAGGTGAAGGTGGAGACATATGTGGATATGCAAGAGCGGAAGGCTGACTCGCAGATGGTGGACTCATGGAGGGTTGATATATGGAGGTGTAGGAATTTGTGGAGGGTTGATATGTGGGAGCGGAAGGCTGACTCATGAAGGGATATGCGGTGGAAGGCCGACTCAAGGAGGAAATAAGCGGTGGATGTGGATGGTAGAGTGTATGCGGACGTGGAGGGTGGAGAGGACTCAGGGTCAAGGGAACCATGGAGATGTTGACGGATGAAGCGGGCTCGGTTATAAAGCTGTTGCCAGGAAGTAATGTCATTCATTGCTAAGATAAACCGATACTCGGGTGTCACATTGGAAATTAGCATCTTGATTTGCTCCTGCTCCGGAATATGCCCCGAGACTTGCTCGGCGAGGCGACGCTAGCAGTTTGCGAAGGCCGAGAATTCCTCGTCGGGCTTCATCTTCTCATGGGCCAAATCTATAACAGAAAACCTAGGCCAAACCTGGTCTTGATATTGCTGAAGAAATTTCTCTTTAACCACTTGAAAATTCACAACTTGGTCTTGCGATAAAGAGAAGAACCAATCTCGAGCCGGGCCTTCTAATGACAGACCAAATAGATAAGCCATCAAGCGTTGTTCATGTCAAAACTGGGTCGACTCATAAACGAACTCCTTAATGTGAACATACGGGTCACCGACTCCACCATAATGGCGATACGCGGGGATTTGGGAAGGAGGTGGAAGCTGAACATTTTGAAATGCGAATGGAATACTCAAGGAGGGTTTAGGATTGAAGCGACGTTGTAGTTCATCAAGCTGTCATTGGGATCAAGAGATCATCTCTGGGGTAGGGAGATATCGAGAATGATGCGGGCCAGCTTGAGCAAGAGGTTGTAAACTCAGACCAGGAGCAAGATAATGGGCCGAATAAAAAGATCCGGGCTGAGAAGAAGAGGGGCCCATTCTAGGAGCGGAAGGATATGCGGGTCGAGAAGAAACATGAACATTGGGACCCATTGGGCCAGTAATAACATGGGTAGACGGAGGAGGGGGGGCATTAAAAGAATGAGGCCCATCAATGTAATTTTCCTATTTCTTGAGTCTAGTAGAATGAAAGATGATGGAAATTGAATTAGTGGTTGTACTTGAGTTAGTAATGAAATAAAGTTGTAGTTTTGAATATATATTGTGCAATTGCATTTGTGTGTGTGATTGTATTGCGCTCTGATCGTTCTTGCTTGCAAGAGGCTTACCATGCCAGCTGTTCGCGCTCCCCGAGCGAGTCTTCCGCTGTAATAAAGGCTCGGGGCGTGACAAGGGGGGCCATTAAAAGAATGAGGCCCATTAAAAGAATGAGGCCCATTAGAAGAATAAGGGCCATTAAGGGAAAAGGCCCATTAAGAAAATGGGGCCCATCAAGGGAAGGAGGCCCATTAAGGTGATTTGCAATGAGTTTTTGGGCATCCATCGGGTCCATTTGGCGAACAAGGGCGGAAACATGGGCCATAAGATTGACTTGTCCCTCGGATGGGTCTGGGGGGGCACGGGAAGATCGGCCCACGTGGGAAGAGGACTCCACAGGGGAATAAGAAGAAAATTGGGATGAAGAAGTGTAGCAACCCAGATAAATTATAGGAATGAAAATTTCCTAAATAAATAAAAGACAAGGGCCAAATCAAACAAATAATAAAAGCCCAATTGTAAAAGCCTTTTACCAACCTCTTATGGGCCTTAGTTAAAAAGGGGCCTCATAGGAAGGATTTAAAAGGATATAAAGTGGGCCTTTAATTCATACCCTCCTCACGTATAATGAATACCCAAGCCCATTAGACGCTCGAAGCCTGCATGGGTATAGGACTATAGGGTTTTATTCTAAAATAGGAAGGGTGGTTGCAGATATAGCAGCAAGGGGTTTGCATGTGAAAGTTTATACCTATTAGGATTGCTACATGGGAAGGCTAATTCCATTAGGAAACCTAAACCCATAACCCTATAAATAAAGCCTCCATCGAACAAGCAAAGGCTAATGCTGTTGCTTTGGAAGGAGTTTTGCTTCCCTCGCGTCGACGTCGTCTTCCTCCTACTGCGGTAATTGCTACCATAGCTACTGCTGCATCTTCCTATTGCTGCTGCCATATTACGACGTGAAGGCACTATTCCTTCACCTTTCTCCTTCCACGGCAACTACTGTTGGACGTGCGTGAAGAGGAAGCGGGTGCTTCTGCTTCTTCGTACTGCTTCCGAGGAAGCTTCATCTTCTTCTTCCTAATCGAGTTGCTGCTGCCTTATTACTTCATCCATCGTACGTGAAGAGGTGGGGCTGTGGTCTTCTTCCTCTTTCCTCCTCCATTCGAGTGCCGTTGCAGCTACAGTTAGAGTTGCTGCTTATCACCTTTCTTATTTCTTCTCTGTTCATCATCCAGAACAACCCAAAGAGGTAGGTGTTTTCAGGTTACGAAGCCCAACCTGTTAATCACAGTAATTTCATGCATATAGGTCATATAGCATGATGCCATGATTTCTATTTCAGTGTCTATAGTTTTTACTGTGTTTTAGTAAATAGCGACCCTGGCAAGGGCGCTTATTCAATGAACGCCCGCATGAACTGTCACTAATTCTTCTAAAATAGCGACAGTGATCAGGGCGCAAGTTAATGAACGACCCTTTGTCAATCCGCTATTTCTTTTAAGCATTTAATAAATAGCACCTACTTTAAAATTAATATCTACAAAACCTAATGTTAAAAATATTGCATGAGCATGTTTCTGTAACATATATATTTTTCTCTACCTATTCATGTCTTTACTTCCCTGATTTGATAAACTGAAAATACCATGTGTCTATGATTGTACCTGGCCGATGCGTAGCATCAAATAAAATATGGGCGACCGTCACAAAGTCGCTATTTAAATGATAAGTGCCCCTTTACGGTGGTGCTATATTGTAGAAAAATTTGGTAAATAGAATTTATATTAAAAATCATGTATATGCGACCCAAATAATGCCGCTATTTAAATAATGAACGCCATCTCATACAGTCGCAAATTTTGAAATTATAAATGTTAATTCTGAACAATCCTAGAATTAGCGCCTTTATACACTATCGTTAATTCTATTATTATCTTGGAAATTCTGTTATAATTTAGGATTGAACGACCTTTCAGAAGGTCGCTATTTCATTAAATAGTGACTTCTGTACAACCATAGATTTCCTGTCTCACTATTTTATCACATTTTCTGGTCCATATCGCGGGTCTATTGACACTCTCATCTCACATCTGTAGATGGGGTTTCTATTTTTGATTATATCAATTACACACTAATTCTCGGTGATGTTTGAACCCTCCCCGGGATATTCCTTACTTCGGACTGGTGATTTCATCATAGAGACCTCCATAAGTCTACGCTAGCCTTGGATTCCCTCAAGACAGTCGAGCAGGTTGTACTCTAAAAACCCATGACACAGTGTCTTGTCACGTCACTCTAAAGAAACGTGATGCCTTAGACCCCTTAGAGCGCTATTTCTAGCCTCTTTGAGAAGTCTGTTCTATGTCAGTAGTTGGCGACACTGACTTGGGCGCCAGAAGGAATTGACGACTAGTCCAGTGCTGTTATTTCTCTGATATAGCGACCTGAGCCTGGGTGCTATTTCATCGAGCCTGTACTGTTCACAGGAATGGGCGACCACGCGTATGGGAGCTATTTCTGTAATTTGTGGAGACTGTGTAGGCGCCATTTACCCAGTTTCATGTCATGTCTTAGTTTTCGTGATGTTTAATGATATGTTCTACTTGTTCAAAGTTCTATCTTTGAACTCCTTCATTCGTGAAATCTACCTTATCATCCTACAATTGTTATTCCTTTGGAACTCTATATTGGCTATAACTATAGTGGATGTCTGAAATATACATGACCCAATGCCTGCGCATATAGGGCCTGATCTGGTCCTGGGAGGAGCACCCGAAAGTACTTGTGTCTATGGGAGTTGATTGATCATGGTGTGGCATTGCACCAAAGTGCATGACTAGCTTGATTTATGGCATTCCACGACTCATACTTGACTTGACATTGTTGACACCCGTTTTATGCCGATAAGCTGAGTCGTTTCTCTTACTCCCATTAGTCATTGGGCCATTTTTTGTGGCACGTCCTGGGCCCATTTTATGGGTAGCCTCCCTCCTTGTTAAAGTCCGTATCAATTCAGGGCTTATTGGACCTTGGCTTTGATTAATTGAACGGGTTTTTATGAAAGATAAGTATCCAAGAGCATGAACGGTCCAATATCAGCCGTTCAGGACTGGGGCAGTTGAACCCACACCGTTCATACATTTTGGCTAATTTCTAAGGATTTTTTGAATATTCACCGACAGGCTTTTGTGCGGCCCTATTAGGCCCGTTCAAACAAACGGACGGGCGAATTCAAACCGCCTACATCTCAGAGTCCTACGCGTGCCATTTTCTCAGATAATTATCCAATTATTTGAATTATCACCGACAGGGTTAGGACGGCGATGGGTGGCCGCTCTACAATTGCACGGGCTTATTAGAACCGTTCATCTTTCAGTGTCCAATGGCGAACGTTTCGGTCAGTTCGTGTAGCAACCCAGATAAAAATAAGATTTTTTCAAATTAAAAATAAAAGATAAATGAATAGATGACAAAGAGCCTAAATGAGTAAATCATTAAAGGAAAAATAATGCCCTTTATAAAGGCGCTGATTCAAAAGGAAACGCCTCTGTCTAAGGCGTTAATTTAAAAAGGACGCCTAGACAATAGGGCGTCAAATTTCAAACGATGAAAGATAAAATTTAGGAAAGGAAATGAAACGCCCTCTACTTGGGCGCGTTTTACATAAGTAACGACGCTAGACAAGGCGTCAATTTAAATTCGACCCCTTCGCTTAAGACGTTAATTCAGTTCGAGTTTCGTTCGACCCAGGAGTCTATCCAGAGCAAGTTATGGATAACTACGTCGAGGGTAGAATATAGTAAGGACTCTATCAAGGGAATACTACCCTTAATCAAATTCTAACTCTATTAGGATGCCCAAAATCCTATAAATAACCCTGTCCGATTAAACCCTAAAGCTGTTGCTGCTGCGTGAAGAACAGGTGGTTCTTCGTACCGTTTTCTTCCTCTGTCCATAATTCTTAGTCATGAAGGATACTAATATTCTTCATGTGTTCTGTAGGTTGACGTGCTGAAGAACAAAGGGTCTTCATCATCGTCTACATCTTCTTCAAACTACCGAATTGTCGGAGGAGTTTTTCCTTATCATCTTCCTCTGCTTCCGGAAGATCAGAGCATCGTTATTATTGAACCTTCATCCGTTCGTCGGTCAAAATCTTCATAAAGGTAGGTTTTCTCAAGATCGTAGCCCAAACTAGCTTAATATCTTAAATAATATCATCGGTCGTGCATGCATATAGTTCTTTTGTGTTTTCAAGATGTTTTCTATGTAATTGCAAAAAGGAAACGCCCTTGACCAGGGCGCTAGTTTGAAGAAACGAGCCACACTAGGGCGCTAATTATTGTTTGACGCCCTTCACAGGAGTCGTCAATTTCACATAATTAATACCCATGTTTAATATTTAATATCGATGTAACCATGATTAAAATATATTGCATGAGTTTACATGTGGAATCCTGTTATTTTTCCTGTCCCTCTCTCTTGAAATTTGATCATTTGAAAATTGATAAATTCTTGAATTCACGACCTTGTCCAGGTCGTCTCATGTTTAACTGACGCCCCAGACCAGGGCGCATATTGAAGAGTCACGCCCCTGTCCAGGGCGCGTTTCTGTTAAAAATTCCAGATTATTAATATTATGTAAATTAGAAATATTGAAAGGACGACTTCTATGTACGTCGTCAAATTTAATATAAACGCCCCTGATTAAGGCGTTAATTTCATGAAAAATGGCTTTACCAAAGTCGCTATTTTCCTGCATTACTGTTTCACTGATTACTGTTAACCGAGAGTTTCATTATATATATATATATATATATATATATATATATATATATATCGGCACTATATTCCAGTCCGTGAGTATAGTCCCACGTTTCTACGACGATTTATCGCATTACCCTCTCAATTCTCATTGACATACAAGCTCTCCATTGGACATTCCGTTCCTTTGGACTAGCGAGTTAGTCATAGAGACCTCCGTAAGTCTCCTCGCAGCCTTGGATTCCCTCAAGGCCGACTGAGCTGGTTGTACCATAAAAACCCATTACACTATTTTGCCATGTCACTCTAAAGAAACATGGTATACCGGCCCTCATGTTATGCAAAGTGTGTATCATGAGAATTCTCTTAATGGGATGAGGTTATCATGCCATTTGATGCTGTTCTTGTAAACCCCAATTCTATATTCAACATGATGTTCTTGTGGACCTCAATTCTATATTAAGAATGAGGATGGCTTGCCATTGATGTGCTGTTCATGTGGACCTCAATTCTATATAAAGAGTGTCCATACTTGTTTGTCATGGTACCCAAGCTAGGGGAACCAATTCCACCTAGTTTTATCGATAATCGTGATTGTACCGTTATTATCGTCATTCTATGTCAAGTGTCATATTTTTGGACTCTATTCTATCCAAGTTTATCCTACATGTCTACAAGCTTTATTCTTGAAATTCCATATTGGCTATATACAAAAGTGGATGTTAAAATACATGATTAATGCCTGCGCATATAGGGCCCGATCTGGTCCTGGGAGGAGCACCCGAAAGTACTTGTGCCCATGGGAGTTGATTGATCACGGTATTGGCATTATACCGAAGTGCATGACTAGCTTGATTGAACATTCCACAAATCTTGTACTTGTACTTGACTTGATATTACATGACTTGCGTGGCCCGAGAAAGGGTAATTTCATACTTGCTTGACTTGAAACATAATAGCCAAATTCCAACATAACATGATGAGTTTACTTACTTGAATATCTTGATATCTTTTGATATAAGTTCTTGAAAGTTCATGACTAGTTCTTCTTGCTATCTTATTGTCATACTCTCTCTCTCTATCTTGTCGTTTTGCGAGCATGTATAGCTATAGTGCATTCATGGAAAGTGTAATTACTTAAACCCCTTGCTAGCTCTTGAGATATAATTTCCTACTGAGCGTTCGCTCACTCAGTGTTTCCTTACGTTTCAGGTAAGTCCGACGATGAGGGAACTCAATCTGAAGGGGATGGTCAAGAGTGAAAGAGATAGAGCTTCTTACGTGTTATCTAGTTTTTTGCATATTTTCTTGAGTCAACCTTGTATTTTTCCTTTATTTTAGTTAGTACTTCAAGGTTTGTAATAGACATATTCTTATGAAGGAATAAAGGATTGGGTTATCTTTACCTTTGCGCATCTCTGATTTTGGTGTCGAATACACTAATACTCTGATTGACATGATTGATATAAACTCGTCACGCGTCTCCGGGTATCTTCCGCTCTCGGGGCGTGACAGTTTTTGTGGTATCGGAGCCTAGGGTATTCAATTCCTAGGAAAACCCAAGTCCAAGGATATGTTCAAACCTTTAACCAGTGAGATTGGGTAGAACCAAGGGTTGAGTTAACTTAAAAGCCCTTAACGCGAGTATATACTAATATAGTTATTGTAATTGTAGGACGATGGCTGCCGAACGTGCTCAGTGGCGCAACATGCAGCGTACACTTCAAGGCATGACTCAAGTGCTGCAACAAGTAGCACAGGGAGGTGCACAACGAGCCGGAAGTCTCCACCAAGTCTTCAAGAACATGAACCCTCCCAAATTCATGGGTTCTACTGATCCGGATGACGCAGAGCACTGGATCAGGGAGACGGAGCGTATATTCCGTGTTATGCAGTGCACGGATCAAGATAAAGTCTGATTAGCTACCTTCCAACTAGAAAGGGATGCCCGATGCTGGTGGGAGTCAGTCGAAGCTACTATAAATCAAGACCAAATTACTTGGGAAGAATTTGTTGAACATTTCAACAATAAATATTTTTCAGACCGAGTCCAAGAAAAGAAAGCTACCGAATTTGCCGCACTCAAGCAACGGTCATTATCGGTGGCGGAGTACGAGGCACAATTCTCTAGATTGTCTCGGTATGCTAAACACTTAGTTAGCACCGAGAAGATGAAAGCTAGGAGGTTCCTTAACGGGCTCAAGCCCCAATATATTACCCAGCTGGCACCAATGGATATTCAGGTCTATTCAGAGATAGTACGCCGAGCTCAATTGTTAGAAGATGCCACGGAGCTATCAGATAGAATCCGTGGGAAGGATAAGAAAGAACAAGTCACAAGTTCGGGTTCCTTTAAACCCAACTTCAAGAAGAGGCCTAGCACTGGAGGTACTTCTTCTCAAGACCAAAAATTTAAGAAGACCAAACCCTTCTCTATCACTACCACACCTTCGAATATAATATGCAAGCATTGTGACAAGGCTGGTCATAAAGCCGAAGAGTGCTGGAGGAAACTTGGAGCATGTCTCCGTTGCGGGAGCCGTGAGCATCGGATTCCCGATTGCCCATTACTTAATGATCAAACCGGTGACGGGAAGCGCCCGGTAACCAAGAACGCTCGTCTTCACGCAATTAAGGAGACCGAAGAAGAAGAAGGCGGACTAGTAGAAGGTACACTGAAAGTTTGTTCCAAGTATGCACATGTCTTATTTGATACGGGTGCATCACATTCTTTTATTTCCAAGAAGTTTGCTAACCCACTACCTATGGAACTGGAATGGATGAAAATAATTTTATCTACTCCTCTCGGAAACGAAACCGATATTACTCACCATTATCAAAACTGTGAAGTCTTGGTGAAGGGAAGAAATCTTCCTATCAATCTCATATGTTTAGATCTAAAGGAGTATGATGTCATACTGGGAGCGGATTGGTTATCCAAATACCAGGCAACAGTCGATTGCCATAACAGCAAAGTTACCTTCAGAGACTTTCCAGAACTAGTCTATTCTAGCCCTAAGAGTCGAAGCGAGTCACCTCTTATTTCGGCTCTCCGAGCTAGCAAGCTAATAAGGAAAGGATGTGTAACTTTCCTTGCATTTGTCACGATTAAGGAGGCTCAGGAAACTAAGATAGAAGATATCCCAGTTGTGCAAGAATTTCCGGATGTGTTTCCGGAGGAGTTGCCTGGATTACCCCCGCAAAGAGAAGTGGCCTTCACCATCGATTTAGTTCCTGGTGCGGGTCCTATTTCTAAGACACCTTATAGAATGTCCCCTGCTGAACTCAAGGAGTTAAAGGATGAATTAATGAAACTTCTTAAGAAAGGATTCATTAGACCGAGTACTTCCCCGTGGGGAGCGCCTGTATTATTTGTAAAGAAGAAAGATGGATCCATGAGGTTATGCATCGACTATCGACAGTTGAATCATCTCACTATCAAGAACAAGTATCCACTGCCGAGAATCGATGAGTTGTTTGATCAAATTTCAGGATCCAAGTACTTTTCCAAAATTGATCTTAGGTCGGGATATCATCAGTTAAGAATCAAGGATGAGGACATTCATAAGACTGCATTCAGAAGCAGGTATGGCCATTATGAGTTTGTTGTTATGCCTTTCGGACTAACGAATGTCCCTGCTGCCTTTATGCAGTTAATGAATAGTATATTCAGGCCTTATTTGGATCAATTCGTGGTGGTCTTTATCGATGATATATTGATTTATTCCGAGACCAAGGAAGAGCATGAGGAGCATTTAAGGATTGCATTACAATTATTAAGGGCAAACCAATTATATGCAAAACTCAGCAAGTGTGAATTCTGGCTTGAGGAAGTGACTTTTCTCGGACATGTTATATCAGAGGATGGCTTATCAGTAGATCCATCAAAAGTTGAAGCTGTAAGAAATTGGGAAAGACCAACCAATGCTAGCGAGATCCGAAGTTTCTTAGGTCTTGCCGGCTATTACAGGCGATTCATCAAAGATTTCTCTAAGATCGCCGTACCACTTACAAGGTTAACTCGCAAGGAGATCCGTTACGAATGGAGTGAGGAATGTGAAAGAAGCTTCCAAACTCTCAAGGATCATCTTACTACAGCTCCTGTCTTAGCCTTACCAAAGGAAGGAGAGAAATTCGAGGTATACACTGATGCTTCTGGCATTGGCCTCGGATGTGTTCTAATGCAACAAGGAAAGGTTATAGCTTACTCTTCTCGTCAATTAAAGAAGCATGAAGACAACTACCCCGTCCATGATTTAGAATTAGCTGCGGTAGTATTTGCACTAAAAATCTGGAGACATTACCTATATGGAGTGCAGTTTACTGTATACTCCGATCACAAGAGTCTCAAGTACCTCTTCTCTCAAAAGGAACTAAATATGAGGCAAAGACGTTGGCTAGAATATCTCAAGGACTTCGACTTCAATATACAATATCATCCCGGAAAGGGTAACCATGTAGCAGATGCCCTTAGTCGAAAGCCGAGAGCACTGTTAACCAATTGTATGATTCAAGAATGGAAATTGCTGGAGCAATTCACTGAACTCAATATAAGCATGGACACAGACTGCAAAAGTGTCACATTGTCTCACATAAGCATTCGTCCAGACCTATTAACTGAAATACAAGCACTTCAGGATGATGACCCAATATTAGTGGAAATCAAGGGTAAACTGGAAGGACAATCTGATTTCCAAATAACTTGTGAAGGAAGATTAATGTTCAGGAATAGAACTTGCATACCGGATTGTCCCGAGTTAAAGAAGAAGATCTTAGATGAAGCTCATAGATCAAGGTACACGATTCATCCAGGATCAACCAAAATGTACCAACATGTGAAGAGGAATTTCTGGTGGCCCAACATGAAAAGGGAAATAGCAGACTATGTATCACGCTGTCTCACTTGCCAAAAGGTCAAGGCGGAACACCAAAAGCCTGCTGGAAAATTACATCCTCTAGATATTCCCAAATGGAAGTGAGAGAATATTAGTATGGATTTCATCATGGGTCTATCTAAATCAAAAGGAGGACATGATGGAATATGGGTTATTATTGACCGATTGACTAAATCGGCGCATTTCTTGCCAATAAAGAGCCGATGGTCAGTTGATGTTTTGGCTGCATTATACATCAAGGAAATAGTAAGATTACATGGTATTCCTGTTTCAATCATGTCTGACAGAGATCTCCGTTTTACTTCTCATTTTTGGAAGGGACTACAACATTCGTTGGGAACAAGGCTTAACTTTAGTACAGCTTTTCATCCTCAAACGGATGGTCAGACCGAGAGAACTAACCAGGTGGTTGAAGATATGCTCAGAGCTTGCATCATTGATTTCGATGGAAGCTGGCATGATCACTTGCCGTTGGTGGAATTTGCATACAATAATAGCTACCAGGCAAGTATACAAATGGCACCTTTCGAAGCTTTATACGGAAGGAGTTGCCGATCACCCTTATGCTGGGATGAAGTTGGAGAGAAACAACTGCTAGGTCCAGACATGGTAAAGGATACCACTGAGAAGATACAATTGATTAGAGAAAGACTGCGAGTTGCTCAGTCTAGGCAAAAGGCTTATGCCGACATGAGAAGGAGAGATCTTGAATTCCAAGTTGGAGATCATGTATTTCTCAAGATATCGCCTGGACGTGGCATACGGAGATTTGGTGTTAAAGGCAAGCTTACACCAAGATTCATCGGACCCTTCGAGATACTGGAACGAGTTGGTGAGGTTGCTTATCGCATCGCATTGCCTCCTCAACTGTCCGATGTACATAATGTATTCCACATATCTATGTTGAAGAAGTATGTACATGATCCATCACATATTATTGATCATGGAGACTTAGTGATCCAGAAGGATCTCACATATGAGCAGAAGCCTATGAAGATACTAGATCGTGAAGTACGTACCCTAAGGAATAAGGTTATTCCCATGATTAAGGTACAATGGAATAAGAACTCCGAACATGAAGCTACATGGGAAACTGAGGAATCCATGAGGAAATGATTTCCAGAGTTATTTTAAGAAGGTATGTGCTTTACGCTCTCCACTTATACATACTATTGAATTTGGGGACCAAATTCTTTTAAGTGGGGGAGGGTGTAGCAACCCAGATAAAAATAAGATTTTTTCAAATTAAAAATAAAAGATAAGTGAATAGATGACAAAGAGCCTAAATGAGTAAATCATTAAAGGAAAAATAACGCCTTTTATAAAGGCACTGATTCAAAAGGAAACGCCTCTGTCTAAGGCGTTAATTTAAAAAGGACGCCTAGACAATAGGGCGTCAAATTTCAAACGACGAAAGAGAAAATTTAGGAAAGGAAATGAAACGTCCTCTACTTGGGCGCGTTTTACATAAGTAACGACGCTAGACAAGGCGTCAATTTAAATTCGACGCCCTCGCTTAAGACGTTAATTCAGTTCGAGTTTCGTTCGACCCAGGAGTCTATCCAGAGTAAGTTATGGATAACTACGTCGAGGGTAGAATATAGTAAGGACTCTATCAAGGGAATACTACCCTTAATCAAATTCTAACTCTATTAGGATGCCCAAAATCCTATAAATAACCCTGTCCGATCAAACCCTAAAGCTGTTGCTGCTGTGTGAAGAACAGGTGGTTCTTCGTACCGTTTTCTTCCTCTGTCCATAATTCTTAGTCATGAAGGATACTAATATTCTTCATGTGTTCTGTAGGTTGACGTGCTGAAGAACGAAGGGTCTTCATCATCGTCTACATCTTCTTCAAACTACCGAATTGTCGGAGGAGTTTTTCCTTATCATCTTCCTCTGCTTCCGGAAGATCAGAGCATCGTTATTATTGAACCTTCATCCGTTCTTCGGTCAAAATCTTCATAAAGGTAGGTTTTCTCAAGATCGTAACCCAAACTAGCTTAATATCTTAAATAATATCATCGGTCGTGCATGCATATAGTTCTTTTATGTTTTCAAGATGTTTTCTATGTAATTGCAAAAAGGAAATGCCCTTGACCATGGCGCTAGTTTGAAGAAGCGACCCACACTAGGGCGCTAATTATTGTTTGACGCCCTTCACAGGAGTCGTCAATTTCACATAATTAATACCCATGTTTAATAATTAATATCGATGTAACCATGATTAAAATATATTGCATGAGTTTACATGTGGAATCCTGTTATTTTTCCTGTCCCTCTCTCTTGAAATTTGATCATTTGAAAATTGATAAATTCTTGAATTCACGACCTTGTCCAGGTCGTCTCATGTTTAACTGACGCCCCAGACCAGGGCGCATATTGAAGAGTCACGCCCCTGTCCAGGGCGCGTTTCTGTTAAAAATTCCAGATTATTAATATTCTGTAAATTAGAAATATTGAAAGGTTGACTTCTATGTACGTCGTCAAATTTAATATAAACGCCCCTGATTAAGGCGTTAATTTCATGAAAAACGGCTTTACCAAAGTCACTATTTTCCTGCATTACTGTTTCACTGATTACTGTTAACCGAGAGTTTCATTATATATATATATATATATATATATATATATATATATATATATATATATATATATATATATATATATATATATATATCGGCACTATATTCCAGTCCGTGAGTATAGTCCCACGTTTCTACGACGATTTATCGCATTACCCTCTCAATTCTCATTGACATACAAGCTCTCCATTGGACATTCCGTTCTTTTGGACTAGCGAGTTAGTCATAGAGACCTCCGTAAGTCTCCTCGCAGCCTTGGATTCCCTCAAGGCCGACTGAGCTGGTTGTACCATAAAAACCCATTACACTATTTTGCCATGTCACTCTAAAGAAACATGGTATACCGGCCCTCATGTTATGCAAAGTGTGTATCATGAGAATTCTCTTAATGGGATGAGGTTATCATGCCATTTGATGCTGTTCTTGTAAACCCCAATTCTATATTCAACATGATGTTCTTGTGGACCTCAATTCTATATTAAGAATGAGGATGGCTTGCCATTGATGTGCTGTTCATGTGGACCTCAATTCTATATAAAGAGTGTCCATACTTGTTTGTCATGGTACCCAAGCTAGGGGAACCAATTCCACCTAGTTTTATCGATAATCGTGATTGTACCGTTATTATCGTCATTCTATGTCAAGTGTCATATTTTTGGACTCTATTCTATCCAAGTTTATCCTACATGTCTACAAGCTTTATTCTTGAAATTCCATATTGGCTATATACAAAAGTGGATGTTAAAATACATGATTAATGCCTGCGCATATAGGGCCCGATCTGGTCCTGGGAGGAGCACCCGAAAGTACTTGTGCCCATGGGAGTTGATTGATCACGGTATTGGCATTATACCGAAGTGCATGACTAGCTTGATTGAACATTCCACAAATCTTGTACTTGTACTTGACTTGATATTACATGACTTGCGTGGCCCGAGAAAGGGTAATTTCATACTTGCTTGACTTGAAACATAATAGCCAAATTCCAACATAACATGATGAGTTTACTTACTTGAATATCTTGATATCTTTTGATATAAGTTCTTGAAAGTTCATGACTAGTTCTTCTTGCTATCTTATTGTCATACTCTCTCTCTCTATCTTGTCGTTTTGCGAGCATGTATAGCTATAGTGCATTTATGGAAAGTGTAATTACTTAAACCCCTTGCTAGCTCTTGAGATATAATTTCCTACTGAGCATTCGCTCACTCAGTGTTTCCTTACGTTTCAGGTAAGTCCGACGATGAGGGAACTCAATCTGAAGGGGATGGTCAAGAGTGAAAGAGATAGAGCTTCTTCCGTGTTATCTAGTTTTTTGCATATTTTCTTGAGTCAACCTTGTATTTTTCCTTTATTTTAGTTAATACTTCAAGGTTTGTAATAGACATATTCTTATGAAGGAATAAAGGATTGGGTTATCTTTACTTTTGCGCATCTCTGATTTTGGTGTTGAATACACTAATACTCTGATTGACATGATTGATATAAACTCGTCACGCGTCTCCGGGTATCTTCCGCTCTCGGGGCGTGACAGTTCGAGCGATAATTTGGTTAATTTCCTGGTTTTCTGAATTTCCACCGACAGTATTGGACGGTCTGTAATGGACCGCCCATCATCTTGAGCGGTCTATCGTAAGACCGTTCATCCTGTCGAGTGGGGATTTTAACAGTTTTTTACACCTTTTATGCATGGTTTTATCCCTGCCTTCTCTTGTCGATTTCTCCGTAAATAATCAACCTTTTTTGATGCCGTTTCAACTGGATAAGAGATTATGATAATATCTATGATTTATCTTTTATGATTTCGACCTAAAAATAGCTCTAAACCCTAGTTTCGGGGCTGGCTTTCTAGGCTCTATAAATAGACCCTAATGGCCGGACTGAAGAGGGGGGGGGGGGGAATTTTGGTCGACGGCGAAGCCCTGCCGCATTCTTGAGTGACCTAGCACCAAGGAGGGAGGCTTTCTACATCCATACAAGCCTCCGGTTCAGGGAGTAGTTTGGTCTTGGGTCTTTTCGTTTATAATTTTCATCACTGTCCCTTCATTGCATGCATCGTTTTCTCCCTACGTCCCCATTCTTTCTCATTATCATGCACACATCCACCCATGCTTTTGTCACCCTAGGGGTTTAAAACCCCCCAGGTATCCCCCTTGCCATTTGTTTATGTTCATTTCTTCTTATATTGACATTTACTACACCGTCCAGTTCTAATTTAGGTCTTTTCTGTGTGTTTCTTACATTGTTTTGCAGGTCAGCAATCATCAGCACGAGGCCCATCCCCTCTGGCCGGCCGGAGAGGGTGGAGGTTGGACCCCTTGCAACTTACTGCGTGGTGGACTTGTGCGGTTTTCAGGCAACCGTTCAACATCGTGTGCGGTGCAGAAGGCGCCGTTCATTCTGTTGGTGCGGTCATCAGAGCGCCGTCCGTCCTCCAGTGGTAGTTCCTCCCGCATCCTCTGCAGCGCACTTAGGCGGTCTATCGTAAGATCATATATCCGATAGGCGGCCCTACAGGAGCCGTTCATCTCTCCAGCGCTGCAGCTCAGGCGAGTACTCCCCCCTTTCCAAGGTACGGCGTGTCCATCACGTCCGGCACCTTGGTGGCGATCACGGTCCTTTTGTTCTCTATTCTCCTCTTATCCTTGTTATTTGCTCGTCGCATATTGTTCCACTCATGATGCATATTGATCTTTAGTAGGAGGAGAAAAATATATCTACATCCCCTTTTGTGGCGATCACGATGGGACACCTAACGTCCATCGTGCTTTTGAGTTGCTGACCTCCCTTATTTGTTGTGCAAGTTTTCTTCTAAGAGGGATTTGTAGGTTGGAAGCGTTTTCTGCCTCCTGGGACGTGCGCGGTTGATACTGAGCCGCCCATACGTAGGAGCGGTTGAATCTCCACCGTCCGTCCCCTATGGCCAGAGCCAGCTTCTCTCCTCTTTCCTGTCCTGGACGGTTCCTGACACGCCATCAAGCACTTGGAGTGGTTTGAATCTAGCCGTCCATTGCTTCAGCACAGGTACGCTTCGCTCTATTTTGGTTGTAGGCATGCGGCTGCTGGACGACCGTGCAAAGGATTGCGCGGTTGAATACAGACCGTTCTCCAGGTATTTTCCTGCCACTACTGCCTCGTGTTCTCAGTATCCTGTGATTATCCCATAGTTCTGCTGTTGTTTTCTCCCTGGATTACACGGTCCTAGAAAGACCGTTTTACTGGTGGAGCGGTCGCATAAGGGCCGTTCATCTTCTGTCACAGTGCGCTTACGGTGTATGTTGATTGGCATATTCTATGCGATTTACTGCTCCTGGTGCTAGTTGTTGATTTTCCCCCCCTGCTCCCTCATCATAGTTGCATTGTCATTCTCTTTGTTGTTCATGCGTATACTTGCTCGTTGATTGATAGTTGCTAGGCTAGATTATGCATGCACCCCGGTGCACATAGGAGCATCCATTTCTTCTCATAGTAGTTGCATTCCTACCAAGGTAGGGTTTCCTCTCGTCTCCATATTCCTTGGAGCCGACTAGGGATCTTGCCGAGGACCTCCGTAAGCCCCCGTGAGCCGTGGATTCCCACACGGACGCCGGGCAGGTTGTACCACATCCACCACCAGTCTAGGGTTTACATCCGTGAGCGAGAGATCCTTGTAGAGTCACACAGTTCATCATTACCTACCCCAGTTAGGCACCTAGTGGTTGAGAGAACTTATACTTTCATTAACTCCCTAAGGTTCGAAGAGGAAATCAGAAGAAATTGACGAGCATCATTTAATAACTTGATTGCATAATTGGGTGATTCAGATCTCATCCCTTCCTTCCATTGCATGCTTGTGATTTGCTTTATAGGTTTGGTCGGTTAGTTTTGTCGGTCCTAGTCCTAGGTGTCTTGGTGCATGTGGGATTGTCTCTTTCCCTCACAATCACCTCCTAGGGTTGGTTCTTATTTCCATTCATACTCCAACCCCTTGTTCGATTCATCATCTTCCATGTCGTCGTACGACTTCTCTCAGTCCCACGAGGACTCCCTTCCTCGTGGCCTTCTTGAGGACCCACCTAGGGTCGCCCACCTGCAAGGAGGAGAGAGGACTGCCCCTCCCCTCCCAACCATTCTTGGCGAAGGTTCCCAACCCTCTCTTTCAAATCCGTCCAATCAGAATTCAGCCAATCTAATCCTTAATATGATGGCCCAGCTGGACCCTACCCAGCTCCATCTCATCCGGCAGGCTTTGCAAGGGGCTGATGCGCCAACCTCAATTCCTTCTCATGGCACGACTGCCGCTGCCATCCAGTCTCCCGCTGTTGGGACCACCTCTGTGGCTCCCATCGACCTTACTCCTGTCCGACCTCAGGCCCTTCGCTATTCCAATATGGACATGGGCTAGGCTTCCACCTCGGCCCATCAGCAGCTCGATAAGGGAAAGTCTCCGATCCCCTCAGTTCCTTACCTTGATCCATACGCCACGATTTCTCCGTCACCACAGGCCCTCGTAGCCCCGGCAGATCTCGTTAGGTTGCAATCAGGGACAGCCCAGTTGGCTCATGCGGATATGGGCCCTTCCTCGGCCCACTATCCCTCTTACGGGCTGCCCCCTCAATCAGCTTATCCTTTAACCACCTATCCAGGTATTGCTCCTCCTGCTCCTTCTCCTCCTTCCCAAGAATGGGAAATTCTTGACAAATGGGCTGCTATGCAGCAACAAATTGACCTCCTCTACAAGCGGGTCGGCCCACAATCTCTTGCTAATGTCCCTATCCCTAACTTCAGGGACATTCGTTTTCCTTCTCAGTCTGAGCTCCCTGTGTACCGCAAATATGACGGGAATGGCAACCCGTTCATTCATGTCCGGGAGTTCTTATATGAGTCAGCACAATTCCAGCAAGATGACCGTCTAATGGCTTATTTATTTTGCCGATCGTTGGAGGGGGTCGCCCTGGAATGGTTCTATACTTTTCCCATGGAGGAGGCCGAGAGTTTTAAGACCGTCAAGGAAAGGTTCATCCAGAGATTTCAAGATCGGGTCGGACCCGAATATTCTTTTACTGACTTGGTAGCCGAGAAGATGAAGCCGGAGGAAGACTTTGCAACCTATGCAGACCGATGGAGGCAGATGGCCTCAAGTGTGCCCGGGCAGATCCCGGAAGAAGAGAAAGTGAAGTTGCTGATCTCCAATGCCACGCCAACATTCAAGAACATCTTGGCAATGAATGATATCTCAAACATGCACCAGTTATATAGCAGATCTCGGTTCATACAAACCCAGTTCAAAGACTCCCCCATCCACTCCTTATTTGAGGCCCAGAAACCCAAGGCTCCCAGAAAATCCCAGGGCCCCGTCACTGAGGGAGTACAGATTAATGAGCAGGTCTAGGCTGTTCAGTTCCCCCACCAGGCCGCTCCACCCCGCTTCCCCCAGCCTTCACGTAACCCCCAGTTTGCCACTACACAAGTTCCCCAGCCCGCCTTCCAAGTCCCGCAATATCCTCAACAAGCACCTCCGCCACCCCAACAGCCTCAGCGGCCGCCACAATACAACAATGTTCCGCCCCCCGCCGCCTATGGGTCTGCTCGACCGAGTCCAAAGAGGGCCCATTACCCTCCTCTTCCTGAAACTTTGCCCGATATTTTCTCTGCCTTAATGTACACTGGTGATCTTCAGTTGCCTCCTGAGCGTCCAAATTGGAATCCGGTAGCCGATCAGTCTCGATACTGCATATTCCATCGGCAACCCGGGCATACGATAGAACGGTGCTATCAGTTCAGGGACCTGGTGTATGACCTGCATGAGGGCCAGAGGATTGATTGGGCCCAGATGCACCAATTGATTGAGGATATCAAGCAAAGGCAGAGACAGGCCAGGCCGCAGCAGGCGGCGCCCCAGCAGCAGCAGTAGCAGCAGCAACTCCAGCAGCAACAGCAACCCCAGCAGCAGTAACAAAAACCTCGCGATCCATCACAATCCCATGCCAGTACATCAACCCGCTCCTCAACAATAACAACAGCCGCCGGCACCGGCTCCAGCACAAGTGAGTATTATCCAGCACCCAACCCCCAGCGCTGGGTGGACTTTTGATGATGAAACCCCCGCACACCTTCTAGCCTTCCACCACAACCATTCCCCTGCGCCTGCTTTCCCCTCCATCCTCAGACCCGCCACTCTGACCACTATACCACTCATTGCTCCCTCCACGCCACCCATTAAGCCCGTTATATTCCCCTCCGCCCCACCAGTCCCTTCACCACCACCCACTGTACCCTCCGTCATTACCCCTCCGCTTAACCCTTCACCCATTTCCCTTCCACCAGGGCCCATTAGACCCACTTCCGCCATCCTCACCCCCATTACCACGCCGTTCACCAACTCCACCGGACCGAGCGGGGGTCCACCTCAGGCCGGGCCAGCATCACAGTGCGCCCTTCGGAGCTGGCGTCCCTTCCAGAGATTTTTTTCCCCTTCCGGTGCATCTGCACCTAACCTCCAAGTTCATTCCCCCACAGCTGAAACAGAAGAAGTAGACCCTGTGCCGGGCACAAAATATGATTTATTGCAGCATTTAGACCGGATGCCGGCCAAAATCTCAGTCTTGGAATTAATCAAGAGGTCGCCACTACACCAGGACGCCTTGAAGACTTTCCTACAGAAAGTTATGGTGAGCGAGGACGTGGCAGTAGATAGCTTGCCGTCGGTTTTGGCGACAATTACCAAGGGACCTTCCATTTCATTTTATGAATCAGAACTAGCACCCCCTGAGGCACGGCAGATGCCGTTGTACATCACCATTTCCCTGAACAAAGTGGCCGTGGAGTCTGCCCTTGTGGACACAGGAGCATCAATAAATGTGTGTCCGTTAAGTACCCTCTATGCCTGTAATATCTCAGAAGACATGCTCAAGCCAACACCGACTACAATAGCAGCCTATGATAATTCCAGGCGTGCTTGTCACGGGGTCGTGACTATACAGGCCGAGCTAAGGCCCTTGGTCATGAACGTGGAATTTTATGTATTGGACATAGACCCGATGTTCAAAGCCATACTGGGTCGTCCATGGTTGAACAGTTTAAATGCCATACCCTCCACTGCCCACCAATGCTTGAAGTTCCCATTCCAAGGGCGGGTGGTCAAGGTAAAGAGTATTTCCACAGTCCAAAATGTTGATGCCATAGCGGCTAAGATTCTCCCTACACTCTGGCCCACCAAAAGGCCGGTTCTGTCGGTGATGGATTTGAATTATTCATGGGCATATGCGTCACGCAAGCCCACCACTGCGCCAGTCAATGTGAAAGTCAAATCCAAGATTAGAGATTCCAAAGGATGGCAGATGATTTTGAAATTGGGTTATCAGCCGGGCCAGGGGCTTGGTGCACAGTTACAGGGCCGGACCAACCCCATTCCCAAAGGAAGGAAGATGGGCCGCCGAGGCCTTGGTTACCGTGAATCCTCAATGTCAGTACTTGGAGACTCTGGGCCATTAACATGGGACTACCGGCAACATTTTGTAAAAGGGCCGTTATAGCTAGGTACCTTGAAGGAATCGCCGTCCAATCTCAAAGAAAAGGGAGATGAAGCCTGTGTTGTCGCTGAGCCACCACCGCCGCTGCGAAAAGTGGTCGGTGACCTAGAAGATTGGTCTGGTTGTTTTGAAAAGTTGTTTAAAAAAAAAGAAAGCAAACCGAAGAAAAAGGAGACGCAGCTGGTAAAGCGTCCTCCAATGCCATTGGCTCGCCAGGGGCCACGGGAAGTGGGGAGCTCTGTCATTTCTTACTCTATGTCCCCATCTCGTCTTGCCTCTTGGTTCCAACAGTTGGGGTTTGTTCCCCGTTCTCCTCCGATCCTGGTCGAACCACACTTCACGGAGAGGCCCGAGATTCTGTTTGTTCCTTGTGTTTGTGGGCGTTGCCGGCCCATTGATCTTTCAACATTGTTTACTCCTCCTCCCCCCGGAGCTCAGCTCCATGAAATGTGGTTTTCTTCTTCTGATCCTTTCTTTGATTGCATATTCCCGAAATTGTTCCCCATGCAGTTACCTCCTCCTCCGTCTTCTTCCTCATCTTGCTGCATGATCACCTCCGGCCTCCAAAAAAAAATGTCAATTTCAAAACGGAGGTCTCAATGGAAGATTACGCTATGTTCTGCTCAGGTTCCCAGGGGCACGAGACCCCTGTTTCTCTTCCAGTAGATTTCCTCTCTCCTAGGGTAAATGTACAGTGTGCAGAGTCTCCTAGGTTAGTCGAGTCAGTGGGAGTAGAGTCTAGTTCGAGTCTAGTCAGCCCATCCACGTCTGCGGCGCGCCCCGTGACGCGTCATCCCAAAATCATTCCCGATAGGTTTCTGCAAGATCTGGTTGAAAGATGCCACGCCCTTCTGAAGTGCCCTGAATTTGTAGAACTCGCGATCGTCTTGGAAGATGAGGAAGAATTGGAAGGGGTATGGAGCAATGATGAACTAGGGGTATATGAAATCGTGAATGAGAAGGACCCAGCTGATGATGAGGAAAGTGAGGTGGGTGACACTGTCGATTTATACGCACAAGGCTTAAAGAAGTTTGACGAACCTTCCTCGGTAGTGGATGAACCCACTAAAGAGATTAATCTCGGAACAGAAGAGGATCCCAGGCCCATACTTATTTCTGCTAACCTCCCTCCTCAGGTCGAAGAGGAGCTTATCAAGGTTTTGAGGGAGTATAGCGACTCTTTTGCCTAGTCCTATGAGGACATGCCAGGTCTTGACCCTGCGCTGGTTGAACATCGATTGATCCTAAAACCAGGGGCAACACCCGTTAAGCAGAAGGTGAGAAGATTCCACCCGCAGATGGCCTTGAGAATTAAGGAAGAAGTTGATAAGTTGCATAAGGCCAAGTTCATTAGAGTTGTACTATATCCACAATGGGTGGCAAACATAGTCCCAGTAATGAAGAAGGATGGTAAAATCCAGATTTGTATTGACTTTAGGGACTTAAACAAGGCATGTCCAAAAGATGATTTTCCACTTCCTCACATCGATGTCTTAGTCGACAATACAGCTGGGTACGAAGCTCTCTCTTTCATGGATGGTTATTCTGGATATAACTAAATCCTTCTAGCTCCAGAAGACCAAGAAAAGACCTCGTTCACTACGCCTTGGGGCACATACTGCTATGTTGTCATGCCCTTCGGATTGAAAAATACAGGTGCCACTTATCAAAGGGTGATGATGGCTATTTTCCACGATATGATGCATGTCTATTTGGAAGCTTACGTGGATGATATTCTGGTCAAATCGAGGTCTCAAGAAGAACACCCCGCCATTCTGGCCAAAGTGTTGCAAAGGGCTAGGGAATATAAGTTAAAAATGAATCCGAAGAAATGTGTATTTGGAGTTGCGTCAGGGAAATTGCTTGGATTCATAGTTAGTAAACGGGGGATTCAGATCGACCCAAACAAAGTAAAGGCCGTCATGGAAATGCCGCCGCCAAAGAACATTACTGAACTTCGAGGCTTGATTGGGCGTTTGCAATTTATAAGGAGGTTCATATCTCAACACTCGCAAAGATGCCGCCCATTTTATGAACTGTTAAAGGCAGGCGCAAAATTTGAATGGAATGAACAATGCCAAAAGGCCTATGAGGAGCTTAAGGTTTACCTTTCTAATCCCCCGATTCTACAACCACCCGTCCCTGGGAAACCCCTGATATTGTACATTTCTGTGATTGAGGACTCCCTAGGAGCTGTCTTGGCACATGTAGATGGTGAAGGAAGGGAAAGGGCAGCATACTACCTCTCGAGGTTATTTAATCCTGCTGAATCTAAGTATACTACCATGGAGAAGACCTGTGCGGCGCTAGTGTGGGTAGCTCAGAAGCTTAAACACTATTTCCTCACCCACGAGGTTAGGCTGATCTCTAGAATGGACCCCATTCGTTATCTCTTGGAAAAGCCTATCCTTTCTGGCAGACTAGCTCGCTGGCAGAGCTTTCTTTCCCAGTTTGACATCACCTTCATTGTTCAGAAAGCAATCAAGGGATATGCTATCGCTGAGCACCTCGCTCATTCTCCTATTCCTAGTACTGATTCAATCCAGGACTAGTTCCCTGATGAACACTTGGCAGTAATCACTCATCTTCCTTTCTGGTCTCTTCATTTCGATGGTGCTCTCAATTCCCAGGGCAGCGGAGTTGGCGCCATTCTCCTCACTCCGGAGGGAGTAACCATCCCTATTGCTTATCAACTCTCATTCCCTGCCCCTAATAATATAGCCGAGTATGAGGCTCTCCTTGCCGGTCTGAAGCACGCCTACCTCATGGGTGCACGATACCTTAACATCATAGGAGACTCTCAATTGGTGTTGCGTCAAGTTCTGTCAACTTACCGCACCCGTGACCCTAAGCTTAAGCCCTATCAAGATCTGGTCACGCTCTTGGCTAGGCAGTTCCGAAAACTTATCTATATTCATACTCCTCGTTCTCAAAACATCTTGGCTGACGCACTTGCGTCGCTCGCTTCTTCCCTCGCGTTCTACTTCAGTCGTGCCACTGAGACCATTGTGGTCCAGCGGTTAGATGTTCCTTCCCCGTAGGATCCCTGGTTTGACAACCTTAGGAAGTCTGTAGAGAAGAAGACAGAAAGGGAGGAGGTAAGAGAAGTATCCTTGACTGAGCTTGAGGAAATCATCGAAGAAGAAGGATTGCAGTGGTTCTACGAAATTGAGCAGTATTGCAAGGATGGCACATTTCCGGAGGCTGCGAATGCTGAATAGAGAAAGGCCATTAGAAGAGTCACTGCAAGATATACAATTGTTGCTGGTGAGTTATATAGGCGGACTCTGAACGGAGTTCTAATGAGGTGTCTAGATGACGAAGAGGCTTGGAAAGTAGTAGAAGCAGCTCACTCCAGCGAATGTGGAGGGCATGTGAATGGACAGGCGTTGGCAAAGAAGATTCTTAGGCAGGGCTATTACTGGCCGACCCTAGAAGAAGATTGCTCCACCTATGTCCGTAGGCATCTCCAGTGCCAGCTCCATGCTGACAAAATCCATGCTCCTGCTTCTTCTCTTCATCCTCTTTCTGCTCCTTGGCCGTTCTCCATGTGGGCCTTTGATATCATCGGACCCCTCGGTGACCCGAATTCCGCAGTCAAGCAGAAATCCTTCATTTTGACAGCTACGGAGTACTTCATCAAATGGGTGGAAGCTGAAGCATATGCAGAGATCAAACCCACCACAGTATGCCGCTTTATTATAAAGAACATCATCTCGCGGTTTGGAGTGCCAGGCGACATCGTCACCGACAACGGCCCTCAATTCATATCACAAGAACTCCGCGACCTTTGTAAGAAATTCAATATAGCTTTGCATCATTCATCACCATACTACCCTCAAGGTAATGGCCAAGCTGAGGCCACAAATAAAACCCTTCTCAAAATTATCAAGAAAACATGTGAATCGCATAAATTTGCTGATTAGGCCGACAAACTGATAGAAGCTCTATGGGCCTATTGCACCTCCGTCCGCACCCCTACAGGGCAGACTCCTTTTGCTTTCACTTATGGGATAGAGGCGGTACTCCCGTATGAGATTTTGATCCCTTCCCTAAGAGTACAGCTGGACAAAGAACTTAATCTCGACGAACGTCGAGAGGCGTTGCTGGTCCAACTTGAACTCTTAGACGAGAAGAGGCTGAACGCGGCCAATCATGTTTCGGTGTATCAAAAGCATGTCTCGCGATATTTTCAAAAGAAGGTCATTGAAAAAAAATTTCAAGTGGGTAATATGGTGTTGAAACGTAAATTCATCAGATCGGCAGGTCCCAGGTCTAAGCTGCAACCCAACTGGGAAGGGCCATTCGTAATCAAGGAAGCTTACCCGGGTAATGCGTATCGTCTAATCAACGCAGAGGGTGAAGAACTGCCAAACCCGTGGAATGGGCTATATTTAAAACGTTTCTATCCATAGAGTCAAAACCAGCAACGGCTCGATGGCGGGGTGCACCCCACCTGATCGCGAAAGGAGGACCTGGGTCCAGCATCTCGCACACTACACAGCCGCCCGCGGTTCGGTTTTCTCCTGTGCTGTCCGACACCGTTTCTCCTTTGGCCATGCCTGGGGAAAGTGAAGATCCTTGTATTTCCTCTCTCTCGGCTGAAAATAGGGGCAAGTGGTGAATAAAGGGGGCGAGAACTGACCTAGATCCCCCTCTAAAAGAGGTCTCAAATAGGGGCAGCCCGTTAAGACCTTATTCCGCAAAGAAAATGAAAAGAAAAGCAAAAAAAGGGGAAAGAAGAGGGACAAAATCAAAAGTCAAGGCTGAGAGCACAAAGCTCGAGGCTCTCGAAATCTCCAAATAATACAACTAGGCATGGCAAGAGTGGCAGTACAGTTTCCCCGTGGGACGTTATGAGCCCGGTCGAATGCGTGCCTAGAGCAGATGTAGGTTCGATAATGGACACAGAGCCCCGGCGCAACAGACCGGATTCTTTGAAAAAGAGGAGTGTCTTGGGAAGAACTCAAGCCCTAAAACCTCTACACCTACCACCAGCTTCACTACTCAATCTTTTTCGATTTTCCAAGGAACAAATCCCACCCCGGGTATGACCTCGGCAGAAACACCGTTGAGCAAAGTTGACCCCGGCCACGGGCGGCCCCCTTTTCGCACGTGCTGAGTTCGGGAAGTCCATAGCGAGATGAGAGGGTCCCTGTTATTTAAGCTTGAGCTGGTTCCAAAACTCCAAAAAAATCAAATATTCCAAAACTCTAAAAAAATCAAATATTCCAAAACTCCGAAAAAAATATTCCAAAACTCCAAAAAAATCAAATATTTCAAAACCCGAAAAAATCAAATATTTCAAAACCCAAAAAATCAAATATTTCAAAACCCAAAAAAATCAAATATTCCAAAACTCAAAACCTCCAAAAAGATTTTGGTTTCTCATATACATCGCATGCATTGCACTTTGTCATTGTGTTTTTTGCCTATGTTGATAAGGCTTGCCCCCTTGACCAAAATCAAGGATTGGTCACTTTCTAAACTTGCCGCGGGCAAGGGGTCAAGCATAAAACAGATTTAACCTGTTTTCCTTTATTCATTTTGTGTAAGCACAGGGGCAAACAGAAGATCAAAGATACAACTAAGCCATGGACGCACGCAATCACATCAGAGAATGTGCAAACTCGAAATCATCTCAATCATCAATCTTATTCATTTTCATATCAAACTCTAAACATCCATATCCATATCATCATGAAAAGATAAAACAATCACTCTATCCCCCGCTGAGCATCCCCACGGGGACGTATCTCTCTCAGCTCCCTAAGGTAAGCATGTCGTGTCTCTGGAACCTCCTCAACCTCTGCTGGTAGGGTGTGCACCCTGCTCACCTCCCACATAATCAGCGCGCCCCTGACCGCCTGCTCGTCCTCCTCTTTCCCGATCGTCCTCACCTATAGCACGGGAAGGTAGGGTAGCGTCGGTAGCACGGTCCGGGGTAGTCCAACCTGTAGGTAGCACCTGTATGGGCTGTACATCGCCAATGCAGTATCGCTCACGAGCCTCAAGTCCAAGCCCGCCCTCCGAGGTAGTCTGATAGTGGTGTCGTGGAGGAAGCCCAGGCGCATCACAAATCTATCCAGGGGCAGTCTGTGAAGGTACGGGCGCCACTCGTCCCTGGTCTTCATCTCGGCCGTCCTGCACTCAACCTTTGGGGAGAACCTGAAGGCGCCTCCTATGAAGTAAAGGGGGTGGCTCCTGAAGATCCTGCTGACAGTAGTGATATCCTCTCTCGGGATGAACTTCATCCTAACTCCCATCCAGCACTCCAATATGATCATAGAGCCAAAGAGAGGGCCTCCTAAGGCCGTTGAGCTGAGACCCTCATACAAGTAGGCTAAGATGGCCTGGGAGATGGAAAGACCCTGCCACAGGCCACTGATGGTGCTAAGTAAGGGAATCTCTAACACATGGTCAGCCGAAGGGAAGAGGATGGCCCCGCACAGGCAGATAGATGCAGCTTTGGCTATGGCCTCGGTCCACCCACATTTATTCTTGCAATGCTCTACTACCCACTAACTAAGAGGAAGGAGGTAAATATGATGAGGACCTACAAAGGTACGAATATTTTTGCTGTCTGGTATGAACCCTCCTAGGATGAATTTTGGGTCTATAGGGGCAACAGTATGGCATATCAAGTCTTCCTCCCCCACCTTGGACCTAGGGAACCCGAAGTAGGTCTCTACCTCCTCTAATAGGATCGTGGCCTCAAAGGATGGAAAGAAGAAGGTATGGGTCTAAGGATGCCATGTTTCTATCAAAGCTGAGATGCTGTGCCAATCCAATGAGAGCTTAGGGTAGTTCTGGCCTAAGACTAAAAGAGAATGTAGGTGCCAGGATTTGAGAAGATAAGTCACCCCTAGGGGCAAAACACGGATCATGGGAGCCACCCATTTCAAACCAGAATAGCACCTCGGGCCCTGAAGGAGCTGAAAGAAGAGGAGAGAGAACATAAGAGAGAGAGGACACATAAGTTGACGTAGAAGAAGTTGAATGAACCATGATGAGCTTACCTCTCTCATAGGAGTAGCACTGAGATGTCGGGGGATTGAGCTTAGCCGTTGGAGCACTTCCCGCTCCTTTCTGGCCGGTGTTGGCCCTTCAAAAGATGATCCTTCCATAGAACTTCCCTCTAGAGCCCTCTTCATGAGGAATTGGTGATGAGAATCAAAGGTTTCAAGGTTTGGAAGGAGAGGGTTGTGCGAGCTGCGAATTTAGACTCCTCCCCCACTTATAGGGCTTGTTAGGAAGCCTAGGCCTCTTAAGATTAGGGTTGGATAGGTTCAGAACGGATTAGGATGAGGTGTGGATAGGTTCAAATCGCCTTACCCTCGGGTTGAGGACTCTCCAGAGAGTCCCCTTTAAGGCTCGCAGGGTATCCACTTGGACGGTCTTACGATAGACCGCCCATCATATCGTGCGGTCCTCAACTGACCGTTCATCTCCTACTAGAGAACCGGATCTAACCACTTATGCGGCCTATTACAAACCGTTTGTCACTCAACACGGTTAGTATTAAACAGTTCAAATCCTATTGGAGCGGTCTATTGGGAACCGTTGTCACTTTGAGCAGCCCTATGAGAACCACCCATATGGTCCGCCCTTTCTATCCACCTGCCCAACTAATAGGCGCACTCCTCTTGGCGTGTACGTTACTCATCTCACTCAAGTCGGCGTGTACGTCACTCATCTCACTCAAGTCGGCGTGTACGTCACTCTCATCTCACTCTAGTCAGCGTATACGTCACTCTCATCTCACTCAAGTCGGCGTATACATCACTCATCTCACTCAAGTCGGCGTGTACGTCACTCTCATCTCACTCAAGTCGGCGTGTACGTCACTCTCATCTCACTCAAGTCGGCGTGTGCGTCACTCCCATCTCACTCAAGTTGGCGTGTGCGTCCCTCTCTCAGGTCGGGCACACCTTTCAATCTCGCATGTTTGCTTCACCCCCTCTAGTAGCTAAGTCACGTTCATTCATGCATACATACAATCACCCACAAAAATCAAAACAAAAATATGCATACCACTATCATATCATATCACGTCATGTACAAAAGACGGGCCCAGTACACAGTCAAGCCTGTCCCTCTCCTTTGCCCCCGTCGCTGTCTCCACCGCCCTCATGCCTCTTTGGGGGAGGCATCGCTGAGGTCGCCTCATCACGCCGTCGCCGGCACCGCTCCTCCTCCTCGTTCCTCTAATGGCCGGAGGAACCAGTGAAGTAACTCCTCACGGAGCCATGGGTGCCATGGCTGCCACTCGCAGTCGCCCTGCTGCGCTCCCGACTCACCTCCTTCAGACCCTCCACCTTGCCCTCCAACCTGGCAACCTGTAGACGGGCCTGCTCTGCCTCACTCCGGTAACGCTCTGCCTCTGCCCGGTAACGGTCCGCCTCGGTAGCGCCGGCTCGTAGTCGCTCTAGCTCGGCCCGGAGGAGTGCCGTCTCCATTGCGTCTGCCGGTCGACTCCGCGCGGCCTCCTCGTGCACCCGGGCCACCTCCTCCCTAGCCACTACCCAGCTCTGCTCCAGCTCTGTCTGGAGGCGGGTCAGCTCGGCCGTCTGCATATCATTGTTAGGCAGTTGCATAAGCAATTCATTCATAAGCACAATAAGCAAGGGGAAGTTTAGAATTACGTACCCTCTCCGTAAGCGCCACCTCGGCCGCCTTGGCCCGCGCTACCATCTGAGTGAACTCCGCATCTCTCGCAGCCCGGTCGGCCGGAGTCTGGGTCGTAGAGGAGGAAGGGGCATATGGTCTCACCCTCTGAGCACCCTCGGCACGCTGCATCCAAATACTCCAGGTCAGTCACATGCATAATCATAATCATATAGAATTGCATAATTTAAAGAGTGTAAGGTGTAGAAGACTCACCAGTAAGGCCAGGGCCTGCCGAGCCTCATCCCGCTCCCTGATGGTAGAGTGCAGAAGTCCCTGCAACTCCGCCACTTGTCCCGCAGGGTCCAGCTGCATTTAGAAGCCCATGTGTCAGTGCATCATCATATAGGAATCAAAAGCATAATAGAAAGAATTCAAGTTTAGAAGTCATACCGATCGGTGAGCACCCCGGAACACATGGTCCCGGTAGTGGCGTGCGTACGCGGTGTAGTACGCGCTGTCGCTCTCAGCCCGGGCGGTCACCACTCGCCCTCGTGCGATCCAGTCGGCGATCAGGGTGGCGTTCCTCGCGGTCCAGTCGTACGCCTCACGGAGCCCTCGTGTCGTCCTCGTCACTCGCTCCCCAGCCTTCTCAGGCGTGGGAAACTCCATCCCGGGCTGATGGACCCCGATGGTCCTCATCACCAATCGGAAGTGTAGTGGCTCCACCACATTCATGCAGTGAAGCCACACGTCTCGTCCGGAGAAGGCGAGGGCCTCAGTCACCCACGGCTGGCCCTCCTAGCTCTCCCCCGTGTAGGGTGTCCACCGTACCTGCATAGAATAAAAAGTCTCATCAGCATCATAAACCATATAAGAATTGCATTTAACTAAAGTATCTGAGTCTAGAAGCATACCGAGGTATACGGTAGAGAGTCTAGGTCGTCCTGCAACTCCCGGACCTGTCGTCTCAGGGCTGCCATCTCCCGAGGTGCTGTCCACCTCCGTGCAATCGGCAGGAGCCCAGGACGGGTCTCCTCGCCTCTGCCCAGCCCACGCAGGTACACGTAGGCCCACACCTGCATCATAGCACTATGTTAGTATGTAGGAAACACACAGAGTCGCATAATTAAGTCTAGGGTAAGAGTCGTACCTGGAGTAAGGGGGAGAAGCCCCCGAGCATCATCCGACGGGCCGTCGAACTCAGGGTGTCGAAGAGGAAGGCAAGGGCTGCCGCTCCCCAAGCGTAGTCGCCCACGTGCTCCAGCTCCTGGAGGAAGGGAAGGAACCAGAAGCTCATCACGTCCGCTCGCGTGGAGAAGAGGAGTCGCCGGAACATCAGCATCAGAAACCGCCTCAGCACTCGGTCAGCCTCCATTCCTGGTCCTGCAGCAACTCTCGGCCGTGCCAGCCCTATCAGCTGCTCCAGGTGCTCCTCCGGCTGCTCGCCAACCGCAACGCCCGCTCGTCGTAAACCCAGGCTGTCCTGGAGAGTAGCCCGGGGTAGGAGGGTCGACTGCCGCTCAGGGCGCCGCAGCTGTAAGCCCAGCAACTCCCGAGCCAACCCCCGGTAGTCGGGAAAGGTAGTCCCGCTAACCGGTGACCCGTGCACGCGTAGGCCCGTGAGCCTGGCCACATCCTCTAGCGTGGGGACCATATGCCCCCATGGGAAAAGGAACGTCTGACTCACTGGGTCCCAGCGGTCGTGCAGGGCATAGAGCAGAGCTGCGTCGAAGCGACACACCTCAATACTCAGGAAGGGGGCGAACCCCATGGCAGCCAACCGCTCCCTCTGGAAGTCCGACAGTGCCAAGTACACTGTGCGGACCTACAGCCACGAGGTGTGGGTCCTACGCTTCCCCTGCATTCATTTCATTCATTTTTAGATGCATTTTAGTAATTTAGTTTTGCATTTTGTGTCATTCAAATAAGATCCTCAAAAATTCAACTCCAGCTTAACGAACGGTCTTCCTTCCACCATTCTTATCATGGATGGTCCTATGGGAACCGTTTAGTTTTGCATTGTTTGGTTGCTGAACGGACCAATGTGGCCCGTTCACTGTTTGTGCGGTGACCCCTTCACCGTCCTGGCTTGGTTCGGTCCGTTTGCTGTGTGATTATGAACGGTCCTTCCAAGGCTGTATTGATTTGAGCGGTCCTATGTGGGCCGCGTGTCTTGGTTTGTGTGGTTTCTGTTGAACCGCCCCACCATCGTCTTCCCCGACGACGGTGGGCGTCCCCCGGCCGGCAAAGAGGCTGCCATAGCCCCCACACCAGCCCCCTAAGTCCTCTAAAACCCCCTAAACTAACATGCATGGATTAAAAATGGAATAAAAATGGAAATGGGGAGGGTTTTTAGGGCTCCTACCTCGGGGTCCCGTGGTTTTTTGGCCGGTCTCTCCGCCGGCGTTTCTTCCCCGACGACGGCGAGTTCTTCCTCGGCCGCCTCTGTTCCTGGTTCCTCCTCGACGGTGGACGGTGGCGGGGGCGCGTCCTCCTCGGCCATGGACGATGACGGCACCGCCACGGGCGGTGGTTCTTCGGTGCTCGCCGCCGCGGTGGTCTTCGACGGCGGTGGTACGGAGGTCCCCTCTTCGGCCATCCCTGGACGCCTCGCTTGGTGCTTTTGGCGCATTAAGAGGGCGAGAGGGAGGAGGAGAGGTAGGGGGAAGGGTTGAGAAGGGTGGTATGGCCCTGGCTGGCCTTCGTTCCCTCCACCGTCGGTTACGGTGGAGGGAGACGAAGGGTTCATTTTTTTTCTCTCTAAGTTACAGGAGTTGCGCGGTCTAGCGATAGACCGTCCATATGGTTGTGCAGTTCGCCACAGACCATTTATACTCAACGGTAAGCTTTCTAAGTCGGTTCAAATTCTCTGATATATGCGGCTAATCCTTAACCGTTCTAATTAGAGCGGTTTGTTCTTAACCGTGCATTCTTTAATATTGGTTGCATTTCAGTTGATGAATTTTGATGTTATTGCAAATATTGCAAACAATTTCACGTACAGCAATCCAAGCTTTCACGTGCCGTTTCGCCTGCACAGGTAAGTCAGGTATGGCTTTCTATCCCTATCACCTTTATTGCATTACTATATGGTATTATATTACATTATCTTGGGAACCAGTCGGTTATCTACGTGTTCCAGGATCTGATGTTCTCCTTCAACAAAAATAATGATGATCCAGGACATGTACTTAATCTTCGGATAGGCCGTTAAGTTGGGATGTCATGGGGAGGACGGTTCTATCCCGCACACTGTGGTTGCGGATGGTATCTTGACTCTGATTCTCCCAACTTAGCAATATTATTCTCGAGTATTTTATATTTTAATCTTTCTTCACATTTGTTTTTACAATTTCTTTTATTTTAGCCCAGCATGCATCATACGCATCTTTTGAGCTTTCATGCCCCAATGGTTTGCTTGAAGAATGTCCAATCAGTGGTCGTCAGCTGTATGTTCGAATGCTCGAGTAAGAAGAACTAATTCCACTCTGAATTGGAAGGTCTTCTTGAATCGGTTTGCTTTGGTTTGATTGATTGAAAGGACCCCGTCTGGAGCTTTAGCCTTTTTTTTCTTTTGTGCCCCCCTCATTAGACCGCGGGATTGTGTCCCCCATGAGGTTGGTCTTGTCGATTTATTTTCATTTAGTTTAGTTCCTCCAGACGGGTGTTACTTTTGGTTTAATCGTTCCGTATGATTGATTCAAAGTTTTCCCGAAGATTCATGACCCTTGTTCGTGGAAACGGGTGTCGTTTTACCTTAACGCCCGCTTTTTCGGTCCACTCCGCTGCATTTCCGCTCCAGCTCCATGTTCCATGTCACCTCCGCTTCACCTCCGCTCGCTCCCCTGCAAAGAGGACGTTAAGGAGGGGCATCTGTTGACACCCGTTTTACGCCGATAAGCTGAGTCATTTCTCTTACTCCCATTAGTTGATGCCCTAAGTTGTCCATCATTCATTGGGCCATTTTTTGTGGCACGTCCTGGGCCCATTTTATGGGCAGCCTCCTGTTGGAGATGTATGCCCTTCAAGCCAATCACAAGTGTTGTGATGGCGACATTTCTTGTACAATTTCGTTCGATATACTAATGGCATTTTCTTCATTATATTCTTAGCACGTTATAGTATGTTTGTTGTAATATGATGAAGTCCTTGAATATGAGCTATGATGATTGGATCATAATGAGATTGTGATAATGAGAACAGTCATCTAGATGTTTATATTCTAAATGTTCCTGGTCATAGGATCTTCAAGAAGGGACATTGAAGATCCGGATAGACTGGTGCACGTGGTACTCACTCATGTGATGAGGGTGGTCGATCTCATAATCACCGGTGTGGTGACATCAAGGTACGCGTACAGGTGCTCGTTAGTGGAATGAGTTCACTGAACTGACCCGATCTAGAATTCCTGAATGGTAATCATGCTGACTGTCAATCAGAAGATTCTAGTGCCACAGTAACATAGTTGGATCTTTGACCTGAGTCACTAACGAGGTTTTGCGTGGACTCCACTGAGCGCTTGATTGCTGACTTATGAACTTCAATCTTGTGGTTCTTAATAGTTAGCTATTCGGACTCAGTGGGATTCATGTGAAAACACATTGGTGGACAACAAGGGATCATTCACTCTCTGCATGGATTAAGAGAGAGAATGCTCTATGGACATGTACTTAGAAATCCCTGGCCAGGGTATGGGGGTTCACTTAGAAAAGGAGTTTTCTAGTGAACTGTACTTAAGAGTACAAGGGTCCATAAGATCATGATGTTTTAGGGTTTGACAGTTTGACCGTACCCTAATTCTGATTGGAGCATTGTATGAATGAGGATCTATAACTGTGTGGAATCTGATGACGGAAAGGTTCAATATGGGTTGCATCCCTCCCAAAGTCATTTGGGATCACGAGGTGTTGCTTGGTGCCGTTCGTGGTCGGAAAGCCTGTTAAATCCATTAAGAGTTATTGGATTATAACTAATTAAGTTAAGAAGAGTTCTTAGCTTAATGGGCTTGAAAACTAAACAGACTATTGGGCCTAGAGGGTCACACACAATAGAGTAGTGGATCAGACGGAGAAGGACGATAATTATAGACCGTTTCTGGGTTTTTGTGAAAAATGCCAGAGTCTATAAATACACGCTGAGGAGAGAAACCCTGTCCAAGCACTAGGGTTTCTCCCCTGGCCGCCCCCCTCTCTCTCTCTCTCCTCCCTGACCTGGGCGCACCCCTCTCTCTCTCCCTCCTCCTACGGCGGTGGATGGTGGTGCTGAGGAGTGGCCGACGTGTGGAGATCGAGAAGGAGACTCCGTCCGTTCCCGCTGCTCGTGTGGATACATCTAGAGGCCGGACACTTGGACGGCTAGCAGCCCGACGAGCCTCTACTCGATCGTCTTCGGGCATCTGGGAATTGATTAATCCCGCAAAGGTATAGAACTGTTCTTCCTTGGCGGGTTCTACGATGAATAGTTTTTGATTTTGATCGCCAGCAACGATACGACTCTTAGGGTTTCGTTGTTTCCGCTGCTCCTCTAATCGAAACCTTACAGTGGTATCAGAGCCAGGTTGCTGGTTTGATCAAAATTGAGATTATTATATTATTTTTCGTCCTTCACGTTCATGCTTAGGGCTCAATTTAGGGTGTTCGATTGAGTCTCTCACGGATGAGTTTTTGGTCAATTGATCCCATGGAATTGTTCCTGGTATCAAGAGGATCAAAACGCACGTTTTGGTGCGTTGATTGACCCTATGGTGAGGGCGAATCGAACATGTCTTCGGGGCTGCGGTCGCCATTCGCACAGGGAGAGGGTGGCCGATTCAGGCCGTTAATCTCTGATTGTGGATGTCCATGGGGCTGGCAAGGGTTGTTGGAAGATTCCCCGTGACATCCCATGGCGTCCGGGTGCGTGCGGCGGCCGGATGGGGCGGCTCCGGCGAGGTTCGCGGCGAACAGGGCGGAATGGCCCCGTGAAGGTCGCGGGCGCCTCCTCCGGCCACGGCGTCGAGGGCGGTGGCCGGCGGACGTGCCGGCGGGACCCCAGGGGTCGTCCGCGGTGGTCGGGGGTGGCGGACAGGCCCCCTGCGGCGAGCACAGGGGGCTAGGGTTTTACCCCAGCCCCCTCCCCTTCGTGATCGGGCGGGGAAGACGACCCCCGCGGGTATCCCGCGGGTGGATCCGGCGCGCGCCCAGATCCGGCGCGCGCCCGGATCCACGCCTGATTAGGCCCCCCCTTTAATTTTTTTTGAATTTTATTCATTTTAAAATGTTTAAAATGCATATAATGCCATAAAAATTTTAGAAAAATTCTGAAAAATATTTTAATGGATTATAAAATTGTTTTAGAAATCTGTTAACTTATTTTTCATTATTGGCCCTTGGTTAATTAGTTAATGGGAATTTTAAAATGGTTTTAAGTATTTCCTATTATCTAATTAATTAATGTTAATTACTATAAGGATGTGATTCTTATGAGGTTAATTAACAGTATATTATTGTTGAGCCCATGCAGTGAATGTGTATGACTTTTGTCTAAAGTTGTTTAGACTTAATTGTTTTAACTAAATTGTTTAGTTATTTAATGTTGCGTGATTTCAAAATTAATTACTATTATTTTGAAATCAATGTTATATCTCGCTGTAATTATATGATAATTACTTAATGATGCATGTGATGTGTCATGTGTGTGGATGGATGGTCATGGACTTAGATATCATGTGATGGTATGGTTTGTGGTGAATGGATCATGATGTGATTATTGGGGCCTGCGTGCCTCCTTCTCTCCCTCTCTTATTAATCTGGGTTGTACATTCTATCTCCCACCTGTGTTGTACTCCCCTTGACTGGTTCAAGGTTTCTTATTATTATCTGATGTATATTTATGGGCCCGCGTGCCCAATATTTCAAATTTACTTGTAATAATGAGAAGCGGATGGAGACTAAGAGGGAGGCCGACTACGATGGCTCGGGAGATTCTTCACATCCTGTAGGAGCATTGGATGCTCCATGTCTTTGAGTATTTACCATGTTGTGTGTACATTACCAACTGGCTCTGGTAATGTTGCTAGGTTTAAAGTCCATGATCATCCATCGGTGTTATAGCATATTTTTGATATATGTGATTATGCTACTAATTGTATATATATACATAATTTCAGAGTATATTCGATACTCCAAATTATTATTATATATATAGCACCTATATTGATGAGACCAAAATATTCAAATCCCCTTCAATCAAATATTAGGTCGATAAGCGTGAGACATTAAGAATGTTCCACGTAGCCTTCCGTTGTTATAGTCAAAGTGAGCCGTCCTTAGACTGTGGGAGTTTGTTGTGCTACCACAAGACTATCACAGCAAGGGGACGGAGACTTAGGCTAGGACTTGGGCCGAACCTTGGGATGGGGGGCTGGCATGGCTTTGTTGTGCTACCACAAGAGTTATGTCATAAACCCACTCTCATAACGTAACAACGGGTTGGACCTAACCAACGCTCGTGGTTTGTTGTGCTACCACAAGATCACGAAGCGTTTGGAGGCTAAATTACTGGGAGTTACAAGGAGTTGTAATTGGCAAGAGTTGCCTACCCATTAAGTATGGGGTAGTTTGTTGTACTACCACAAGACTACTTTCATAATGTTAATGGGATCCTAGTACCCACTAGGACACAGTCGTTGTGTCCCGTCTTTGCATATTAGGGGTTATGCAAAATCGTCGAAAATTAGTGGGAGTATTAAGTTAGCATAAAAGTCCATGTCTTAATTTAATATCATGAATATCTGCAATGTTGTTGTAAATTCTGTTATTTCT